>JAULUF010000078.1:560000-1107500 GCA_031834385.1 Semotilus atromaculatus | reverse complement strand
CATCAGGATTTAAGGGAAGTGTTCCCAGTTCTGGTTGAGACTGGGTTCAGATCAGATTGAGACCTAATCTATGCAGCCTAACATTGAATGATAGAAGTCTATAATGTATTATGTGTATGCTTGGTCAAAGAGATGTGTTTTTAGTCTAGCTTTGAACTGACAGAGTGTGTCTGCTTCCCGGACAATGGTAGGAAGACTGTTCCAGAGTTTTGGTGCTAAATAGGAAAAGGATCTACCGCCAGCAGTCGATTTTGATATTCTAGGCATTATTAACTGGCCGGAATTTTGAGATCGCAATAGACGTGAAGGACTAAAATGCGTTAAGAGATCGCTCAAGTACTGCGGAGCTAAACCATTTAGTGCTTTGTAAGTAATCAACAATATTTTAAAATGTATACGATGTTTAAAAGGCAGCCAATGCAGTGTTGACAGAACCGGGCTAATATGGTCATATTTCCTGGTTCTGGTAAGAACTCGAGCTGCTGCGTTTTGAATTAGCTGTAGTTTGTTTATTAAGCGTGCAGGGCAACCCCCCAGTAGAGCATTACAGCAATCTAGTCTTGATGTCATGAACGCATGAACTAATTGTTCCGCATTTGTCAATGAGAGCATATGGCGTAATTTAGATATATTTTTAAGATGGAAAAATGCGGTTTTACAGACACTAGACACGTGACTTTAAAATGAAAGAATGGTATAAAAGGCTTTTTATTGGCATAAAAAAAACATTTTAGTGCCATTGGTTAATGGAAACGGCGTCATTTCGCAAAAGTTTTTATTTACATTTAGTTTTGTGCAAATCTGTAACGGAAACCAGGCAATTTAATCGCCTCTGCTTATTTGGGGACACTTAATGTTCAACAATATCATTGATCGGAGTGTATGAGAACTGAACTGAGCTGGACAATGACATAATTTTTTTGCAGAACTTTATAGATGAAATTAACTAATTTAATAATTGATGATCTTTATTGATGACACTTCAGACCAAATATCTTACATAGTATGATCTCTGTTATCAATCTTTCAATCTTTTCTAATAGTGATATTAAAACACATTTTAGGCTTAATATTAGGAATGTGCATTGTGCAGTAAAGAAGTACTCCAAATAAAGTTGAACCCTTGTGTGGCGTTCATATTTTTGTTATTCAGCCAGTGTTCGTGGGTCTGGTGGACCAGCTGCATTTTGGGGTTTTTAATTCAGCACAATCAAACAATTTTATGTTAAAATACTCAACAGAGGTTTACTTCATCCCAATTACAAGCAATATAAACAGCATATATGGTTAATATTTTCTCTTTACCTTTGTTAGATCACATTTAAGAATTAAAGTGCTACTCGTTTTTTTGTTTATTTTTTACTAAAATGACATAAAAAAGAAAATCAATTATAATCAAGATATGAGTGGAAAAATTCGACAAATTTACAAATGAACCAAGGTTTTTCATACCTATTGACTTTTATTTATTTGAACTTCATTAGAAATTTAACCCATTCAGGTCAGTTTACACAACACAAGCTGAACACATACAGTAGCCATGTCAGTCTAGATGACACCTCAGCCCCATTGAAAACATTGCCTTTACATACCAGTCTATACAACACATGAGGGGCAGAGTTTTACTCTGTGTGTGTTACATATGTACTTCTTGCACTTGATGCATGTATATTGTGTTTTTCTGTCCATTTTGGGTCCACACACTTCGCAGCGCTTCTTTTTGTTGCTGCTGGCCGCAACCTAGAATAATGAAAAGATCAGGATTTTTACTTACACCTCTCTCTCTCTCTCTCGCAAGGAGATACTACTGTATACTGCAACAGCATAACACACTTACTTCAGGCTCTGCAAACGGTAGTTCTGTAGGTCGGGTGGATGGGGCACCACCATTCTCCTCCTCAATCCTCCTCATGATGGCTGCAGACGCTGGGGTTCTTGGAACATGGTGACTCTCCATATGTGTAATGGTTTTTCTAATGTACAAACTGTATAATCTACCCTTACACTAACCCCACCCCTAAACCTACCAATCACAGAAAACGTTGTCATTTTTTTAATTACAAAAAACACCATGTAGTATGTTTTTTTTTAAGCCGTTGTCCTGATGTCCTCATAAAGCATGTTTATGTTGTAATACCCATTATACACACTTGTGTCCTCATAAACCATATAAAAGAACACACACACACACACACAATAACAGCAGGCCCGGACAGAGTGAATGTACACAGAACCTACAATTTTCACCAAACTGGCAAAGCTTATTATTTATTGAGTCCTGTGCCCAATTCGCAGCTGGGATAGAGTATGAGAGAAAGAAAGATTGGTTCCCACAAGACAGAGGGTAAAATGTGCGGGAATGTGAGAGCATTATTTTGGTGGCCGTGCTTGAATTTTGCAACAATGTTGTTACCTTGTGTGGGAACGGCAGGTGCAGAAACAGAAACACAAAACTCACACTCACACACACACATTTTATTATTAGCCTCGGGTCCAGTGGACCCGAACATCCTGTGTGTAATGTAAATGTGTAGGGGGGTGTACAGTGCGTTTTCATTGAAAATGTGTTCTGAGATATATTCTTCACAGAAAATGAGCCAAGGCCAATGAGTCTGAGTTTGAAAAAAACAATTAATCGTATAATTTTTCTTTTGATAAAAAATTAAAACGGGTCCAACAGACCCGAACACCATACAAGGGTTAATTATAATATTTATATCAGTAAGTCTCAAGCGATATGTCAGTAAATATGTTAATGCTTTTGCAGTGTACTTAGTATGAAATCAATGTATTTTAAAAACATTTTGGTATAGGTTTTATTCACTGAGAAGTGTGGTGCACAAGCTAATGTTTGGGTTGTACCGTTTTATAAATAAATCTCAATCTCTGATTAACTTCTGAAAGCAAACGCTGTTTTCCAAACACACAGTGTCTTGAGGACAACACTGGCACAGTGGCACAGGACAGGCACACGCCTTTGGGTGGCCGTTATGCGGATATTTCACGTTGTGACCGACGTTTGAGAAAGTAATTATCTGGTCTTTGATCGAGGTATTATAGGCAGGTCTGCTCTGTTAGATAGAATCAATTCCTTTTGAAAATACAAAGTTCAAAGACTGTGAGCTTTGTAACTTTGCAGATTGTACACATACAGGCAGATACATTACACACTAAGCAGAGGTGTTATCAAACAATACCTTTACCTTTATCATATTCGTCCATCCATCCCCATCCATCCATCCATCCATCCCTTCATCCATCCATCCATCCCTTCATCCATCCATCCATGCATTCATCCCAATCCATCCATCCGTCCATATATCCCAATCCATCCATCCCAATCTATCCATCCATCCATCCATCCCAATCCATCCCTATATCCATCCATCCATCCATCCATTCCAATCCATCCATCCATCCATCCATCCATCCATTCCAATCCATCCATCCATCCATCCATCCCAATCCATCCATCCATCCATCCATCCATCCCAATCCATCCATCCATCCATCCATCCATTCCAATCCATCCATCCATCCATCCATCAATCCATCCCAATCCATCCATCCCAGTCCATCCATCCCAATCAATCCATCCCAATCCATCCATCCATCCATGCATCCATCCATCCCAATCCATCCATCCATCAATCCATCCCAATCCATCCATCCATCCCAATCCATCCCTCCCAGTCCATCCATCCATCCCAATCCATCCCAATCCATCCATCCCAGTCCATCCATCCATCCATCCATTCCAATCCATCCATCCATCCATCCCTCCCAGTCCATCCATCCATCCATCCATTCCAATCCATCCATCCATCCATCCCAATCCATCCATCCATCCATCCATCCATCCCAATCCATCCATCCATCCATCCATCCATCCATTTCAATCCATCCATCCATCCATCAATCCATCCCAATCCATCCATCCCAGTCCATCCATCCCAATCCATCCATCCCAGTCCATCCATCCCAATCAATCCATCCCAATCCATCCATCCATCCATGCATCCATCCATCCCAATCCATCCATCCATCCATCCATCAATCCATCCCAATCCATCCATCCATCCCAATCCATCCCTCCCAGTCCATCCATCCATCCCAATCCATCCCAATCCATCCCTACCCATCCATGAATCCCAATTAATCCATCCCAATCCATCCATGCATCCATCCCAATCCATCCATCCCAGTCCATCCATCCATCCATCCATCCATCAATCCATCCCAGTCCATCCATCCCAGTCCATCCATCCATCCCAATCCATCCATCAATCCATCCCAATCCATCCATGAATCCCAATCCATCCATCAAGTATATTTATATAGCGCTTTTCACAATACAGATTGTATCAAAGCAGCTTCACAGTATCAATCAAAACAACATAACAATGTTCGTTTCTTAGTGGAACCCAACTGAGCAAGCCAAAGGCAACCATCCATCCATCCGTCCATCCATCCCAATCCATCCCAATCCATCCCTCCATCCCCATCCGTCCGTCCGTCTCTTGACACATTCAAATGAATGTGTTTTAGGTTTGCATGTGTGTGTTTTTGAGAGAGATCAATAGTTTGCTGCATTCATAACGACACACACTGTTGCCCCTCAGCCAAGAACATACACACAGATTCTCACACATGAGAATTCTCACACCGCCCACAGATGTGCACACTCCCAAACTGTGCTGCTCCAGCCGCAACACCCTTTCAAAGGCTCATTTCCCACACAAACATTCCCATGAAATGAAGTCTCTTAAACGCTTGTGCACATCCACCCACACGGATCTATCTAGCACACGGATACACACACTCTCCTATTGCTCTTCCTGGGGGGATTCTGGCTTTTTTTTATCTCTGACTAACTTTGATCTTTTTGGTCTCTAATGAATTTGTGGCATTATCTTACGTGTGGCATTAATGTCACTTTCTAAATCAAACTTAATAGAGACATAAGTTCACATCTGTTCATGTTTCGATGTCTTTTATTTTGTATACTGTTAAGTGTTCATAAGTTCATAAGTTAAATTTTGTAATAGAGGAGGATGAGGTTAGGCTCTTACTACAAAAGCAGAACTGCAGGAAAGCTGCAGGTCCTGACCTCGTATCCTCTGCTACTATTAAACAATGTGCAGATGAACTGGCCCCAGTCCTCACAGACATATTTAACTGGTCCTTGAGGGAATTCATTGTCCCTCAATGTTTGAAGTCCGCTGTCATAATTCCTGTGCCCATAAAACCCAAAATAAGCTGCAGACTACTGACCTGTAGCACTAACATCTGTTATAATGAGCTGTTCTGTTCAAATACATTTATTTTATGCTAAGTATACTACAAATACATTTACATACACATGTACTTAATATAAATATCCTGCAATTGAACTTTTGGTATACTAAACTGATATACTTAGCCTAAAGTCTACTAAATTGGAACAACTAATTTTGTACTTAATGCACATTAGTTATCCGGAAGTAGTGCTGAAGTTCAACTAAAGATATACTTTAAATATCTTACATTGAAACAATGATTGTATACAGATATCATATGATCTTTACTAATAGTGATATTAAAACACATTTTAGGCTTAATATTAGGAATGTGCATTGTGCAGTAAAGAAGTAGCCTACTCCAAATAAAGTTTAATTATAATATTTATATCAGTAAGTCTCAAGCGATATATCAGTAAATATGTTAAAGGTGCCCTAGAATGTGAAATTGAATTTATTTAGGCAAAGTTAAATAACAAGAGTTCAGTACATGGACATGACATGAGTCTCAAACACCATTGTTTTCTCCTTCTTACTTAAAGGGGTCATATAATGGTACATGCACTTTTACAAGCTGATTGTACTGAAATGTGTGTTGGCAGTGTCTGTACACAACCATCATATAATGATAAAAATCCATCCAGTGTTTTTGCTTTAATCTCCTTATATGTTTTCCCCTGCCTCAAATTGAGCCGTTCGACCGTGTGACGTCACACGGTTGGACGCCCCTCCCACGATTGTTGATTGACAGCAGCGTTTCAACACAGACCCGCCCTCGCTCGTGAGCGAGCTGTCAATCATAGTGCGCGCGGACCGGTGTTGTGCCGAAAAGTACGCTGGAGCACAACGGCGTCTAAGCGAAGTGGTGTTTTGTTCTTGGGTGCAATAAGGAACACAGCAGTCATTTTGATGTTCCTAAATCCGCTGAAGACGCAGTGGCTGAGTTTGTTTTCGAAGGGAATATTCCCCACGATCAACGTAAATGCTTTCATGTTTGCGCGAATCATTTCACACACCAGACTGCTTTATAAACGAGGGTCAGTATAAAGCAGATTTTGCTAAGAAGCTGCTCCTGAAAAAAGGAATCGATACCAACTATTCATGTTCCTGCACCTCCAGAAGAACTGAAGTGAGTGTAGCGTTTTATTAACCTTTATATTAATATTTATATTAATCTTTGCAAATCGCTAGCTTCACGATGAATGCGGCTAAGGTTTACACTCAGGGTACATTATGGCATGTTTTCTATGTACGACGTTCTCAATATAATTCATAATCCCACGTTTATTATAATGAACAACGCGTTATGGTTATTGTGTTACAAACGGTGTTCGCACAGAACAGAGGGGCAGGGTGAGCAAAGCTCATTATCATTTAAAGACACAAACACTTAAACGGTGTGCTGACAATAGAGTTGTTTTTGACCAGGTAAAATAAGTGTTTTCTTACAAAACTAATGAGAATTTTTAATTAAAGTATATTACAAACTTTTAATTTAGACCCTAAAGAATCATATTTGCTTGTACAAAAATGGCATTATGACCCCTTTAAATCTCATTTTTGAAAAACACCCCTGAAAATCAGGCGAATCTCCACATAACACCGACTGTGACGCAACAGTCGGGATCATTAATATGTACGACTCCAAATATTTGCATATGCCAGCCCATGTTCAATGACAGGCAGAACTGCGCAGCCGAAGCATGGCAGTTGTTCAGTGTTTGGATGTACAAATGAACACAAAGGTATTTATAGTTCCTTCATCCGAGCCTTTGAAGAAACAATGGGTTAATTTTATTTTCTCTGGAAATTTCCAAACATTTCACCGACTGTTTCCTCAACTTGGGCCAAAACAGAGCTGGCCTCGATGAACGTCTGAAAATATATTGATCGAGCTACTAAGCAACACTTTCTGATGTGTAGCCTAATTGGTCAAGTTCAGACAGGTAATCTTTCTCTCAAAGTCGTCCAATACTGTATACATCATCGTGTTTGCATTGGTGAAAGCATTAGAGAGAGTGCAGAAACTGCGTTGCAATGATATTGATCTTTGATCAATCCTTGATCTTTATTGCGATCAACACACTGTCATCTGTTTGCTCAATGCTCATCACGGCAACATTTTATGTGATGGGAATAGATCTAAATACTTCAAAAACATCTCACGATTCGTTAATCTCGATAGCTGTAATAGTAAAAACGTATAATATCTGTAGTAAAAGTATTCGAGAGAGTTTCACATGTAGTACGTAGCTATTTCATATGCAAGCATGTCAGCCAATCACAGCAGAGGCCGGTTACACACAGCAGACACGCCCCTTCAAACAGAGCGTTCACATCAGAGGCTAAAATCAGGCTAGAACAAATTCTAAATTATGACTATTTTTGATCTAAAAAACATACTAACATTATAAGAGCAACCCAGAAAACATTATACAATAAAAATAAAAAACATTCTCGGGCACCTTTAATGCTTTTGTAGTGTACTATACGCCGTCGGTGTATGAATGAGTGAGTGAATATGTAAAGCGCTTTGGTGGCCATTGGGTCTATGAAAGCAAAGCACTATATAAATGGAGTCCATTTACCATTTACTTAGTATGAAATCAGTGTTATTTGATTACTTTTTAGTAATAAAACTAAAATACCTTCTTTATAGATGAAATGAACTAATTTAATAATTGTAGATCTTTACGACAGAACTGAATCCCCACCTCACTTCAGCTGAACAACAGCATTCCTGTTATCACTGTAAAGCTGCTTTGAAACAATCTGTATATTGTATAAAGGTGACTTGACATTTCCCTTATTCAGTCACTTTCCCCATGGAGGTATTTTGGGTGTATAGCCATATCCGTCTCTTTTTTGGACAAGCATGATTGTTTATTCCAACCTGACTGTCATAAGTTCAAGTGCACATGCTCTCTTCCTGCTAAACTTTTGAACTTCCAACCAGAGACTTTTATTCTTCCCTTACAAAAAAAAGTTAAAGTGTGCTATTATACGTAATTCAAAAAGTACACTTAAAAATCGACTTGAACTTTACTTAATTAAGTATACTAAAATTAATTTGAATGCTTGTTTTTTTGTAATGGTTTTGGGTGAGCTGCCTGTGGTCCTCCACACTTCCAGCTCTTCTGAACTCTTTACCTCTTTCTGAAGTGAACGGAATTCTTTAAATGAGTGCCAACCGAAGTCACTGGGGAACCATTTCTGTGATAAATGCTCGTAAACACAGGAGACAGGAAGCCGAGAAGAATACATTTTTGTCCGATTTCATCATGTGGAGGCGGACAGGCTCTTACTGTATACACTGTGCATATTGAACTTGTTCTGACAGGTTTTTTTTTTTTTTTTTTTTTTTTTGGACAGTAAAGCAGCAGGAAATGTTCATCTTCATAAATATTAGAAGGCAATGTAAAAAAAAAAATTGTTTGGATGGATCTGTGCTGATAATCAAAAAATAAATAAGATACTGTATGCCTCAGAGTTAATAAAAAAAGTGACTTCATTTCTTGTAATTGTAATTTTGGCAACACTTTACAGTAAGGTTAATTTATTAAACATTAGTTAATGTATTAACTAACATGAACTAACCATGAGCAATACATTTGTTACTGTTTTTGTTAATCTTTGTTAATGTTAGTTAATAAAAATAAAGCTGTTCATGTTAGTTCACAGAGCATTAACTAATGTTAACAATATTTTAATAAAGTATTAGTGAATGTTGAAATTAACATTAACAAAGATTAACAAATGCTGTATATGTGCAGTGCATTATTAGTTCATGTTAACTAATGAACCTTATTGTAAAGTGTTACCGTAATTTTATATCTTACAATTGAATCTTTGTTTCAAAAATTGTGACTGTAGGCTATATCTTGACTTAGGCTTCCTCATAACTGTAACTATATCTCACAATTTTGGCTTTGTCTCTTAATTATGACTTTAAATCTCACAATGGCAACATTGTTTCTCACATAGTTCTTTTTTATCTTTGTCTCACAATTACCCGGTGTATTTTTAGGTGGAAACGAGCATCTATCAAAAGTGCTGACATGAGTAAGTCACATCGATTAGAAAGTCCAGGACGCCCGAGTCGCTGGAACAGGCGTCAGCATCCCTGCGACACATACGACAAGCGCTTTGAAGAACGGATGGATGGATGGATGGACATGGTAAAGATATTCTTTGATAACACCTCTGTCTCCATCTGGTGGTCTAATGAAATCATTACAGTTTCTCTTAAAAACCTCTCAGGATATTATGTCATTTTTAGAACTTGACTTAATCAGCTTTTTACATTTTAATTCCCTAACAGCCCTAGTGTGACCAGAACCGAGAAATGACAATATTTTAGTAAACATACTTGAAGATACTTAAGTGTGAGTGAACATATTTCCAAATTGAATCGTACTAAATTATAAAAAATAAACAAGAAAGTAAACGTCTAGCTTTTGAGTACATTGACTACATTTTTATTGACTTTTTCCCAGATGTTTTCCCTAAGAAATGCTCAAGTGTAGTCAAGTCAAGTCAAGTCATCTTCATTTATATAGCGCTTTTAACAAAGTAGATGTTTCAAAGCAGCTTTACAGAGATAAACAAATAGACGACGCCGTTCTCTCTAAACAGACTTTAAACTGAACCTGTGATAAACGCTGATGTTGTTCACGGTCTGGATCTGACAGGCTGCGGTAAACCTCAGGATAAACAAAGACACTAAAATTACCGTAGATGCCATTCTTCTTATGTAATGAGTACATCAGGTTTAAGGGAAGTGTTCCCAGTTCCCAGAAGTGTAAAGCTTTGTTCATCCATTTGTGCCTTTAATTCTGTTCTATCTTCTTCATATTTTTTGCAGCCTAACAATATATGCTTCACTGTCTCTTATGCATTACTATAAGTGCATAATCCAGTGGGGTGTTTTCCTATTCTGTGCAATGTTGTATTTAAACCAGTGTGACCCATTCTAAGACGTGAAACTAACATCTCTTCTCTTGGGCTTCTGCCCTTCCTCATGCTTGTGACTACTTGATTTTGAAAACTGTATAAATTATGTCCTGTATCCGCTGTGTTCCAATATTCCTGCCATATTTTAAGTGAGTGTTGCTTCATGGCTTTAACCTCTGCTCTACTTATTGGTATGCGCACATCTACTGTTTCATGCTTTATGGAGTTTTTTGCTATAGCATATCTACAGCTTCATTTCCTTACCCCTAGATGAGGGTTCCTTACTCATACATGAGCAGGAACCCAAAGGAAGGAGACATCTATTATTATATTATGACGTGTGAAAAGCAAGTGAAGTATTTGGTGAATGAGGTCTTGTTTACATGATGGTCTCCCAGATTAATGCTGACAAACTGTCTGAGGCTATAACAACTTCTTGGTTCTGATTATTTTCTTCCACCCACCCTAACGCCAGTAAAATTGCTACTAACTCCACCGTGTGGACTGACAGATAGTCTGTTGTCCTTCGTACCGAGGAATAAAAAACGCTGCACCAGTACGGCCTGTTTCTGGCTGTTTTGATCCATCCGTAAATATAAATAATTCCTCTTGATACTGCTCTACATATTTTTGAACTATTATTTTTGAGTTTTCTTTTAGTATTTGTTGTAAGCTTATATTCACAAATTTCCAGGGTGGTATCGTTGATATTGCCACAGTGGGTCTATTTGCAACTGATTGAGGCGTAGCATTTCCCACCCATCCAAAACTGTAAAAATTGCTTTTACTATGCTCTGCACATTCTTGCAAGACAGTTTTTGCAGGGTGCACCATACTATGTCCTTGTAAATTAGTCCAATATGCCATCATGATCTTGATCCTCCTAATCCTCCTAATCCATCTCTCCTGCCTCCACCTGTCAGGGTTCTGTCACTTCTGTCTTGATTATATTTCTGTTGGCGACATTCCCGGGTTTATCCTGTGTTTATGTTAGTCTGATTTATTGTGAGCACATGGCTTCTTGTATTCCTGTGCCATGTGCTCTTGTCAATTGTCAGCCCCTCCCATCTCGTTACCTGATAATTGATTAATCTTCTCCTCCTGTTTGTTCGTTACCCTCCTTATGTTTGTTTCCCTATTTAGTCTCCCTGTGTTTGTAGTCCTGTGCTGGTTCATTGTCCATTTTTCCCTCGTGTTTTCTGTGCCTGCCTGAGTTCTCTCTTGTTTTGTTTTGTTTATTTAATAAAGATCCTTAACCGCACTTGTTCCTGTTTTACCTCTTCCGTGAGACCACCTGTATTGCAGTTACTGCTGATGTTTTAAATGCTCTAGTGCAAATCTGAAGTGCTTGTTCCACATCAAGCTTTTTAAGGTTAGTTTCTGATGCTGACATATTCGCTAAACAATAATCAGAGGCCGTTGAGAGCCTGATAACATCAGGTCACGCTCTGATAGACATCTCAACACGTTATTGATCTTCTTACATTTATTTCTAACCTTATCAATATGTTGACACCAAGTCAGCCTCTCATCAAAGAGAAATCCTAAAAACCTCACCTTAACCTGTTCCAAATCTCGTCCATACAATTTCAGTGGCACTACTTTATGACGTTAAAGTAGAGAAACATATAACTTGAGTTTTTAGGATTGAGAGTTTAAATCCCAATTTGTAAGTCCATTGTTCAACTTTCTCTATTACGTTTTGCATTTTTTCCCTTAGATACTTACGTACTTAAACTTTTATTTGTCCCCATAGGGCAATTAGTTCTGCAGCAAGACAAACACAGGACAGACACAGATGATGCAAGACCAAAATACATAACCTAAGTGCTACATAATAAAGTGCTCATTTTCTGAAATAAATAAATAAATAAATAGGCCTCCAATTTGATAGCCATATGTTAAAAAGAAACATCTAACAATGTTCATCATAAAAACAATGTAGCAACACATAGGGACATTTCCATAACAGTCACCGGTACATCAACAACATCATCAACGTCTGTACTGTCATGTCATAACAACCCCATCACTATTTAATTGTTAAATCTATCTACCCCTCCGGACTGAGTTTAGTAAAGAGATGGCAGTCGGAACAAATGAGTGCCTGTGTCTATTACTCTTTACTGGAGGTAATCTAAACCGTGAACCAGAAGGTATAAGATCTGAAACTGCAGATGAAGATCAGAAGTAACTGATGTTGGGCACCTAGAATTTTACTGCTAACCTTCACTATATTGGAAAGAGCTGTTTTGGCCTTGACAGTAATATTTCCATACCAGCAAATTACAGAGAATGTCAATACAGACTCAATATATGATTTATAAAAAAGGGTCTTATCGACATGAAACTTTGACAGTTTGCGAAGGCAAAACAGTCTTTGTTGGCCTTTTTTGCAGAGCATCTCAGTGTTGGGATTAAAATTCAACTTATTGTCGATCAAACTGCCGAGATACTTGTATGTTTCAACGAATTCCACCGTCTGCCCATTGATGGTAGTGTTCTGTGGAATTGATGACTTACGCCCAGGGCCGGAGTGGGGCCACTTTTTCCATGGTGGTGGAAATTGGATAAATGAAGCAACAGTTCAGCTCTTACTATTGTGTAGTTTTTATTAATACAAATAATTAGTTCAACAAATAAAGTAAAGGTTAAATAATAATTCACTTAAGCTGAGAAGTTAACAAAAAATATTCCACTATTCCACAAGGATAGGTTGATAAATTAACAAAAACTGAAATAAATAAATAAATAAAGCATTTGAAATGTATCCCACTCTTTCACAAAGAGGCATATTGAACTAATGTTTACAGTTTCAAGTCACCGTACATTTTACAGTTACATTGCGAATAGCACCAACAGCATCTATTCTACAGCATCAGTAGCCGCCTAAGCAATGCACTGGTTTCAGCCACTTTATCGATAACTGTGTCGTTGCTTATAGACATGTGGATTTCCTTCTCTCTGCACATTAACATGAAAGCCTCCAAGTTGTCCTGACTCAATGAGCTTCGTAGCCTATTCTTAACAAATTTTAAAGTTGAGAAGCTTCTCTCACATGCAACCTGCGTGAAGGACAAAGTCAACAGAAACTTATATGCTAACCCAATGACATGATAAGCATCTGTGAGGAGGTTATACTGTGAGAGTATTAAATAGACACAAATGGCACAGTTTTTGCAGGAGGAACAGGTCCTGCTTTCAAGCTCCATCTCTGGTTCTTCCATATATGGCAGTCCGCCACTATCCTCCTGACCTAACTGTGTCACCTCACTACATGTCCTGACAGTATAACCTTCAAGAGAGGACTTTTTCAGTCTGTCCCACTGGTATGCCAGGCTAGACAGCTCAGTTTGTAATGTGCTAACAGTAGCTCTGTCATCAAACCTAAGCAGACATTTGCTGATTTCCTGGAGTGCTGAGTTAGGGAGCCCATTTATCTTTATTTCAGGAAAGTTTTTAGGGTCAAGACAAGCAAAATCTGAGGAAAGTTTTGCTCCTATCTATGCTACCTGCCACAGTGTCCAGAATAACATTGTGGACATTCACCTCAAAGGCAGCATCAGATGAGGCTACTGGTTCATCATCTAAAAGCTCTCCTGGCATTCTTTTCTTTTTTCGGACACGCTTCTCTGGAAGTGCAGTCTGCACAACTAGCTCATAGTTGTTGTCCATCTCTTCCAGCTTTTCATTGGCCCAACTCACAAACTTATCAGCTGCCACTTTCACTCCCTCAAAGTCCCTGACATATTTTTTGAGGTTATCCTTAGTCCCCTCAACCAGACGCTGAGCTGACAAAATATCCATTCCGTGTGTCTGTAGGTACTTGGAGAGGGGGGATGTATGTTGGAAAATGCGAAGGAAAGTTTGAGCAATGAGGATAATCTCATATTTTAGAAGATTTTCAATTAATCCCTTTGTTTTGACACTCACTGTTGACTTCATACTTCCATCTTCCTCAACAGAGGCTAGGGTCAGCAGCAGGTCAACAGACAATGCATCCTGGGGATTACCAAAACACCCAAAGACCTTAGTGAGAGCCTGATCCTTAGTCCACCACCTGGTTTCCCCTATTGGGCTCAGTCTCCTGTGACGTTTGTCCTCACTTGTCTCATACGTTTATAAGACTCCCTGTGGAAAACTGCCACATCATTAAGTAGTGAGAAGAGAGATACACTCTCTATGACACTGCCTGTTGTGTCTGCCAGTACCAGATTGAAAACATGTGCATAACATCAGACATGAATTTGTGTTGGAGACTGTTCAGACAGGAATGCAGAGACCCCTTTGTACGGTCCCTGCATATTTGCTGCACCATCATGCCAATGTCAATGCCATGTTTGTCTAATGTGTTCTTTAGTAGCTGTGTCAGATATTTACCTGTGGATTTTTCACAGTTCACCACAGCAACCAACCTCTCATGAACTACATCTGTGACATATCTGACAATGACAGCACACTGGTCCTTTGATGTGACATCTTGAGTTGTATCAATCTGAACTGAAAACAGTCCCGCCTCTCTAACCTCATCTGAAATTGTGGCCTTCATGACCTGGCTGAGAGCATCCACAACTTTCCCAACAATGTCCTTTGATAGCAGAGTCACAAGAGATCCTCTACCTTTTGCACCAGTGTCATGATGCTTCTTGCTTTGCTCAACACAACTGCTAATGTGCTGTTGAAGGCACAGATCATAACGACTCAAAAGTGTTACCAACTCTAGAAAGTTGCCATGATTAACTGCGGTATCTTCTAGTGTATAAGCAGCCTCTGCTTTATCCCCTCTGTAACTAAGGCCACATTTGCCTATGACTTTTATCACATCTATTATGCATTCCATCACCTGACGCTTCTTTTTCACCTGCTCATGATGTAAAGACATTTGTTTGCCTGCCAGAAGGCTTTTTATATCTGCCCTTTTAGCCAGCAGAAAGTAAGCATCAGCACTGTCTTTGTGGATCTTACTTTTCTTATGCTCTTCTATCCGCTGATGAACATGTTTCCATGTTTTCATACCTCCCTTTATGAAAGGACTATCACTTGCAGCAGGTGCAAATGCCAAACACACAGAACAATACAGTGATTGTGTTTTTTCACTGTATGTCAACCACTTGCGGTTGGTGCCATTCTTGCTGTGAAAAACTTTAGCTAGTGGGCTGCTGAGGATGGTAATTGAAAAATGTGTCTAGATCCTGTGCTTGAGGATGAGCAAAATAATCAAAATGATAGGCTTCCTCATCTACACTTGCATCTGCCTGTGCCTCTGGGATATCTTGTAGGGCTGTTGTCTCACTGGATGCTGTCTCTATATCTCCTCTCTCAGCATCTGACTCACCTGTATTGTAAAACAAAAAGGGGGGCTGGTTTCACAAAGCTATTTTAGACCGGTCTATAGTGTTAGACAAATCTAAAATTTGCTCATAGACTAGTCTAATGCAAGTTAGACTGTTTCACAAAAATAAAGACTGACTTAATTTAAAAGGCTAACTTAGGTCTTAATTTACTCCTTTACTACACCCACTTCTGAAAAAAACAATACATATTGGTTCATCATGTACCGTCATATACTGCTCTTTCTTACATTAAATAACTTTTAATTAATATTGTTTACTCTGGTATCCTCTCTACCTGTCCCTGTAGTCATGGCCTCCTCATTTTCAGCGGGGGACTGGCTTATCTGCTGCTCAGAAGCTACAAAAAAATTATTAAGAGGTCATTTTACTGCATACACAGATCAAGCTTGACTTTTGTTATCAATATTTGCATAATATGTGTAAAGTCTATGAATTGCCATATATTGGGTGATACAGAAAAAACTAAAATTTAAATGAAATTAAATATTTTGCTTTTGAATGGGTTGACAAAGTTACAACGGTATTAGCCGAGTAATTAGGTTGCAGCGTTGCTAATGCTAATCATTACTAGGTCTTTCTCTCTTTACCTGTTGCCACTTGTGTTTGCCCTCTTGAAAATAAATCTGGTAGTTTGGCACATTTGGCAGCATCTTTCCAATGCCTTTCTTTTTTTTAACCTGGCTTTTTCAGCCCCTCCTGCCCTCTTCCTCCCATCCATCCTCCCTGACGCGTACCTTTACACCCAGCTATCGGTAGCCTACTGAGAAAATGTTTTGGAAAAGACGTGCTATGGACCCAACCAACCAACTCTATTTGGGAGAGGAGGGGAGAACTCGCTCACTTGGTACAACCCATGCAGAGGCTGTGCGCTGCAGTGTCAGAATGAGGAACGTGTAGCGTAATTTAAGAGAAGATAGACTAACTAACGTGACAAAAATGTTTAAAAAAAAACAACAACTTTGACCGGCCCAAAAGTGAAGCGGCCCACTGGGAATTCTCCCGATTCTCCCGATTACCCACCCCGGGCCTGCTTACGCCTAAAATTAATCAGCATATCCTTTGTCTTTTCTACATTTAATTGAAGGAATGCCTTATCACACCAGAGCACAAAATCATCTACAACAGGACCATGATCGCTTTCCTCGGAGGAGAGGAGACTGACAATAACAGAATCATCTGCAAATTTTAAAATGTGTCTATTTTCATGCTGGCTGCGGCAATCATTAGTATAAAGAATATAAAGGAGTGGTGAGAGGACACATCCCTGAGGAGACCCCGTGGATGATGACGACATCTCCGACGACAAGCAGCCGTTCACCCTTACTCTCTGTGTTCTATCGGTTAAAAAGTCACGAATCCAACCCACAATATTAAAATCGAGGTCAAAGTTCTTTAAGAGCTTATCAGCTAAAATGTGTGGTTGAATTGTGTTAAAAGCAGATGAAAAATCAACAAATAAAATCCTTGCATGTGTTTTACTACCCTCGAGGTGTTTGAATAACAAATTTAACAGAGTAGCTGTCACGATTTGGTCTTGTCTCTGTCACGTTTTGGTTCATTCATGTCATGTTCCATGTCTGTCATGTGATCCCTTGTAAGTCATGTGATCCTGCCATGTGTTCCCTGGTCTGATGTGTGATGTTGTCATTGGTTCATTGTTTCATTATTCACAGGTATCCCTTGTCTTGTCATTAGTCTTGTGTATTTAAGCCCTCATGTTTGCCATGTGTCTTGGTCAAGTATTGTTTCCTGTAACCACTGGTTGTGTAAGTCTTTGTCCACGCTTTTCTCATGCCACGCCCTGTTTTTGTTTCTTGTTATGTTTTGACCTTGTTAAGTGTTATTTTTTAATAAACTGCTCTTGGGTTCGCTACAACTTGCCTCCAGTGGATCCCCTTTACAGTAGCAGTGGCATCATCTACCCCTCGCTTAGCCCTATAAGCAAACTGTAGTGCGTCAAGGAGATTCTCTGTTTTTGTGAGAATTACTTTTTTAACCAGTTTTTCAAAACACTTCATAACTAAAGAGGTCAGAGCAACCGGCCTAACGTCATTTAATACTTTAGGATGATTATGTTTGGCCACTGGAATGACTGTAGACTGTTTCCAGATGTTCAGCACTCTCTGATGCTCTAGAGACAACTGGAAAATATAATAAAAAATTGGGCCTAATTTCAGTGCACAAGAGATGAGCAGGCGGCTGCCTACTGTATGTTGTCAGGCCCAGGGCTTTTTCCAGCTCTGGAATGTTTAAACATATTGACCACAGTTTGTTCATCAAAGAAGGGGACAAGGCCATTTCCAGATAGATGGAATTTCTGTTCTAGAATAACATTCCTAAAATTAGAGGTATCAAACCTCAAATAAAACTCATTTAGCTCTGTTGCAAGTACACTGTCACAACTGAAGCCTTTCAACACAACCTTAACGTTATTCTACATTTCGACCTCTAACCCAGAGTGCTTCATCGTCTGCATAAAGTGACTTACCTACAGTTCCGCTTACCTGATCAAAAATGTCATTTATCATAACATTAAACAATATGGGGCTGCAAACACTACCATTTTCCACAATATGCCTACTTGAATACTCTATACCAACCTTAACTTCTATTGTCCTTCTGTCCAGGAAGTCTAATACCCACCCGAATAATTTACCTTTTATTCCTAATTTGTCAAGTTTTATAAGTAGTCCATCCTTCCATATGCTTTTTCATGTCATTACACTTATTAGTTTGTGTTTTCTTAACTTCTGCTTCTAAGCACAACACAGAGTCCATTGTCCCCCTATTTGTTACCATCCTTTCCATCCTTTTCCCTAATTGGGATGTTAACGCTATAGGTCTATAACTTGACGGGTCTACCGCATTTTTACCAGGTTTGAGTATTGGGACTATCACTGCCTGCATCCCATATCATATTGATCTGTCTTAACACCACCTCCAGTGACACATCTTTCATATGCCCTAGCATGGTATAACATACAGCATCGTCCCCTGGTGTCGTGCATTTAAGATGGCTCTTTTTAATTCAAACATAAAAGGCAGGTCCATATCACCTCCTGGTTCTACTTTCTTTAATTCCAGGGTTTTTTCCTACAGTATCTGGTTCTTATGCTGCTTATCCACTGTGGATACATTTCCAGAACTGTGGATTTTCACAAAAGTTTCTACCAAAAGCTCTGCTTTTTCTGCATTCTTATTATTGCTGCATAAAACTGGCATTTCCACCTTTATACCTAATCCACTCATTCTTCTAATTGTTCCCCATATATCTGACAACTGAGTTTCATTTCCAATTTTATTGCAATATTGTCTCCAATACATATACGTTTGGCTGATCTAATCGCATGCGTGTGCCCTTTTGTATCTAAAGTTTCTAGTGTATAATAAGCTTTAATCTGTCTAAATGTTTTATTTCTTCTTTTAACTGCTATTCTACAGCTCTCATCCCATCACGGCACACTTTCCTACCGTTTATTTCCTGTGCTTTTGGGAATTGTTTCTTCTGCTGCTTGTATAATGGCTGTAACTTGACCACAATTCATTTCCTCCACATCTGTTATTTCTCAGTATTTCTCGTTAATTTCTTGAAATGTCTGCCAATCAGCTTTATCTAATTTCCTCCTAGTTATTGCCACTTCCCCCATCCTGGTGCATCATTAAAACACACCAGCTCCTTATCATCTATACATTTCTCTATTACTAATTATTATAACTATTACTCCATTTATATCTGTGTTTTTACTTCCCCATAATGTGCTGTGTGCTTTAAAATCCCACATACCACTGTTTTGCCCTGCATTGATCCGCAAACTAATTCCAACATATCAGTTCTTAATTTATTATAAGGCTTGTAAAAATTGGTTATTCTTTCCCTTTACTAATAAGTTTACATCTTACCCCACTTTTAACAAAAGTTTCTACCCCTCCACCTTTCCCTGTTTCTCTATCTCTCCTAATTGAAGTATATCCATACAATACAAAGTCCAACTGTGGTTTTAACCATGTTTCTTGCACACATATTACATGAGGTCTATCTGCTAAATCTCGCTCCTGCCACTATCATTTCTTCCACCTTTATTCCTAGATATTTTTCCACTGATTTAACTATTATTTTGATCTTTTCTGTCTCTCTGTCTGTCTGTGTCGAGCAATTTATCACCTCAACCATAAACATCACAAATTCATTTTTGCCCATAACTAACAAATCCTGTTTTGTCTCAAGTTTTTCACATTTCTCACAAGACCTACTTTAATTTTCTTTGATTTCTGGTTCATAGGCTTCCTTTTCCTTAGACACTTTCTTTACAGCTTCTGCACATGTTATTCCTTGCAGCGATCTCACTCCATTTCTCTCTTGCTAACTTCACATCCACGGTAGGCTGCATGTGCTCCCCTCCACAGTTACAGCGTTTCAGCTTTACTTCTTCTCCACATTTCCCATACTCATGCTTGCCTGAACACCTACACATCTTTATTTACCCTCACACACTGCTGCTACATGGCCATATCTCTGGCACTTAAAGGATACGACCTTTTCAACGTAACTGCGTATTACGTGAGTCACGAACGTGCATCACAGAACAGAGCAAGGCGAGCATTTGTGCTTATAAAACTTAAACTTTTTTATTTATTTTTGAAATGCCGATGGTTTCGCTAGATAAAACCCTTATTCATGTCGTTTAAAGCCCTTTGAAGTTGCACTGAAACTGTCATTTGGTCCTTGAAGTGAACTAATCCTTAAAAACCTCTCAGTGGAGGAGGGATGGCCTGATCTCATGCTCATGTTACCACATGGAAGTCTTGCTTCATCAACTTTAATCATAACAGACAGGCTATCACACTTCTCCCAGTTTCTGATTGTTTTAAGGCGCTTTACCTCCAACACTTTTGCCCCTGTAACATTGTCTCTGATTTGTTCTGTAACATTTACCAGTATTCCTGTGATAACTCCTCGAACCAACGCCTTATTTCTAGTCGAGACACACTTTATTCTCTTGCCATCTATTATATTCAGTTCTAGGGCTTTCTCTTGTTGCGTTTTATTCCTACAGAAAATCAACAACGCTCCACTTCTTAATACTTAATACTCTTAATACTTCTTAATCGACTTTGTTATTTGAATCGGATTCCACTCACCATGACGACCCCTCCTGAGATAATTTCAAGATCACTTTATATTCTTCTTGTTGTTTACTTACTATTCTCACACTTTGTTCACTATCTGTTTAATCTATATTAGATGTTACTTTCTCCTTTTATTTTTGTTTTCTTGACCATATTTCATTCCAAACACTCTTATCTCTCCCACCGCCGCCTTCAACTCCCATTTCACTTCCTGTCTCCTCACTTCCTTCTGCCATTTCCATTTCCATTCACATTCACATTTAGCGTCACCTCTGACCAAAAACCGGATCAAGGGTTGGGTGCGTGTCTCCACCTCCGCTTCCCGCTGGCTTTTGTCCGGTTCCCCACGGCAATTGCTGCAAGGAGATCCAGGGGGATGTCATTATATACTTGACCGACTTACGCCACATAGTCTTATATTGTATGAGATTTACATCAAAATGACTAGTGAATACTCAAGTACTTTGACAGAATATGTCGCACCATAGTATTAAAATGTAGATGTTGCTGCTGTCACAGTCATCGTCTGCACCATTCCGTCTTCGTCATCTACACTACACTTCCCAGCATCCTCTTGTCTCCACACCTGACCTCACTCCCTCAATTATCCACCTGTTTATCGTTATCATCTGTGTCACCTGTCTTCACCTTGTTATGTTTGATTCATGCTTGTATTTAGTTTGCTTCTGTTCAGCCTGTCCTTGTCGGTTGTTGTCTTATGTTACGTTGTGTTTGCTTTTGTGAGAAAACCTTCTGCCTGTCTGTATCCGTGCTAGATATTTTGTAAGTATACGTTATATTGTTTGGAATTTGGATTCTGCCTCTTCATCTGCCTGCACCACACCCGTGAAAGCTGCATGATATGTAAGAAAAGATAACAAGTGAATTTGTTCCTCCTTACTGATTTTCACAAGATTTAGTTGGTCATAAACATTAGACTTGATATTGGAGATTATATAAAAGCTCAAATTAAAAGAGCACTGCTCTAGATCTTGATCATCAGATTATACAGCTTGTTTTATACAACTTCTAGTGGGACTAGTTTAAATCAATCAAGTTGATTAAGCTTAGCTAGTCTGGTTATTTCTAATAAATTAAACCATGTGTTTTCCTGGCAGTCAGTGGGTGGCAACTGAGACTACGGATGAATTAACTGTTTACACTTATTAAAAAGCTAAAAATAAGGTTTTCTGTAAAAACTGTATGTGTCGGATATGACTCAGGGCAGTTCATTAGTCATCCTGAATTGACGAAATGTGTCCATTATTTGATTGGGCCAAGATAGTGACGATGTTTCCATCATGTCATGTCACATTGACAATCTCAATTTCACTGATTTCATCATACGACACTCGACTACACAGGTATGTGTACTTTCCATCCATTCAGAAATTTCTCAATTTCTTCATCATATTCGTCATTACTTTTGTATTTATTGGGCCAAGATAGTGACAATGTTTCCATCAGGGTTCCTCAAACCCGGCCCTGGAGAGATGCGTATTCCAGGAGTGGCATATTTCCTGGAGTGGCTAAATGTGGCATTAAATGATTCTGAACAACAACAATTTTACAAAGAAAAATTGGTGATAAAGAACTGCAGTGCAATTCCTAGTTTACAAATAAAGGAGTAATGTGAAAATGTTTTATCTCTACAGAATAGGTATTTTGAAAGAAAAACACACAATAAATGTACACTACACTTGTAAACATATAATACATATATGTTCACCTTGTCACTTTTGTGTATTTATGTTTTGACTAATGGATCATGTTCTGGGAGACGCTGACAATATTTCAGACAGTTGGAGTCTGGAAACAGGGCATTGCAGAAAACTGTCAGGAACACAGTGAGACACAGGGAATTGGCTTTGGAACGGGCCACAAGCCATGGCTGGATCTTAAATGAGCCAGAACAACCCAAGACTGTCGTCTGTGTCTCTGGAAACAGCAGTGTCGACATAAGCCTGTCTAGAAGACGTTTTCTCAGGGCAGAGCATGAACAATCGAGCAATCACATGTTTTACCAAGGAGACAGACACTGTATAGACGTAAAGAGCAGGATGCAGCTGCTGAAGTCTGAGAATTCTGGGAATCTGGGACAAAGTTCATGGCAGACTGCATGTCTCGACATATCTTTCAGACAATAATTAGAGCCCTAATTCACCACAGATCAGTTTAGGAAAATGGCAAACAAATAAAAAATGCCTCATTTTTTCCACAACTCTTAAATCTGGTCTGTTAATGACCAGGATGAGTGGTTTTTCTTCTGATCCGACAGAGCACAGAATATCTTTAGTTGCAGAATTTATGCAGGCATAATAAAATCACTCTTGCAGTGGGAGTTTTGGCATATTCCCCATACCATAATGGCACCATGTTACAATAACGGTATCAGATGGGACTTTGATATATACTGTACAGTCAAACAATAGCTCTTTGGCTGAACATGATTCAATCACAGTGATAAACCCCATGTACAACTAACTAATCAATGGTTTTCATTTCAATTTAATTATTCAAATAATCCTACAAATAATGCTTCTTGTTAGTCCTGTGAGTTAAACAACAACAAACTAAAAAGTTTGTGTGACGTTTTTCAGTGTTGGCAGTATAAGTACCATAGTGGTTGCTTTATTATTAAACACATTTGAATTCTTGTTAGCAGATCCTCAACCCAACCACCACAAGATCAACACTTTGCTCACCCTAAAACCACTAACATAACAGACACTTTTAAATACAAACATAAAAGAACATTAAACACTAACAAGTCTCTCCATTTTCTCATCCTGCTAAAAAAAAAAGAGCATAAAATAACATTTTATTTTTACATTTATTTTCCCAATTCACCCCAAAGCATGATGTGAACGCCTGTTTGATTGGGTTACTTGATTGAAACAAAATTTTGTTATATGCATGTTATTTCAAAATGACAACATCAAGTTAAGTCAAACAGTAACCGTTTCAAGTCAGTTTAACATGAAGCAATCACATTTGAACCAGGGTGCGATTTGCCGGGGGGGATGCGTGGGATTTCCCCCTTTTTGGTCAATGTATCCCTGCCTCTGCTTAATTATTTTTATCCCCGATGGGGATAAATTTATCCCCCCCTCAAAGTGATCAGTGCTACTACACTAGTGGCGAGACAGATCACAAAACTTATCACGGATCCGTGGTTTGATTAAAGTAAATTTTATTAGAAAATGCGCTACTTTGGCTGGCTCTGATAAAGCTGTTGCAGCCTTTCTGTAATCACCACTCTGCTCAATGTCCCGCCCACGGCGCTCTCTGATTGGTTAGACTTCACAAGTACTAGCCTATCAACACTTGCGAGATGGTTGCAGGTCCGCTGGGCTGTGGAGCTGTGTCGAAAGGGAGACAGCATATTACAATACTGAAGCGGGAATAAACCGAATAATCACAATCTGATTATCTGTTTCTATGATGACAAGCAGAGTTAGTGTCCCAGTCACACCACTGAGAATGGCCGAAGTTACACGTACAGTGAGGCTAAAGCGAAGGTTTTTTGATTACTCACTCGTGTGTTCACACCGAACGCGAATGTAATTATTTGCGCGAGTGGATTACATACAAAGTCAATGCAAAGACGCGAATAGACGCATCATTGACGCGAATTGGGCGACGCGTTTGGCGCGAACGTCTTCCGCGCAAGTTGAAAAAGTGAACTCGAGCGGAAGATTCGCATGACACTTTGTTCTCTTGATTCTCTTGTTTACGTGCGTCTAGAGGTCCTGTGGCGCGAATGAGGCGTTTAGCGCGGTAGACTCATTCGGGCGAATGAGGCGAATTGACTAACACAGATAGTGCATCTGTCTTTTCTATCATATAGCTCAGCATCGCGATGTAACGTTAACGTTATTATTACTTTAGCAGCAGCAGTAAAACTGTTTCTACTGTGGTGATTTAACTTTGCAATCAATCCGTGGTTCAGCAGAGGCTGATATATAGAAGTAACCTATAGCCTATTAAACTAAGTAAAGCGCTGTAATGTGAACTGTCAGTGCGATAGAACAACAACATCCGAAATGGACCACTATTTATTTATTTTTATATCAACAATAAAAATGTTTCAAAACATCCCCCCCTCTGTTTTTTTCACAAATCGCACCCTGCCTGATACAATGAAAATGAATTACAATAAAAATTATGAATTACATAAAAAAAAACATGGTAAATATGTGGTACCATGTAGTATAACATGTTATGCCCATTGAGACATCACATTTAAGAGTCAGTGGATTTTGAATGAAACTTCCAAAAACACAAACATAAAATTTGTTTCTTTCATAATTTGATGCATGATTATTGTAGGTAAAAGCGTTTGAAACTGAAACACTGTGGCAAGTGTTAGAACAGTTCTTGGTAACTTATAGACCCTATTGTGCTAAGATGAGGTTTGGTCGATCTCATAAGTGATAAATCGAGACGCATTACTTTTGGAAGTTAAATGCATCTTCTGAAATACTCAGTTATTATTAGTCAGTTGCTCTGGTCGGATATTAAATAACAGCCGCACATCCCGAAGATGAATCTTCATGTTAGCTTTGAGACTAATACTGGTAAAAGGCAAAGAGTGTTTCAATATGGTTTACATTATTTTGTGTTGTGCAGATTATGTTGTGCAGATAGTTGCCTCATAAAAATATGAGTCACTGACATAAGAAACCAAGTAAATAAATGTTTATCTATGTTACTTTTTGTTTTATTTATGATAAGATCAGTGTTGTGGCTTCTTCATCACTGACGAAGTACAATGACTGAAAGGAAAAGATGAACTTGGCCCAGCATATAGCATGAAGCAACAGGTTCTTGATAGCAGGTGCGGTATGTGCTCACCTCTCATGACGACATTGACTTTATTTTCTTTATGTCTGGGGTACTAGACCCCAACCCTGTACTCGTAAAGCTAACAATGCTAATATTTAAACTCTTTAAATTCTTCTAAGTAAATTCAAGTTAAGTCAAGTCAAGTCAAATATATTTATATAGCGCTTTTCACAATACAGATTGTATCAAAGCAGCTTCACAGTATCAATCAAAACAACATAACAATGTTTGTTTATTACTGGAAAAAGGACATCCACGTTTGGTAGGGCTGATCAATGGTATTAATGATTGGTTATTTAATTTGAATATCCGCAACTGAGCAAGCCAAAGGCAACAGTGGCAAGGAACCGAAAAACTCCATCAAGTGAATGGTGTCCTAAAACTGACCCAATGGAGAAAAAAAAACCTTGGGAGAACCCAGGCTCAGTCGGGGACCAGTTCTCCTCTGGCATTTATGAACTAGAGGCCGGATTTACAGTAGCCTAACTGTAAGATAAAAATGTATATTACATTATTTTATTAAATTCACCTAAGCAGAGGTGGGTAGAGTAACCAAAATCTGTTCTTAAAGAACTTAGAAATAATTATTCAAGTAGAAGTAAAAGTAATAATTACTTAAGAGTAAAAAAAAAAAAAGCAGTAGTAGCTAGCTTAGTCTGCCAGTCAATCTTATAACGTTACAGAGATCTGCCGTTGCTTGGCTGAAGAGGCGCGTGCACCGTCCGTCTCAGTCTCACACAAAGCCCGCCCTTTTACCCATATTGGCCAAAAGGTGAGCGGGGTTAGGATTTCCCAAGACATATTTTCAAACATAGCTCCGCCCATACCCCCCAAAAACGGCTTCAAAGCTGTTATTCAGAAAGTCTATGGGTGACGTCACAGATGCTTTGTCCATTTTTTTTACAATCTATTTTGTAACGTGTTTTTATCAGCTACGTCTGCTCGTTAAAGCTAAACCGTTTCTCTCATTTAAAGATCTTGAGAAATTAATTAATGTATTTATTTCGACGAGATTGGACTATTGTAACTCATTATATCTGGGAATCAGTCAGGAAACACTATCTCGTTTACAATTTGTCCAAAATGCTACAGCCCGTTTTCTGTGCGAAAAAAAAAAAAAGAGAGAGTATATAACACCGATTCTAAGATCATTGCACAGGTTACCGGTGTGTTACAGAGTAGAATTTAAAGTATTACTTTTAGTTTATAAATCTTTGAATGGACTAGCACCAACGTATCTAGTAGAATTATTAATAGAACAAAAGCCTACAAGGTCTCTACGCTCTTCAAATCTGGCCTTACTGTATACCCCAAAATCGCGGCTAAAGCGCAGAGGAGATCGAGCGTTTTGCATCGCTGCACCTAGACTTTGGAATACTCTCCCAATTAGCTTAAGACAGGCTCCATCTCTGACTATTTTTAAATCTAAACTTAAAACATATTTATTTTCAAAAGCTTTTGATTAAAGAATGTGTTTTTATATGTGCTTACATGTTTTTTACATATAAAAGTTCCTTATTGATTTGTGAGTCTATATGGAAAGCACATTGGTCAACAGCTGTTGTTTTTAATAGTGCTATACAAATAAATTGTCATTGTCATTGTCATTGTCATAAAGTAATGATATTATCCTGTGTATGTTTATTTTCTGCAAGGGCCTGAACATGAGTGTACTTAGTCAATGACAAAACAATTTTACAGCAGTCAAAACAACTGATGGTCTGATTAACAGGTTTGGTTTGGCCTTTTTGGACAATATTTTCTCAATAAGTAACTGACATGGTATGAAACCCATGAATTTACACCCCCCCCAAAAAACCCACTAGACCATTTCAGGCATCAGTCAACCCACACACTGGTATTATGTTCCCATATTTTCTGAAAGATTTCAAACATCTGAATCAGACACCTTGTAAACGCGTTCTCTCCAAACTTTCTGTTGATAACATCTTAAGGTTCTCAAGTTGTTGAAGTGGAATTAATTAGGCATATCTGAAAAATGTAAACTACATTTTTCCATTAAAAATACACTGTTTTAATATATTGAGAATGCAAAGAATCACACAAACGTTTTAGGATGGAAACATTAGAGCCAGATTTGGCCTGAGAGATTTTTCTGATTATTCCCAGTGCAACGTTTGACATTCCAGACATTAATAAACACCCACACACAGACACAACCTGAAAGATGCCAGAAATGTTTGGAATGTTTTGTTAATGGAAAACATGAAAAGGGAAAGAATCAAAAGAATGGATTGTGCATTAACCAGAATGATTTGCAGTAAATAACCATGAGAGAGGCATCCGCAGTGATCTGATGAGTCCAGTAGGCAAAGTGCAGGGGTTCAACAGATCTCCCAATCTGAAATGGCAGTTCTTTACACTCTATACGCTCCATACATCTGCAAAAAACAAAAAAACAAATGTGAGGCTAATGGTACAAAACCACTGTCCAGGAAAATTTTAAACAGCCTTTTACACGTTTCAAGTGTACTGCACAAGTACTTACCGAACTGGTAACACTTTAGAATAATGGTCCGTAGTTAACAAGCTATGCAGGAAGTAATAGGTAGTACTGCATTAACATCAAACTTACTATTATACTATTAACTAATATCGAAGCAATATTAACTAAGCAGTAAGTAATAGGTAATTTAGTACAAAGGTAGTTCCTTGGTAGGTATTTGATTATTACTAAGAAATATATCCTCATTGAGAACTACTTGTGAACTAAGAAATAATAACCAATTAATTACTAATCACAAAAGTAACTAATGCCTAGTAATGTCTAAAAAGTGAACAATTGTTAGTTGAGTTGAGTTGTTAGTGAGGAGTTAACATGTTTTTCACTTTAGAATAATGGGCCACATCACTAGTAGTCCGAAAAAAAACCTTAAGTGTTACTTGAGGGTTTATTTAAGTGAAATGTCATTAACACTTAGAATTTCCCTTAAATGCTGTTTTTTTCACTTAAGTAATCCCTTAAAAAGCGTTAAGTGTTGCATAAAACCCCTTAATGGTCATTTTCCTAAGTATAACTTAAGGTTTGGAAATCGTAACCTTAAGAATAACGCGGACAAAAATAAGACAACATGGCTGAATTTATAGAACCAGCTGAAGATTATTATGTGCAGAGAATAATTTTTAGGAATAGTAGTGGTCGACCGACCCAGCCAACATTACAGGGTGGGGCCTATGTGGGCCCAATATGGGCTTTAAATATGAGCCCTAGATGGGTTTGTCCACGGGTTGCACAATGGCTGCACCTGAATGGGGCCTATGTGGGGCCCAGCTGGGCAACATACATGGGCAACATATTGCACCCACTTTATAAAGCCCACGTGTGATATACCAGGGCCCAGTATGGGTTTTTCATTGGGTACTGGACTGGCCCCTCATAATGTATGTTTTCTGATGAGGTTTTATGATGCATCTGGCCTAGAAAGTGCAATTATGTATTAATTATACTTTTTATGCTTGATTGTCAAGTCATGTCACCTTCATTTATATAGCGCTTTCTACAATACATAGTGTTTCAAAGCAGCTTTACAGTTAAAAGTGAAAATTAGTAATTTACCTTATGTATTTATTTGTTTAGAATTGATAACTGATAAAAGTAACATTTCAGTTTGGGAAATGTCAGTTTTCAGCGCAAATATTACACTGTTCATTCATCTATAACATCACAAAACATGAAAGGTGCAATTTAAAAAATGATATAAAAAAACTGCAAAGGTTCAGTATGTCAAAATGTTTTATTACACTTTAATATGTTATAAAAACTTTCAAATACAAGTTTTTTTTTAAATAAAAATTTGAAACAAATTTGAACAAAAAAAGGCCAATAACGTTCTAAAACTTATTCTAAACTGAGGGACAGAAGGCTCGTAGTTTGAATTAAAATACCTTTATTTATGTTCAGAAGATGAACAAAGGTCTTGCGTGTGTAAAACGACGGTGAAACAACCCATTTAAAGGAACACGCCAACTTTTTGGGACTTTAGCTCCTTCACCGTATCCCCCAGAGTTAGATAACTCCGATATATCGGCCGATATTTTGCTCTTTTTTTTTTATCGGCATCGGCCGATAAGTTTTTCTGATTGGCCGATATGTTGGAAGCGGGACTTTTATTTTGACGGGCGGCGCTGAGAACACCAGCACCTGAGAAGAAAACGTTTTGAGCCGATCAAACAGCGCTCTCTCACATTCTCCATCTTCATTAGTTTACGATCTCATCTCTGTCAGTCATATCTAATACTTTGTTAGACAGAACTGGTGGCTACAGGACTGGTAATCAAAGAAAGTAAATGGTATGTGAAAAAGTAATGTGTTTGCTTTTATATTATTTGTAACAGAAAAGGCAAACAATCAGGCTAATACTTTCTCATTTACCGTCAACATTCAGCAAATGCGCATCTACATAATTTAAACATATCTCTGAATAGCTAATAAACATTTAAATTTCACAAACCTTACAGATTTAATCGAATCAGCTGTGATATCTTGTGTGCATTTGTAGCCGGCATAAACGTGTTACTGTGAGTGACGGTCCGAAGTGAGTGAATGCGAACAGAAGATCAACTTCACTGGAGACTCATTCTAAATCATTCATTTTAAAATATGCTGTGCCTGTGCTATATCCAGTTGCCCACCGTGTCATATTCATGTTGTTTTCACTGTGTAATGTAAAATTACGCCGTAATTGATGTATGTCAATTAGTAATGTAATCAGGTATGATGCACACCTTGTAGATTTTTGATATTTATATCAATAAACTGTTCAATCATATGTAAATATTGATATGTATTTCACTACTGTATGGGATCATACACAAAATATGACAATATTTAAAGCTCAATAGCATTTGACGACAATGACTTACAGTCATAAAACCTACTGTACATTGTTCACCCAGGTCTCAGGTATGATGCACACCTTGCAGATTTCTGTCAATAAATGCCATATGACCTGGTGGAGGGACTTTTGTGTTCTAGGAACTGTCTTGATTGACTCTGAGCCCCTCCCCCGTTATATACCAACGGTTAAAGACTTGCATCTTAGCAGACTGCAGTTACAGGCATCATGGACAGATATAAAAAAGGGAAACACAAAAAAGAAAATGATCTTTGGACAAAGGCTGGCGGCAGAAAAAAAATTATTCAGACATTTTCCAGACATAGTGTGGGAAAAGGACAGGTAAAGTGGTCCACCCTTGCTGTAGCCGTTTTCAACTCCCACTCATCGGACAAGAAACTGGCTAAATGGCTGCAAACTGTTTGGACCGAGGACAGGAAAGGTGTTCGAGAACAGGTGCTTCAAACAGGCAGTTCTGATAAATATCATATTTATTTGAGTATGTAGTGTTTCTCAGTTTTAGGGGGGGTTCTCGAGTTTAGGGGGTAGGGGGTAGCTAAATATAAATATATTGCTAAGTACCTAGCTTAACTTTTTTTTTTTTTTTTTTCAAGTAGCCTGACAGTAGCTGAGCCATGTGCCATAAGTTACTAAGCAGCTTGGCCAAAGCACACATAGCTTATTACCATCATAGTTATTACCCTGTAATTAATGTCTTATTACACAAGCACTTACTGCCACTACCAAAATGACAAGCATCAATCGTGTAAATGCTATATATATTGATATTGGTAGTGGCAGTAACTATGTGTTTAATAAGTAGGCCTATATATATAGTGAAAGTAAGTGTGTGTAAGTGTGTGTTTATTAAGACATTAGTTACATGCTAATAATTATGATGGTAATGGCATGCTACTAAGCAACTAGTTAATAATAAACTACTTTTATAGCATATTACCATCCTTTGTATTTATTAGCTTGTGATTAATGTCTTATTACTCAAGCAATAAAAGCTTATTAATAGTAGTTGTTAAGTTTAGGATTAAGGGATGTTATGGTTAGGGTAAGAATATGGGCATGCAGAATAAGGCATCAATATGTGCGTTATAATAGTAATAGTAATATGCAAGCTATTAAGCAATTAGGAAAAATACAGTTATGGGATTGACTCAAATTATTATTATTTTTTTTTTATTTAAAGATAGAGAAAATTTTGAGAAAAATTATGAAGTTGATGAGGCAAGTAAAGGGACAAAGGAAAGAAGGGATGAAGACTATCCTTGTGACAGTGAAGATGCCAGGAACAGCACTGGTGATAAAGATGAAAATGAGAATATTATTAATAAGAAAAGTTCAGGGCACAGTAAGCTGATCGGTACAGAGGAAAGGAGGGACGAGGATCATACTTATGACAGGAAAGATGAGGCTGGAGACAGGAACAAAAGTGCAGACGAAGATGAGGATGATGATACAAGTTCAGGGCACAGTAAGCTGATCGGTACAGAGGAAATGAGGGACGAGGATCATACTTGTGACAGGAAAGATGAGGCTGGAGACAGGAATCCCTGCTGTGTACTGGCATTTAAGTATCAGCATGTAAAATGCAGGAAAAGTCGTAAAAAAAGACTACTATAAATCACTGAGAAACACACCACCAGACGAGATCTTGGCTGGCAACATCTCCAGATGCCTTTCTATGGATGTCTTAAGGGTAATGTCTAGACGAAGTCAGGAAAAGCACCAGACTCCACGATGATGTTATCATGGAGATGATGCTCTGTCAGAAGATAATGAAGGAGTGCAGTGGTACTGCTTCTCAAGTGGCAGGTTATATTCAACACTTACAAGTCGACCCATTTGGTGTCCACTTGTACACCTATAGTGGCCTACGAATACTGGCAGATCATTTAAAAAACTCAGCCCCAGTCACATTGCATCTAGATGCTACAGGCAGTGTCATGTCACGCATCCCGAATCAAACCAAAAGGATCCTCTACTATGCTCTTGTTCTCCCTGGAAAGGGGAAGGATAAGCCACCTCTTCCTGTGTCTGAGTTAATTTCAAATGAGCACTCTATACCAACTCTCACATTTTGGCAGATAGAAACACTGAGACAACTGGGCCAGATAACAACACGGAAGGTCCACCAGGTTGAGACTGATTTTAGTTGGGCACTCATTGGTAGTGTCCTTCTGGCCTTCAATAAAGAAAGTGTCTCATCCTACTTAAACAGAGCACATTTAATTGTCAGCCAAAAAGTGAAAATTTCATTCAATTTCACAGTGATCCATCTTTGTTCTTCTCATATAATAAAGGCTGTAACTCAAGGATTTTCTAAGAAAACTGGCGAGCATGCTGTAAAGGAATATGCCACCTATTGTTTTGGCCTTCTTCTTAACAGCACCACCCTACAAGAAGCACTTAACCACTTTCAGGACATGGCTATGTTGTTAATGTCAGCAAACAAGTCCAATGCAGTTATGGCAGCAAAGAACACACTGGACCAAAAAATCCTGAAGTCCAGTCCTACTACTATGGATGAAACACTTCCACCATACGTAGAAGACATGGAGAGGAGCAGCAACATCAAGACAATATGTGGCACATCTCCCTTCACACACTTATTCAATGGTGTTCTAGAGACGAACAGGTGCACACAGACAGAGAGTGGCACAAATAATGAATTCTATTGCCCAGGGATCATCAATTTCCTCATGAGCAACTACATGGGCATTTTCCCCCTTTGGAGTGGCATGTTGCTTGGGTACCTGAGCAGATTCTCCAAAGAGAGACCTAAAGAAATAAAAACAAGGGAGACAAGTTGCCATGTGGAGCAGTGGTTCTCAATCGTGAAGAATCACATATTACACAGAAAGAGGTTCCTGCGGCCAGCTGATTTCATTACAAAGATGTTTAACTCTCTGCAAGAAAGGTATACACAACATCAGATGATGCATAATCTTGGTAGTCTGTCCCAAGTTGCATCTCCAAAGCAACAGACCATTGACCAACAAGAGGAGCAATGGGCCAAGAGATCCCTATCTGAAAGATCATCGAAACATCATTCAAAGTATTTTGATCCACCAGAAGTAGTGCCCCAACCAAAAAGACGCAAAACAAAGAAAGCATCTGAGGGTCATTCAGAGGTCACATCAGCCCAGGTATTATGAAATTCTCAATCATGCCATAAAGCTTTTGTTCACATTAGCTCATAACACCTTTTATATTATATTGTCCGTCCGTCCGTCCGTCCATCCATCCATCCATCCATCTATCTATTTATCATCAGATGAAAACATCAGTGAAACATCATTCAGATTTTGATCCACCAGAAGTTGTGCCCCAACCAAAAAGACGCCAAACAAAGAAAACATCTGAGGGTCATTCAAAGGTCACATCAGCCCAGGTATTATGAAATTCTCAATCATGCCATAAAGCTTTTGTTGATATTAACTCATAACACATTTAATATTGTCTATCTATCTTGTTCATATTAACTCATAACACATTTAATATTGTCTATCTATCTATCTATATATAGGCTATATATACACACACATACATATACTTTATATATATATTTTAATCAATATTTAATAAATTAGAAAAAAATCTTTAAATTAAACATTCTTAGGCCCTATACTTTAGATGGCAACTTCTTGAATCTGCAATCCTATTACAGTATTTTTCACAAATAAAGTAATTGTGTAAAAATATATGAATATGTGAATAAAAAGGAAGTAAACACTGTAACAGTGCACTCAGTAATCTGGTAATTTCATGCGCACTGACAATATAATATTTTTTCAAATAAATACTTTTTTTTACTTTGACTTTTGACAAGGGAACGCTGCGTCAGCGGTGCGTGAGCAGCGCGTATTTTTTCCGGAGTGCATGTTAATCAATGACTACGTTTACATGCAGCCATAACCCGTTCAAAACCGGAATATTAGCAATAACCCGGTCGCGCACGGCCATGTAAACACCGGCAAAAACCCGAAAATGCTCATATATAGTTTTTTATAAACCCGAATATTATACCTGGGGTACCCATTTTCTAACCCGAATATTTGGTCATGTAAACGCGTATAGGCATATCCCCATCAAAAGGAATATTGATTTGTGTTCTGCGCATGTTCTATTCGCAAGGAATCTTGGTCTTTTGAGTAGAGGAACTTCCGTCTGGCGCATACAAAAACCCGCGTGCAGTATACCGGAAGTAAACAAGAAGTAGAGGTAAACATGGCGAGACTCAGCACAGCAACATACTTTTGGAGCGAGGAGGAAATTAATTTCGATCCATTTCAAAGGCGATCACTATCTGCCCCGAACTATCCATTATCCGCGTGCTGCTGCTGCTGTTGTTGTTGTCTTTGGATACAGGAAGAAGAATCGGAACTGACGCATATTGCGTCTTAAGGTTGTCCGTACGTCCAGACGCTAACGGTAGAGATCCACTTTTGCGACACGACTGTCGCGTGGGGCACGTTCAAGATCACAACGGTGCGCAACGTTTTGCTATGGTTTCCGGGTTGAACGTCATGTTTCCTGGAAACGGCTTGCACCGGTATGCAACGGGGTTTGAGATGCGTTTTCTTTTGTTTGGTGGGCGTGTCAGAACTGCAGTCCAATCAGCAGCAACGTGTATACAGCACGCGGTATTAAAGTGAACGCGCACAATGGAAGTAATTTACAAATGTGTTCGATACGCAACAACTGAGGATATTAGAAGACATGTTTGTCGTAAGTTTTATTGTAAAAATATAGGATATCAACATAATGATGTAGTTGTTTATATTTTTTAGCTTCATTGCAAGTGTATGACATTTGGTGTAGAAATAAACAATGCAAGTAAAGTGCTTTTCCTAAAAATGAGAAAGAAAATACAGGGTATTAATGAAACAGTATGAACAACAAATAAAGTCAGTATGTGAGGCTAAATAGATGTGTTTTAGTCTTTATTAGGTAAGATGTGCGCTTCCATTTCAGTTTCCACAAATCCCTTCACTTGATTGGGATGTTCTCTTGTGTTCTGGGCGGAAACTGTAACATTGGGCATATTTTGTAGTATTAAACACATATTTATACCGACTTCATCATGCTCCGAAAATTCTTCACAAAGAACACAAAAAGCCTTCTCAGCTGCCATAGTTGCAACTTTTGCGTCATCACAACAGTGCGTTCAACGCGTCACCGTTTCTGTTTAAAAAACGTTCTGCAACGTTTAGTCGGGGCTGAACGAAGCCCTGGTGTCGCAACGCCTCCCCACATTTGTACGTTGATGGGCGTTCCCGCTATGGGCGTGGTTTTGACCGAGCGGGAAATGTTGCGTATCAGAACAGAGGACTTGCGAGAGACTTCCCCCCGTCTCCATATGCTCTACTTCTATTGGATAGTCGCGACGCGTTCAACGGAATTCATTTGCATAAAGATGGGCTTCGGCCAGCTTTTTGACGCGCAGCATTTTTCCAAATGAAACGCCGCCTTCCCGGGATGCATTGCGGGCGCGTTAAAGTCGCGTGACGTCACCCATGGGAATAAGGGCCGTTACATAGTCAACGCATCGGTACGCATACGCGTCCGCAAGGCAACGCATCGATACGCTTCGACCGTCATTATGCGTCGATGCGTAGCCAAATGTGTCGTCCTAGTTTTTGATACGCGACGCACCGATACGCGCAATACCATGCGTTGTCGGTGGGGGCGACATTGCAAGTATTGTACATTAATTCAAGTATATTATGTTTACAGAAGAAGGTTTGAAAACAATGGCAGGCGAAGAGGACAAATTATGCGAGCATATTACGTACATTTATATTGCATAATAAAATGTTTTTTCAGACAATACAATGACAAACAAACATCTGTGAAGAGCCTCTTACCAACGGTAAATACACATGAGTGTCATCTGCTGTCATATATGACATCGTAATTACACTCCAATAAAATAGAGTTGGAAAATGCCTGGAAAGAGGTTGCAACCGCGATGGGAAAACCGTAGATAAGGTGAAAACGGACTGGAAAAATGCCTGTGACAAATTTACTCTACTACCCCCTGTTGCGTGAGCGGTGTATTGCATTTTACGCATCGTCCGTGATGCTTGCGTCTGCTTGCGTCCACTGTTTTGACTATGAAAGGGAGTGCGTTGCTCGCGTCGTTCGCGTTGCTTGCTCGCGTTGCTCGCGTTGACTATGTAATGGCCCTAAAGCGGAGCGCGGCGCGACAGAAGTGCCGCACGGACAAGTGGATCCGCACCGTGACTCTCTCTGCTCACGCATGTAAACGGGTTATTCCGAATGTTTCAGAAACTCGAATAGTGTCCTTAACCCGACCATAACACGAATATTGACAGCTTGTAAACGTAGTCAATGAGTGCGTTCACACCGCGAGCAGGACGTCAAGCAGAAGCGTCGCGTGAGCAGCAGTGAAGCGGGTTTCGGCGGCGAGTCTATGTTTGGTCTAACCCTAACCCTACACCATACCTAATCCTAGCCATATCTTTGCGTGTTATATTGACGCTAAAGGGTTCCATATGCGTTGGATTTAGACGCTTTGGCAAAGTGTCAGAATATGACGCTTTGGGATGAGGATGCGTTGACTGCTCACGCTCAATTAAAGTGAAAGCACACTTTTGATGGACAAAATTAATATGATTTCACACAGAAATGCTTGCTTATATGTAACGTAGCCTACTGGCATGAAGTTGGTTTGATGTTGGACGTTCGATATTCGCGTAGTTAGGGACCGTTAGTCGCGTAGTTAGGGACTAAAGATACATGCGATATTGGTATAAACGTTTTTTAACTTCAATAGCATTTGACGACAATGACTTACAGTCATAAAACCTACTGTACATCGTTCACCCAGGTCTCAGGTATGATGCACACCTTGTAGATTTTTTATATTTATATCAATAAACTGTTAAATCATATGTAAATATTGATATGTATTTCACTACTGTATCATACACAAAATATGACAATATTTAAAGCTCAATAGCATTTGAAGACAATGACTTACAGTCATAAAACCTACTGTACATTGTTCACCCAGGTCTCAGGTATGATGCACACCTTGTAGATTTTTTATATTTATATCAATAAACTGTTAAATCATATGTAAATATTGATATGTATTTCACTACTGTATGGGATCATACACAAAATATGACAATATTTAAAGCTCAATAGCATTTGATGACAATGACTTGCAGTCATAAAACCTACTGTACATTGTACAAGTGTTTTTGAGGTTACAGTATATAACAAGCAAAAATCTAACCGAAATCTACTGGCTGCATGCATGGATTTAGCTTCTTCGCCATGTCCCTTTGGGTCTATCACAAACACCTGGCTGGATGCTGCGTGGAGATACTGTGCGAGAAAAATAAAAAAAGATGAAACTAAATAGAAAATAGATAATTAACAGATAATAGATAACTAAATTGTTAAATCAATTTCATATTTCATATTTACCTTTCATGAAACTAAACTTGATTAATTAATTCATTCATTAATTCATTCATTCATTCAGCCTCTTGTGTGTGGTGTAGACACAGACTTTGTTTGTTTATATTTGAATTTTGATGGTTGGTATTTGAAGTCTTGGCTCATCTGAATTCACCTGAAATATAAACATCCTCTATTGAATAGAGTAACTATGTCTAATGTATTACAGAAGGACCATAAAATGTATTCCTTAAAAACATCCAATGATTCTCGTTGACATTCAGGAAACTTATAATTCCCTCGTAGTCATGAAAGTCCACCTGCAATTTCATTGATACATTTCATTTATATATACCTGTCTTAAATAATTAAAGATAATAAAAGATAAAGATTATGTTTACCTTTGAGAGAATGTTTCTCCGTACTTTGTCTCTTTCATCATTAATTATGACATCTGCTGTGTATTGATCTAGTACATAAATTCTATGTCCCTGGTCACTGTTATTCACTAACACATGCAAATAACATTGGATTGTCTAAGATCAAAAGAGGAAAAATAAATGATAGTTGCTTCATTCAGTGTTTCATTGCATTGATAATATTGTCATCTTTAAATTTCTATATTCATATGTTTACAGATTTTTTTTCAGTGGCAAAGCATTTCCCAAAGATATGAATATTTTTTTCTTATACCTCCCCCATCAGCCATTTATGTGGCTGGAGTGTTTTCAACTCCAAGACCTTTTTTTGTCTTTTGACTGTATGATGGCAACAACTATCTCACATGCTTTCTTAGACCACAGAGCTTTGACCTGAAATGGGATATTTGTATATAATATAAAATATGTTATGAGTTACTGTAATGTAAGCAAGTTTTATTTTCAAATTAAGAATTAAAGATCTACACTCGCTTGTGTCTTTGTTTTAATAAATTACAAACGAGTATCAACAAATCTTTTGTTCTTAATTTCATGCTAAATTTCGATCTTTAATTGCAATTAAAAACAATTACAATGGCAAAAAAATAATAATGGTTAAGCATGATTAAGCAAAAGCATGATTATGGCATGATTGAGAATTTCATAATACCTGGGCTGATGTGACCTCTGAATGACCCTCAGATGTTTTCTTTGTTTGGCTTATTTTTGGTTGGGGCACTACTTCTGGTGGATCAAAATCTGAATGATGTTTCACTGACTTTTCAGATAGGGATCTATTGGCCAATTGCTCCTCTAGTTGGTCAATGGTCTGTTGCTCTGGAGATGCAAGATTATGCATCATCTGATGATTGATAGACAGACAGACAGACAGATATATAGATAGATAGATAGATAGATAGATAGATAGATAGATAGATAGATAGATACAGTGGTGTGAAAAAGTGTTTGCCCCTTGGTAAATATGAACAAAGATGGCTGTAAAAAATAAATCTGCATTGTTAATCCTTTTGATATTTTATTAAAAAAATTAGCAAAAATCTAACCTTTCATTGAAGTAAAATAATTGAAAGTTGGGGGGAAAATCACATTATGAAATAAATGTTTTTCTCCAAAACACGTTGGGAACAATTATTTGCCCCCTTTTATTAAATACTTTTTGCAACCTCCTTTTTCCAAGATAACAGCTCTGAGTCTTCTCCTATAATGCCTGATGAGTTTGGAGAACACCTGACAAGAGATCAGAGACCATTCCTCCATACAGAATCTCTCCAGATCCTTCAGATTCCCAGATCCATGTTGATGCTTCTTCTCTTCAGTTCAGCCACTCATTTTCTATAGGGTTCAGGTCAGGGACTGGGCTGGCCATTGCAGATGCTTGGTTTTTGCTCAGTGACACATTTTTGTTTTGATTTTGATGCTTGTTTTTGGATCACTGTCCTGTTGGAAGATCCAACCACGGCCCATTATAAGATTTCTAGCAGAGGCTGTCAGGTTTTGATTTTTTATCTATTGGTATTTGAACGAATCCATGATGCCATATATCTGAACAAGATGTCCAGGACCTCTGGCAGAAAATTAGGCCCACAACATTAAAGATACAGCAGAGTATTTCATTCTACACATGGGGTACTTTTTTATCCCTGTGTGCACCAAACCCATCTTAAGTGTTTGCTGCCAAAAAGCTCTTTTTTTTGTTTCATCTGACCATCTAAAACTTTTGAAGGGTAGAGTTTAATGTTACAAAAGCTTTAGATTTCAGATAAATGCTGTTCTTTTTTAGTTTCTATTCATCATAGCATCATGAAATAAAAATGTAAAAAACGGTTTTCAGTTGTATTTTTTGTATTATTCATCAAATAATTGCAGCCTTGGTGAGCAGAAGAGACTTCTTTTAAAAACATAAAAAATCTTACCGATCTAAAACTTTTGCACAGTACTGTATATATATATATATATATCTGTCATGAAACACTTAAATGTTTCCCTTACCTAAGAGAACCGTTTAAGAGATTATATGCAACACCCTGAAGTTATTCTCTTAGGTAAGGGGAAATGGCCCTTAAGTAGGCTATCATACTAAAGGGAAAAACTTAAGGTGCTTTATGCAACCGGGCAAAGACGTGCTACGCTGAAGGGCGTTCCCATAGACCAATTATCAGTTGGTAAACATAGTGACGTTTTTTTGTGGGCGGAGCTTAGGTGGTGGCAGAACGATCCCCCTGGCCGCTAACGTTAGTTTGCAAGTTTTGTTAGTTCGTTTTTTAACAGTGACTGGAGAAAATCCGGTGGCCTGACTTCTACACCTGATAGAGAAACCGAGTGGAAAAAGAGGGCATATAAATCTTTAGATGCCTATAACTATGTGCTGAATGGTCATGTACAAGACTTGTGTGGTACGATCCGCAGCTCTGCCTAGCCAGCGCCAACAAGAAGACGTGACATTACGGTATAATTTTAATGATGTGAATATTTTCTAGAAATAAAAATTCCAGATACAGCATATTCATTTTCATCGATTCTTGCACCCAACAACACAACAAGATGACATTTAATAACAATAATAATAATTTAAGCTCCTATTATGTAGCCGAATCTGTGCTGGTTTGTGTTGGCCGCCTCCAGTTTTCCGTTCGTTTTGCCACCAGCTAACGCTGTGACGTAACTGTGACGTAGGCTCGAAATTGGTCTATAGTGTCGTCCCCAACGCAGTTCGAGTTCCCTCGAAAGGGAACTTTTATTTTTCATTAATAGCTCTAACACAGTGTCTTACAGTCTTTTCCCACTTTCGTGTGTACACATTCGCCAAATAAAAAATTCATTTTAAATGATGTTTTATTAACAAAGTTCGAGAGGAGCACGTTCAGATAATTAACGATAGCAATCAATGATAAAAGGTACATAGATTCAGCAAATCTCACCTCAATCCATTGACAGTTTAGCAGCATCCCTCCACCGCCCCTTCTCCACACTTCTAGTCCTAACCACTTACTTACGGGAGGAGTACTCTGGGTCCTGGCCGAACCTCGACCCCGCAGCCCTCACCCCGGAGAGCACGTCAAACACGCACCTTCCACTCTTGTATGCAAGTGTGAACTTGTGAACTCAAACTTCAGCCAGGGTATGAATAATTTAAACTTTATGTGACCTTGGTTCACTGAGAGGGGAACAGGAGGTTTCTATTTGTGTGATCTAGTAATTTATGTCTAGAGGAAACATTTCTTTTTCTCACATTTTTCCTCATATTATACTAAGTTTTACTTATGTATCCCTTTCAAGTGTGTTTTGGAAAATTTGCTACATATACAGTGTTGTTGATATACTATACATCAATGCATCTCTCACTTAATGTGTGCAATCTCACAGTTTGAAGCTTCTGTCGTAGGAAAACAACACGTGCTGTTGTGTATAATAATTAAAGCTCCTGTCCGTAACTTTTTTGGGTTAAAAATGATCCAAAATAAATGTTTGAGCAAGTACATAACCGCCAGTGTTCAAAACTCTCTGCTTGCCTTAGCTCAATTCAAAACGGTAAGCTTGTAATATTGTTTGTAATTCCAGTGGTACTGGTGGATTTCCACTGGAAAATCCACGGCATGTCTTTGCATCATTACGTCACATCTGTACACAAAGTCACATCTGTACACATAAAGAAGGAGTCTCGGCTATAGGCTATATTTTGTGTGAGGATGTTGGCGGTGGAGATTTATAGCCTTTTCTCACAGCACTTGATATAATTAAACTTATCAATTTGATGGCCAATCCATAAAGGTTCAAACGACAATCAACAGTGACAACTGGAGATTCACCCGTTGTAAAATGCAAAAGACTTTGACTAGCTACAGAACAAAAGAGTGTTGTGAATTCTTTACACTTTATGTCTTTAAGTATTATTTACTGCTGTATTCTATATCCTTGAAGGGTTTATTATGTAGAGTACTTAATACATCTGTAAAATTTGTTGGATGCCGTTTTGGCGTAGGTATTTGTAATACTGGATGTTTATACTGCTGAGATTATTCCTAGCATTAAGCCTGTAAATCGCGGGTGTTTCGCGATCTTTATTCATATCAGTTAATCATGTGAAACGCACGTGAGAGTGCCGCTAGCGTCATGGCTATCTTGCTAATATTCGTTAATATCTTGCCATACCTCGTTTAACTATGGTTATGCATCTGTATAAGATAGTCTATATTTATTATACGTTAATAATCATGTGAAACGCACGTGAGAGTGCCGCTAGCGTCATGGCTATCTTGCTAATATTCGTTAATATCTTGCCATACCTCGTTTAACTATGGTTATGCATCTGTATAAGATAGTCTATATTTATTATACGTTAATACCATAATGAGGACGTTATAGAATGTACCTTTAGTTGTTTATGCTCTGTTATATTCTGTTTGCTTGTTTCTTATTCTGCTAAACACATTTTGAGAGAGCTGTTAGAATTGTTTAATTGGTAATACTGTTTATCACAACAGTATGTGGGCATGTATGTTTAACATTTAGTTATTTACTTCTGTTTATTTGTTTATTGCAGAAACTACCTCCAATGCATAGTTAATATGTTTATATGGTGAAACCCTGCACATAAATAAAAGGTGGAAAAGATCTGATGACTCCTACTCTCTGGTCAGAGTACTGAAGTGATTAAGAACATTAAAGAACCGGCATTCAGTGGGGCAATCCCCAACAAAGAGACTGCAACCGGCCCATGTGAAAACAAGGATAAATATCTGGAGGGCATTAAATAGTCATGCAATGCTGATCGACTTGTTAACATTACAATTTGAGAACAAAGTATAATTTGCACGGTTTGACGTGATATGATAAGCGATCGTTAGATTTAATCGGTGTGATTTACTGCAATGCTTTTTTCCCTTAGTTGGTCAGAACAAAGGGGATGTAACTTACTTGTTTAGATGACATTTTCTGGTGAAAATTCTTATGTTGGTCATACAAAAAGTATAATCTGTGATTCTGATTGACAGTAGCCTATCCACATCGGAGCGGCGGCTGACAGCCGCACATTCTCCTCAAAACATTGGATTCATCCGCGCTGTGCCGGTCCGGGGCACAACCCACATGAAGTTGATAATTCCGAGAATAACTACAATTGCAGATTTCGAAAGAGGAAAAACTATGGACTGCAGCTTTAAGAGATGAGTAATTATGAGACACAGATGAGTCGTCGATGTACTGTGTAAGAAAATGTCACATCCTGTGACGCTGACCTGAAGAACATTTTAAACCCAGAAGATGTGCAAAAAAATTAGCCAGTTTTCTCCTATAATTAAAACTAATGGATTGTAACGTTGTCTTCTATGATCTAACACTCATACCTCTGTTAAAATCTCAGTAAATTTCAAACTTTTGACATCACTCATGGGAATTTGGGAATTATTTTCCCCAAATGTGCGTCAGTATGTCAGATGCATAGGCGGATTAACGTCAAACAAGTGTCTCCTGTGGTCTACAGCTCTGTTGCTTGGACATGCCCTCTGTGGAGGTGCTAAACTGTGCAGGTACATTTTGAACAATATTTTCTTTGGAACGTTGCCAATGATCTTTCTCCCATCGCAGGAAGTTTTAACAGCACAGTTCTGCAACTATTGAGTCTTGTGATCTCAATAGTTTGATTGTTCTACCCACTCTCCCACTGAGGGTGTTGTAATGTGCACCTTTATTTATCATTTCATTTTATGGATGCCGTGTGGTCTGATGCTTAAAGGATTAGTTCACTTTTTAAAAAACATTTTAGTGTCTCCATATCTTCTACAAGTGATATTTCAGTGTTGTCTGTCTGGGCATGTTTTACAAAATTTAATTTACTTTGATTTCATAACCTTATTAAAAAAATATATCATCAAGAAGGTGTTAACAGTAACTCTTACAATAAGTGTGAATGCAATCCTGAAAATCCGGTTATCATTTACTGGTACTCGCTCTGATATCGTTCTAGGAATTAATGACTGCATGAATTAAAGAGTGCACAATATTATATTCATTTGTATTTATACTTCAACCTAATAAATGCTGTAAAATTATTGTATTGTTAGTGCATGATATGCATTAACAAAATTAAACTTAAAGGATTAGTTCACTTTTTAAAAAACTTTTGCTGATAATTTACTCACCCCCATGTCATCCAAGATATCCATGTCTTTCTTTCTTCAGTCGAAAAGAAATTAAGGTTTTTGATGAAAACATTCTAGGATTTTTCTCCATATAATGGACTTTACTGGTAGCCAAACCGTCCAAGGTCCATATGACAGTTTCAGTGCAGCTTCAAATGGCTTTAAACGACAACAGAGGATGCATAAGGGTCTTATCTAGCAAAACGATCGGTTATTTCTAAAGTAAATAAATAAAAAACGAAGTAATATGCCTTGCTCTGTTCTGTGATCCGCGGTCGTGACTCTCCTGTTCGAACTCGTTCATCAAAATGAACGAATCTTTTTTTCTAGTCATTTCGTTCATTATGTTCGTTGAATGAATGAAATGACTCAAAAAAATATTTGTTCATTTTGATGAACGAGTTCGAACAGGAGAACAGAGCAAGCCGAGCATTTGTGCTAATAAAACTTAAACTTTTTTATTTATTTTAGAAATAACCGATCGTTTTGCTAGATAAGACCCTTATGCATCGTCTGTTGTCGTTTAAAGCCATTTGAAGCTGCACTGAAACTGTCATATGGACCTTGGACGGTTTGGCTACCAGTAAAGTCCATTATATGGAGAAAAATCCTAGAATGTTTTCATCAAAAACCTTAATTTCTTTTCGACTGAAGAGAGAAAGACATGGACATCTTGGATGACATGGGGGTGAGTAAATTATCAGCAAAAGTTTTTTAAAAAGTGAACTAATCCTTTAAGTGTTTTCGAATAAAATAAAAGCTATAATGCAGTTGTCACATTTAGAGTTCTTGTTATGTTTGCCTGTGACATCCATGTGTTTCATTGATTTAATCCCTGTCACCTGTTGTCTCAATTAGTTGTTATGGGTTCATTTGTCCCAGCTGTGTCTGGTTTCCCTGATCTGTTCTGTGTCTTTAAGCCCTGTGTTTCAGGCTATGTTTACACGGAAACGATCAGAAGAGAAAACGCAAAAGTGGCGTTGCGTTTTCACTTTTTATTCTGCGTTTAGACGAGCGTTATGAAGGGGAAATCTGCGTGCATATGGTGACGCAAAAGTGTGTGAAATTCGATGTAGTGTGCACTCCAGGCGGCTAGGTGGCAACGAAGCACTGCCACACAACAACACCAATATCTGAGAATATTTTGTGCAACTGCTGAAAAGACTATTGCTGCGTCCCAATTCGCATACTATCCGTCCTAAATAGTATTCGAAAGTAGAATTAGTACGTCCCAAATCGTAGTATGTTGAAATGAGTGTTCCAAAGATACCCGGATGGTCTACTATATCCGGTCAGAATCCGAAGTGTAGATCGATGCGCACTCTAACGGCTGATATTGCCCACAACCCATCGCGCGTTGGACGAGGATTCGATTAGAACTACAAACACGAGTGAAAAGTGTTAAAAAACTACAGACATGGAGGACACGTGAGTCCGGCGGTTATGTAGAGAGGTTTAGATAAAGGGGTTTGAGTGATTAATTACCAGTATCTAACCTGACGAAAATGTAATTATTCAATGTTGTCTACATTATATTGCATCTGCATCAGCATTGTGAACTTTTGTAAAGATACGTTTAACCATTAACTTTTAAATGCATCATTTCATTACATTCAAATTGCAAACACATGAGGAGAGTCTCCGCATAAAGACCCACGACGGGCAGATGAAATAGCTATTACACTGCTCTCAGAAACGGTAGGAAATTAAATTAGATTGAATGGAGGATTTTAACTGTGACAAGATGATTGACAGGGCAGTTTACGGTGACGGCGCACGCGACAGAGCTGTCCGTTAAAGATGACGGAGTAGTATGTCCCAAAGCTTGTCTACTCTTTTGCTACACACTCAAAAGTATGTACTTTTTCTTCACAAAAAGAGTACATACTTTTAGGGCGTAGTATAAGTAGGCGAATCGGGACGCAGCCTATGTATGTTTCATAGTATGTTAGTCAGAGCTGCTGTGGCAACTTGAAGGTCCGACGTATGGAAATAATCCGACATGTTAGTTATTATTTTCCTGTACTGGCGAATGCCTGTGACGTAAACGCGCACGTGATCGAGGGCAGTTTTGCGTTTTTACCGGTTTTTACCCTTTACACGGGAACGCGACGGTGGAGCGTTTTTAAGTTTTCCACTCTGGAGGGTGGTTTCACTTTTTTGCGTTTTTAAGCCATAAAAACGGCGTCACCGTGTAAACGAAAGGCACATCCGATAAAATATTTTTACGTTTTCACTCGGAATCGTTCTCGTGTAAACAGGGCCTCAGTCTGTTTCTTGTTTGCCGTTGCAGGTACATTTTTGGTTGTTCTGTTCATATTTCTTTTGATCCAGTTGTTAGATCCAGAGTTTGTTTTAATAAACACTGCTGCAAGTAAGATCCTGCATCCTTCCGCTTAAACCAGCCCGGGACAGCAGATCCAGTGACACGGGAGTTGGGAATTTAACCTCTTTGGGTCCTCTCTGGAATTTCTGATGGGTTGGTACTGTACGAATGTATTATTGGAGTGTATTGGTCCTCCAATCTCCAAATGCATAAATTCAATTCAATTCACATTTATTTGTATAGCGCTTTTCACAATACACATAATTTCAAAGCAGCTTTACAGTAAATGCATGTCTACATTACAATTTAGAGTGATCTGTTATCAGAGGTGACTGTGCCCAAGTTATGTATTTCAGAATGTACGTATATCATGCAGTTAGCTAACAATGTATTAATTTAACAGAGTATTAATTTAGGCAAAGATGTCATTGAGGTTAAGAATACATGTTAACAAATGTTTAGGATATGTAGAAAAATGTAGCATTGGTGCATCTTGATTCAGAGTTCGCATCATCTGAAGTCCTCGCAGGAGTTGCACAGTTGAAAAATGTATGCTTGAAGTTATTGTGGTAATTCATGGAACAAAATGATTGATCAAAATCTCTTGAAGTAATGTTAACCACAGAAATAAATAAAAAATATCACTTTATTTTAAGGTGATGTTACATTTGTACTTATTTAAGAAATAAGAGTAATATTAATAGATTGTTTGCACATGACTTCACTGCTGTGACACGAAATGCAGATGGAGGACAGAAAGCGACTTGGTTAAATATTGGTGGTGTCATTTGCAGGGAAGAGAAGCTTTTTTTTATCCCATTGCATGGTCATTTGTTGTTTCCCCTGAAGTTTTGAAGAGAATTCCATTCACCTTTGCTATCCAGCGTCTTCTCTTCACCTCCTCAACCTGCTTCCATTAGTGTTTTACACATAGAAAAGGCAAAAAAATTTATGTATCACATTGTCCAGTTTTCTCCCTGAATGATGATGCAGAAAATCGAAATACTGCCCTTATCTCACTGTCAGAAAGTTTGGTTCGATATAAACAAACCAGTATTACTCCTAACTCAACACGGCGTGATGGCAGTTTAACATTCTCTATATCTACCGCCTCGATGGCAAGCAAGTCTTTCAATTCAGTTGAAAAATGTCTCCTCTTTATAACAAAAGAATCACGTCCAACAAATGTTTTGATTTGCTGTTCAATCTTTCTAAACCAGCACAATACAGACTTTCCTCCATCTCGGCCATGCCGCTTTTCACCTTCGCGCGTCATCAGAATCACATGTCTGCAAACAAGCTATTTACGACATGTACTTACTATAGAGTTACTGTTAGGGTTACTTGTGTCCCAATAGATGCAAGGATGAATCAACACAAAGCTTTAATGAGTATACTTCACTTAATTAGGCACCATTTACTGTTATTACTAATAGTAACCTGTAATTGTCACCTTGTCAAAGTGTTTATGTAAAATGTATATTCTACATGTCTCACTATTACTCACATCATAATGGGATGGGAAAATACAGTGAAGAAAGTAAGAGACTGTAAGGCATGTCCAGACTGATCTCTGCATGAGCATAAACAACTCAGTCAATTCACATATTTTTGTTTAGTGCTTTCTCAATACACATCGTTTCAAAGCAGCTTTACAGAAAATGCCACATTACAATATAGAGTGATATGTTATCAGAGGTAACTGTCTGAGTTATGTTTTTCAGAAATGTACAAAATCGCAGTAAGCAAAAAATTTATTAATTTTAATGTAATAATTTAAGACAGAAACAATGAGCTCATTAAAGTAATGCATACTTGTTTGTTAACAAATGATTATGACATTTAGAAAAATGTAGCATTCAGAGTTTGCGTCGTCTGAAGTCTTCGTGGGAGTTGGCGTCGTCTCTTCATAAGATAAGAAAAACTTTATTGTCTGTCACAAGTGACAGAAATTTGTCTTTGACAAGACAGGCTCAATGACATAAAAACACATACAAAACATGGATACACTTAAGACAATTTAGCCATATTAGCTGTACAGACGTGCAAAATGTGATGTGTTCTATATATGGTTGTTCAATATAGTAATGGCCGTGGGAATGAAAGATTTTTTATATATGTTTTTCCTTGCAAGTGGGACTCTGTAGCGTCGACCTGAAGGCATTAACTGAAAGTATTGGTTAAGGGGGTGGGTGGGATCCTGTGTGATTGTAGTGGCTTGCCTCAATACTGACCGAGTATGAAGTTATGTTAAGGGAGTTTGAGGGGAGCCTATTATCTTACTGGCTTGATTTATTATTCGTGCAAGTTTGGTTTTGTGCTTAACGGTGAGTGCATTATACCAGGCTGAGGTAGTGAAAGTGAGTATGGATTCAATGCAACATGACATGACTTTGCGTAAACATACACACCACTTGATTTGAAAGTTATCTATATGCATTTTCAGCTATCCGCGTGTATGTCCACGCCAAAACGAACCGCCATCTTTTGCGTGTATGTCTACGCCGTTAAATGTCCGAGTTATTCCGCGTGTATGTGTACGCCGTTAAATGTCCGAGCAAAACGAAGCAAACTTCATATCTACATCTGGGGAGCGATTTATTATTTTTTTATTTATTTTTTTCCTAGGATGGTAGGGGAAGACTCATAAATGGTATTAACCCCAGTGACGGGTAGGTTTAGGGACAGGGTTGGGGTAGGTCATGTATTTATATACAGTAATAACGTTAAGTCAACGGCGTTGATAAACACGCTGAAAAGCGATTATGCGTGTTGATAGCACGCCAAAAATGGAAATACGAATGTGTCCATCTCTGTCCCACGATATTTAAAAACATTGACCTGTTCAACTGGCTGACCATTGATGTTGGAACATTTGCTGTGTATTATTGGCTTCCCTGCTCTGACAGCACAGCTCCTTTGTTTTATCGATTTCTTGGAATGTTGTGACCAGATTATTAACTGTCTGATGGTAATCAGACAGTGCTTTAGTATCAGACAAGTGGGCTAATAAGGCCATGTCATCAGCATACTTAAGCAACATTCCATCTCTGTTACAGGATATATTGTTTGTTGAAGTTGAAGTACTTTATTGTCATTGTGAGGCACAATGAAATTACATTTGTGACAACCCCAAAGGTGCGTTTAAAAGCGAAGAGAAATAGATCCTATTTAAATAATACAGAACAAATTATTAACAGTACATGTACTGTAATTACATACAATAACATTACATACAATAAATAATAAGTTCATGATAAAATACTTAATAAATAACAAGCATAACAATATAAAAATAAATACAATATAAAAGCTAAAAAGGATACTGGCTCATAATACAACATATCAAGATTGTTCAGATAATGTCAAAATGCCATATCCATTTATAGGACAATTTATTATTGCACAAGTGTATAGCAACATATGTTACTATTGCACTTATACAGTAAGTCACACGTTGCCAACAACCACATGGACCGACAGGGAGATATCATAGTTTAACAAAGTTATTGCTGTTGGAAAAAAAACTTTTTTTAGTCTGTTAGTGTGTATGCGGATTGACCGAAGCTGAAATGAGTTATGACAAGGGTGAGTGATGTTCTTGCTGATGGTATTGGCCCTTCTCAAACAGCGAATGTTATGGAGGTGTTCAAGTGATGGCAGCTCAATGCCTACAATATTCTGTGCAATTTTAACAACCTACTGCAGGACTTTAGCAGCTTTGGTACAACTGCTATACCAGGCTGTCATACAATTTGTCAAGATGCTCTCTACAGTACATCTATAAAAGTTGAACAACAGCTTCTGGGGAAGGTTAGCTCTCCTTAGCCTCTCCTTAGAAAAAAGAGGTGTTGTTGTGCTTTCCCTGCTATACCTGCAATGTTGTTCCCCCATGTGAAATCCTCTGTGATGGTAACTCCTAGAAACTTGTGGCTGGGAACTCTATCCACGACATCATCTTTGACAGTTACTGGGTTATGGATGGTCTTTTTAGTGGTCCTAAAATCCACTATAATTTCTTTGGTCTTTTTGATGTTCAAGACCAGGTTGTTAATTTCACATCATGCTATCAAGTTCTGCACCTCGTCCCTGTAAGCATCTTCATTGTTGTTTGATATGAGCCCAATGATGGTCATGTCGTCTGCAAATTTGACCAGAACATTAGACTCATGGGTAGCTTGACAGTCGTGGGTGAAAAGTGCATAGAGGAGGGGGCTTAACACACATCCTTGTGGCACACCAGTACTCAAGGTTAAGGTAAAGGATGTATGCTTATCCAACCGCACTGACTGGGGGCGGTTGGTGAGAAAGTTCAGTAACCAGTTGCATGTAGAGGGAGTTAGTCCTAATGCATAAAGTTTATTGATCAGCTGGCTTGGTATGACGGTGTTAAATGCCAAGCTGTAGTCGACAAAGAGCATCCTGATGTATGTGTTGGGCTTTTCCAGATGTGAGAGGACAGCATGCATAGCTACACATATGGCATGCTCAGATGATCTATTTGCCCGATAGGCAAACTGATATTTGTCTAGATCAGCTGGTACGGAGTCTTTGATGTGTGTGTGATTACTAGTCGTTCGAAACATTTTGCAATAACAGGAGTGAGGGCAATCGGACGATACTCATTGAGACATGTTATCATGTTTTTTTTGGAACAGGCACAATAGTTGTAGATCTCAGACATGTCGGGACTATACACAAGGAAAGGGAGAGGTTGAAAATGCTTGTAAACACCTCTGCCAGTTGGTCAGCGCAGGCTTGTAGCACACGTCCTTGCACACCATCAGGACCAGCTGTTTTTCTTGTGTTGATGTTATTAAAAGTGACCGCCGTACCTCTTGGGTATGTAGTACCAGGGGCTGTGAGTCCCCTGTCAAGTGAACTGGCAATTGATTTATTATGTTTATCAAACCGGGCAAAGAATCTATTTAGTTTCTCCGCAAGGTTAGAATCATTATTGTATGTCATATGCCGTGTGTGATTTTTGTTTTTATAGTCTGTGATTGATCGGATGCCTTGCCACATCCTCCGTGGATTGGAATTATTGCTAAAATCCTCTTCAATCCGCTGTTTGTACTTTAATTTTGCAGACCTGATACCTCTCTTGAGATTAGCTCTGGCGACTCTGTAGGCAGAGATATCTCCTGATTTAAATGCTGTGTCTCTTGCTCTGAGCAGCATTTTGACTTCATTATCCATCCACGGTTTCTCGTTTGGATACACTCTGATCTTTTTATTAACTGTGACATTATCTACACAGTAACTAATATATGACAGTACAGATGAAGTAAATGTCTCTAAATCTGACTGATGCGAAAATATGTTCCACTCTGTGTGTAAACAGAGAAAAGAGCAGGAGATAAAACACATCCTTGCGCACACGCACCTGTTGTGGTATGTTCTGTAAAAAGTTCTTAATCCATAAAATCAGTATTGGGTGGACCTGAAGCTCTACTAAATGTTGCAGAAGTGTGTATATGTGTACAGTATTGAAAGCAGAGGAAAAGTCCATAAATAAAATCATTGTGTGGGTTGTGTAATGAGTCCAGCTGTCTGGTCACAGTGTCCAAGAGTTAGAGTTGCATCCTCCACTCCACGTTTAGTTTTAGAAGCAAACTGGAGTGAGTCAGGTCTTCCTGTCACAGAGCCGGAGAGGTGGTTACCTACTCTTTCCATACATTAGCAAAGTAGCGATGTCAGGGCAACTGGCCTAAAATCCTTGGGCATGTGTCTTTTTAGGAATCGGGATGATGGTTGATTCTTTCCACTGGTGAGGAACACACAGGTGTTGGGTATCTGAAATCTTCATAATAGGCTGGATCCAAACTGGAGCTGACATACTCTCTAGTAGGGATGCACCCAATCCAGGATTCGGATTCGGCCGAATAATTGGGCTTTTTAACGGGCTTCGGTTTCTGCTGAATCTTAGAATTTTTTTTCTACCAAACCGAACCCGGGCTTGCGCTACGTACGCTGGTCGATGTCACGCCACCGTTGATTACGGGAAGGTGTTTAGTGTAACGTGTTGTGTCAGGAAGAAAAATAGGGATAGCTCACAGCTAACATTAAAGTTATAGCAGAGGCCAGACAGATTCACGGAGGCGATTGCCATCTCACAACTCGCACTTTATTCCCCAATTGAACTCGTGTAACTGTCTTCACACGTTCTACCGGCCACAGCATTACTTAATGAGTGACGAATGACGATGAGGCGAACTAAACAATCAAACGTATATGGTAACACTTTAGCTCTTTGATATTAAACGCATTTTATTTTAGATTTCGATTTTGGCTTCCAATGATTATAAAAAATAAGATATTTGAGGTAAAACCATAAACTAAAGCCGCATTCTGTCTAGCGCAACTTCCTTTCACAGCGGTGCGCTGTCATTTCTCCCTAAAACCCAAACGTAACGTCAGAATCAGCACGATCTGTGATTGTTGTAAAATGCAGTCTCTACTGTTGCTAAACTGCGATACGCGTTTGATAATAAAAAGCTATTAAAAGCACCAAAATTGACGCAATAGACGCTTTTCCAAAGGCGGCGCGCGCTCCGAAACACACCGTGTGGCTTCGTGTGCGCGTCTATACGATCAAATACACACACAAGTGTCAAAATGACCGTCTATTCACTTAAACAGTTTATTCACTTAAAAACAGTGTATGTCTTAAATGGGCATAAATAGTTGGGAGAAAATATGATGTAGGCCTAATAATGATTAGATCTGCATTTGGTCTTAGAGAGGCAGCAGTCTAATAAAGATGCTGACGATTGCTCCATTAAGGTGTAATTTTGGCTTTTATAAGCTTTAATCTATCTATGATAAACTATGCAGTGTTATTTTACATTTGATTACTCTATTAGATGTCTTTTTAGCCCATATTACTCACCTGCACAGTAATGTCGACATTACTGAAATTAAAGCACTGGGTATATAATTTGTATATTCGTTTTATTGTATACTTTGTTTGTTTGACCATGCGTTTGTACTTTTGTTTTTGGTGTCCTATGTCTTCTGTAGATAAAGCACAAAACCCTGCACCCTTCTGCATAACATACATGATTAATTTGTTTTGTCAAAGCATTGCTTTTTATTTTGCTATTAATATTTATTTTACATTTCAAAATATAAAGCAATATTAATTATGTTCTAAATATATTTGTTTAATATAACTAAAAGAACTGATAAGAATACCGTTAAAGTACCGGATCGATAAGCAGTATCGGTAAGAGTAGTAATACCGTGAAAACCTTAACGATACCCATCCCTAGTTTTAATACACAGTGGCTCTTAGATGTTAAGTATAGAGATTGGGTGAGGGAGGTTCCGGGAAGCAACGTCGAAGCACGATGCTGTGTGTGTCAGAAGACGTTCAAGCTGACTACATTAGGTCATCTCGCTTTGGAGTCTCACATGAAGAGCGTGAAACACAACGTTTGTTATAGTCGTTATTGGGATTTGATCTGGTGTTTTACGGCTGCATAATGGGTGCGATGTAGGTCTTAATTTTCATTAAAGTGGTCTTAAAAAGGTCTTAAAGTCTTAAATTTGGGGTGATCAAACCTGGGGAAACCCTGAAAAAGAATGACCAAGGTTATCTAAATATTCTAAACCATTTCCTCAAAAACAAGAATAATATCATTTGGGTGTTTGCTGTTCTTGCATTCATGGGAAATGATTTTTATATGCTTGATTTTTATGCTCGGTGTGGTGAAAGCCAACATAATCATCCTTATTACCAGGAGGAAAAACCAACAAACTCTGTGGAAAGTTTCCCTAAACTCTCAGAAAAGTCCTGTTGCCTTTTAAAATGGAGCCAGGGTGCCTGAGCTGGAGCCTTGATAGAGACAGAGAGAGACAGAGATGAACATCGGCAAAGGATCTAAAGTATCTTTACCAAGCATCTTATGTTTTCTTGTTTTCCAAATACTGAGTATACTCATGCCATTCCCTTATGTCAGCAGCTATCATCAAGGATGGAAAATCATAGTCACGTCCAGCCATCCACTCTTTAAAGGGTAACTAAACCCTAAACCAACTTTTTTTAGTTAATGATCTGTAAGAATGGGGCTTTATTAATGCTGTTCATTGATTCGAGTAACTTTTTTGACATTTGGGTATAAAGTGTTTTAATTCTACAATATACACTCTTAGAAGAAAAGGTTCTATATAGAACCTTAAAAGGTTCTATCAGCGCTACGTATTTGGAACCTTTAAAAGGTTCTAAACAGAACCCTTTTTAAGGGTTCAATAAAAATAACCCTTTAGGGTTCTTTGTAACCAGGAAAAAGGTTCTATATGGAACCTTTTGGGTTTATTCATTATCATTTGTTTTGTCCTTTCCGGATTAAATATTTCATATTTTTGAAAAACATCAAGACCCTAAAATGTATTTATGAATGTATGTGAATGATCACAAAATTCAAGATATGGGGGTTCGAAAATTGATATATTTATATCATTTTATGTAGTTAATCAATATCACACGAAGGGTGCCATTTCAGTTTTTCTCCTCCAAAAATCAGCATGATTAAAATGTGATATTAAGTTACTACAACAGTTTAATAAACAATAATTTAATTACAACTACAAAATGTTGCAGAATAATGTAATATATGAATGAATAATAGCCTATAAAGAACCTTTGTGCCAAAAGGGTTCTTTCTTGTCATTATAGAACCTTTTTAGCATAAAAGGTTCTTTGGAGATGAGTAAAGAACCCTATGCTTCATATATAGAACCCCAATGAACCCTTTTTTCTAAGAGTGTATGGTGTAAAACCGTCTGAGTGCTGCCCTCTTCAGCGTGAACGGTGGGTACTGCAGTTGGATTTTCCTATTGGATGTTTGCGGTTGTTCGTGATGTAAGCGGTTGATGGTGACGTAAGCAAGTTTCAGCTCACCACGCGCTTGGTACGAGCTACAACGCCCGTGGCAGTATAAAATTATCTTGCTTCGTCAAAACCACTGTAGCGAGTCAGGAGTTGGAATTGCGAGTATTGAAAACGATCAGGTTAGAGTATTTATTTCCTAAGTGGGCTCTGCCCACTTTTCCAGCATTTTTCAAATATTGCCAGTGGGTGGAGTCAGGCTCTGACCAGGGGTTTAATTACCCTTTAATATGGTTGGAGTTGTTGATAAAAAGTATCTGATCGTAATTCAAAAGTATCTGATCGCTCTCCAAGCACTTCATCAGTAATTTTTCAAAAATCGAATAGATTTTATCCCAGTTATCCTCACTCAGGGTCTCTGAATTGATGCTTAGAATGTCTCCAAGTTTAACACATCCAGCAGCTATCAGCCATGATGACAAATTGACAGAACAAATGTCTATAAGGTAAAAAACTGTTCTGGAACAATGGCTCTTCCACCACCCAAAAACCTGCATGTATTCCAGCAGGTCTTGAGACAGAGAAAACTTCCCAAGCTTCCATCAAAGATCTGTAGAAGGGAGTCAAATCTTTTAAAGTTGTTTCATGCAGATTCAGTAAAAAGAGATGTTTGTCAAGTCCCATGTTGCCTGCTTTCCTCAAGCGTGCAACTGCAGTGTTGGACCAAGCAATATCACCATGATACAGCAGTCTCTGAGCAGCTTGCAGACAAAAGGCCATAAGTCTTGATCTGATGTCCACAAGACCTTGCCCCCCCTCTTGCACCGGCAAAAAAACGACAGCTGATCGAACCCAATGCTGTCCCAAAAATTCACCAGCATCCTTTGAATGTTTTGAACTAGTCCAACGGGAGGCTGTAACACAATAAATGTATGCCACAGTGCAGAAGCAAACAAGTTATTGGCAACTAACACTCTCCCCCTGTAGGATCTCTGGGGTAGCAACCAGTTCCATCTAGACAATTGACCTTTCGCAAAGACCCGCCCCCCTTATTTACTGTCGCTATGTCTGACAAGCTACGCTGCTCTCATGTTCTCACGCAGTGAAAAATACATCGCGGAGCAGAGAGGAGACTGACAACACGCTGACAGACAGGACAGACCAGGTTACTTTTCGGTTACTTTTGATATTAAACGTATTAAACAAAGTCTCACCTTTCAAATTTGGTCATTTTTTTAAAAGAAATTTAAACAATAAATACCGTTTTGTGGCTCTTTAATGTGTTGTGACAGATCGCTGTAGAGCATCAGTTAAAGCTGCTCGAGATCCGATCATCTCTTCCTTCTAGTTCATTTATAGCATCAAAATTGGTCAGATTACCTGTCTTCAAGCTCCACGCGAAGAGTCAATTGGGTGCACATTCTCTGGTTGTAGGTATTGATAAACCATTTAGAGTCTTTCTTATATTAAAAAGTAAGGGCTCAATAGCAATACTATACAATTGCCCTGATAGAGGGCAACCTTGTCTTGGCCACCCCCCACCTTAACCATAAGAAGCTCCAGTGTACTACAAACTAGGGATGCACCGAATCCAGATTTTTGGGGTTCTGCCGAATACCGAATCCATTGGTTAAGATTCTGCCGAATCCGAAACCGAATACCGAATCCTACTCTTATCCTCAGTCACTTAACACAGTCAACACATTAATGAAGTAAATAACGTCCACAGAAGTGGATTTTTCCTTTTATTTTATTTTAATAAAAAAAAAGGAAAAAAAAAAGAATAAGCAACATTATTCATTTTAACAGCAGCAATGTTATGTGTTGTTTAAGGTCCTTGCCACCACGACAAGTCCAAATTGTATTCTTTTGACTGGAAGTACTGTCAAACAACACTTTTTCTGCTCATGAGTTCCATTTTCACTTTCTCACAGCATTCGAACGGTGCGCTACTGTAACGAGTGGTAATAAGGCGTGGCCCCTTTAAGAGCTGCGCGCGCCCTGTTGAACTGTCTGCAGTCTGTATTGTATCGTACGTGGTGTGGGTTATTTCTGTTTGATGCAATTTTTATCTCATTTTGTTTATTAAGTAATGCTGTGGACGGTAGTACGTGTGAAGACAGTTAAACGAGTTCAATTGGGGAATAAAATGCGAGTTGTGAGATGGCAATCGCCTCTGTGAATCTGTCTGGCCTCTGCTATAACTTTAATGTTAGCTGTGAGCTATCCCTATTTTTCTTCCTAACACGACGCACTCATAGGTTACACTACGTAAACACCTTCCCGTAATCAACGGCGGCGTGACGTTGACCAGCGTAGCGCAAGCCCGGGTTCGGTTCGGTAGAATTTTTTTTTAATTTTTTAAAAAAAAAATCTAAAATTCGGGTGCTTTCACACCTGGATCGATTTTTGTTCTGGAACAGATCCGAAACAGAATACTTTGTTCCGAATCAATTTAATACGTCCCTCTGTTCACACCACACTGTTGTAAAGCGGTCCAAATCGCGCACCCTTCCAGGGCTTTCCTTACGCCATTACGTCACTACCTCATGCGTGCAGGTCGCGCTTTCCATTGTGGGACATCGCCATGACAACAGTAGCCTAAACACAAACACAAAATGAATCGCGGGTTGACTTGGTGCTACGAAGAGGTGAAATGCCTCATTGATATTTGGTCGGAAGAACACATCTCCCGGATGTTGGAGACTACACACAAGAACACCGAAGTGTACTAGAAGATCAGTTATGAAATGAAAGAGAGGGGTTATGAACGGTCCGTCGAGCAGTGCCGCGCAAAGGCGAAAAAACTCTGACAGCAGTACATAAAGGTACGAGACCACCTTGCCAAAAGTGGAGGTACAAGTGATGAGAAAGACAAATGTCCCTGGTTCGATGAGCTGGACAAAATACTTTGAACGAAACCAGTGGTGGAACCAGTGGATATTGTCGACTCCTGTGAAGTTGTTTCGCCCAGCACCTGCTCTTCAGTTGATGTAGACTTGGACGGAGAGGGTGAGTAACGTTAGCACCTTTTTACTATTTTACATTTACAATTTGCTACAAAGGCTACATTTCCTCTAGTAACTTTTTTTGAGAAAATTTTACTTGTCAGAGTAGTTTTAATGGTCTGTGTACTTTGCGGCCAACAGATTTTCTTTTGAAACGAAAAAGCCCAAAACGAAAACCGGCTCGTTTCCCAATTAGGCCTACCATTAGTAAATATGGAAACAAAAACCGGGAAACAAACCGTTTTTAGTTTTGATATTAAAAACAGAAAACGAAAAAAATTTCGTTAGGCCTATCTGATTTGACGCTAGCAGCGTATTTGCAGCGTATTTGTATACTGTAATTGTGTCGGAAACACTGTGTCAGTCATTAAACATATCCATGGGCGAAATAATGTCACAGCAAATACCCTGGATATTCATGCAACAAAACTAAAAACAGTAATTATGAACTTGACAGGACAGGCAGAGGAAACAGAATTCTACATCCAAAACAATTTAGAGGAACTAATGGAGCTAGGTCGAGTGGCAGCTGCCAATAGCGGTGACAGGTCGAGTGACAGCTGCCAATAGCGGTGACAGGTCGAGTGGCAGGCGCATATAGCCGTGACAGGTCGAGTGGCAGCTGCCAATAGCGGTGACAGGTCGAGTGACAGGCGCATATAGCCGTGACAGGTCGAGTGGCAGCTGCCAATAGCGGTGACAGGTCGAGTGACAGGCGCATATAGCCGTGACAGGTCGAGTGGCAGCTGCCAATAGCGGTGGCGGGTGGAGTGACAGGTCTCGGTGGCAGCTGCCCCTGCCACGGAAAGATTTTACCCTTACTGAAATTATGGTAGATAGGCTTAATAATCACGCGCCCTCATGCCGTTCATTTAAGTGGACCGTGCATCGATTGTTTTTTATTCGAATGATTTTATTTAGCCTATGTAATGGCAGAATTTTTTTTTTACCAATTTAATCTTTCTGTTATTAATTTCATTATTATGCATGAACACACAGCCTACATAATTACTGTGGTACGGATTTCGGTTATCTCATACGACCACTCTGTTGAAGGTCAGTCAAAAAACCCAAAGCAAAATTGAGGAATAAGATTTATACACTCATATTTGAATTTCCGATATCTATAAACAGATCAAACAAAATCGGATTACGAGATTTTTTTTTCGTTATCTGTTTTTTAATATCAAAATGAAAAATGAGCTGAAAAATTGTTTGTTTTTGTGCAGCTGCACGTCTTCTGATTATGGCCATCAGGACAGTGTTTTGTCGAAGTCTGGACTCGCGTTGGAACTGGTTGTTTTGTTCATTCACAGCACATTGATACATTAACCACAACAAAATAACGCAACAAATCAGCAAAATACGCTGCCGAAGCTCCATGTTGACAAGCGATCTATTGGCGTCTGTTGCCAGGCAACACATTCGTTCCGGTTCGTGGGTCGGTTGTGTTCTCACTACAAACGAACCGCTCCAGGGTTCGTATGGAATCGAGCCGAGACCACCTCTTCTAGGCGGTCTCGGCTCGGTTTTTTTGTTCCGATTCAGAGTGCGATTGTTGTGTTCACATATGACCAAACGAACCGGGCCAAAAGGGAAACGCCCCTTTGTTTCGGAACAACGTCTCCAATCGATCCAGGTGTGAAAGCACCCTAAGGTTCGGCAGAAACCGAACCCCGTTAAAAAGCCCAATTATTCGGCCGAATCCGAATCCGAATCCTGGATTCGGTGCATCCCTACTACAAACGTATCCATTTGATTAAAATCCTGACTAAACCCGAATGCAGCAAGATTAAAAAGATAGTTATTATCAACACGATCAAACGCCTTTTCTTGGTCTAAGGCAATAAATCCAACCTCTGCATTAAACATTTTACAGATATCCAAAGTATCTCTCAGACTCTCACTAAAAAAGATGATCTATTATGGATCTTTTTGGAATGCAATAGGTTTGATCTTGATGAATTATCAAATGTAAAAACTCCTTAAGCCTATTAGACAGACATTTGGACAAGATTTTATACTCTGTTGATAAAGCAACAGGTCTCCAGTTCTTTAACAGAGTCAAGTCTCCCTTTTTAGGTAATGGGGACAATACAGCACATTGACATGTACCAAGTATAATGCCATCTTTAAAACTTAAAACTTTCACAGAAAACTTCATAAAGGTCCATTCCAATATAATAATAATTTTTTTTATAAAATTCAGAAGTCAACCCATCAATTCCAGGAGAGCGTCCAGATTTCAACTGTCCAACAGCAATAGTGAGTTCTTAAAGTAATTTGTGTATCCAAAGCAGTCTTAGAAACAGAGTCTATTTGAGGAAGTTCATGCAAATGTTGCGCTGCACAACTAGAGTTGCAGTGATCAGCTTTGTAGAGAGAAGAATAAAAACCAACAGCATTGTAGACCGTGTTGACAGTTGCCAAGGTTACGGCTATGACGTGATCACGTCAGGGGGCGGGGAAATTGGAGTTGGACGTTACCAGAGTCTGTGTTGTGTATAAGCTGTGTGTGCTAAGCTACAATAAAGGCTAGTGTTCTCAACACGGAGATTGTTATTTCACACGCGCACATCTACATGGTGTCAGAATGGCTCAAGGACTCCGCCGGATCGACCCGCTCGTTTTCAAAGAGGATATCGCTCACAACTGGGAAAAGTTCAAGCGGGAATGGCGCGTTTACAGCAACGCCGGACTATCAACAGCTACAAAAAAGGTGAAGGCATATACGTTTCTTAACCTTGCCGGCCCGGAGGCGCTGGATAAATTCGAGACGTTTGACTTCGAGGAGGACGAAGACCGAGAGGACCCTGACGTCCTCGTACAGAAGTTTGAACAGTTATGCCTGCCAGTTAAAAACGTAATTATGGACAGACATGCATTTAACACGACCAACCAGAAACAACATGAGTCAGTCCAGTCTTATGTTTCCACACTGAAAATAATGGCTAAGAAATGTGAGTTCGGTGCACTAAATGATGAACTGATCAGAGACCGTCTGGTCTGTGGGATCCACAGTGACCCTGTCCGTGCACAGCTTTTAAAGGAGAAGAAGCTGACATTAAATTCTGCCATTGAAATCTGCATGTTACATGAACAGTCTGAGAAGGGCAACAGAGAGTTAAAGAAGGAAGCAGAGGTGTGCACAGTGCAATTCAACCCATGCCAAAACTGCGGTGGGCAACATGCACCTGACCGCAGCAGATGTCCAGCTTTCAACAAGCGCTGCAACACCTGTGGGAAGCTCAACCACTTTTCAAGATGCTGCAGATCAGGAAGACCATCAACCGCCACCAGGCCAGCACAACTCCCGCCCCCCACTGCAGGTAGGGGCAGATACGCACACGTGAGTGAACTGGACATGCAATCAACACAAGAACCGACTGATGTGTTTCACTGCGAGAGCATAGAAATTTTCTACTGTGAAAGCATAGACCAACCACAGGATGTGCGTGAGCGAGATGAAAGGTTTGCTCAACTATCTGCATGCAACACTGGCAGACAACTGTTTGTGAAAATTGACACTGGGGCCAAATGCAATGTAATATCCAGGGCATTGCTACAGCACACTGATCCTACTGCTCACATTAATCTCACCAAGAAAGCAAACCTCGTCGCCTATGGGGGTCACATCATCCAGACTCTTGGTGCAGCAGACGTGAACTTTACTTGTGGTTTGCTGCATTTCCAAGTCGTGGATAGGAACGTTAAACCGCTGCTGGGTCTCAGAGACAGTGTCAGACTTGGTTATGTAACTTTCGCTTCAGAAGTGCATGCCGTCATCCAGCATGAAATGCCTGAGCTGGTAGAATACAAGGACCTGTTCGACAACAGCACCGTTGGCAGGCTGCCTGTGGTCTACCACATGCGCCTGGATGATACTGTGCCCCCCACCATATGCGCTCCAAGACGAGTGCCGCTGGCCATGAGGGATAAGATCGTGGCAGAGCTCCACAGAATGACCAAGTTGGGAGTTATCACACCGATTCAGGAGCCTACTGAGTGGGTATCAGCCATGGTGGCCGCGAAAAAAAGAGACGGCAGCATCAGACTATGCATCGACCCTGTCAACCCCAACAAAGCCCTCCTCAGGCCCCGTCACCCCCTGAAGACCGTGGAGGAGGTGATCGCCGACATGCCGGATGCCAAAATGTTCAGCATTCTGGATGCTAAGTGTGGCTTCTGGCAAGTGCCGCTCAGCAAAGACTCCTCAAAACTCACCACCTTCATGACTCCCGTGGGCCGCTATGCCTTCCTCCGAATGCCCTATGGCATCACCACAGGGAGTGAGGTTTTTCAGAGGTGCATGGAGCAGCTTTTTGAGGGGCAACCATGTGCAATTGTGATCGACGACATCTTGGTGTGGGGCCGCTCAAGAGAGGAGCATGATCTGCGCCTTCGCCAAGTCATGGACAGAATACGGGCTGTCAGCCTCAAATTGAACCCTGACAAGTGCCGGTTCAGGGTCACCGAAGTCCCCTATGTCGGTCACCTACTCACCGACCAGGGTGTTAAACCTGATCCTGCCAAGACAGCTGCTGTCCGCCTGATTTCCCCCCCCCCCCAAAGGAAAAGCACAGCCTCCAGAGGTTCCTAGGTATGACCAACTACCTGGCCAAGTTCATACCAGGTTACAGTGAGCTCACTGCACCCCTGCGTGAGCTCTTGTGTCAGGATGCAGACTGGTGCTGGCTGGAGCCCCACACGGCGGCATTCACCAAACTAAAAGAGGTCATTGCCAGCCCCCCGGTGCTGAAATACTTTGATGTTCACCAACCTGTGGTACTGTCAGCTGACGCCTCGCAGCATGGACTGGGTGCTGTCTGCCTCCAAAACAACAGGCCAGTGGCTTTTGCTTCAAGGGCCCTCACAGAGACTGAATCGCACTATGCTCAAATTGAAAAAGAGCTCCTGGCCCTTGTCTATGCCTGCACAAAATTCCATCATTACATATACGGACGGGCTGTGACCGTTGAAACTGACCATCAGCCCCTCATCACCATACTGAAAAAGCCACTACACACTGCCTCCGCACGCATCCAAAGGATGATGCTGCGTCTACAGCGCTATAACCTCAATGTCACCTACAAGAGAGGCAGGGAGCTCTACGTCGCTGACGCTCTTTCCCGTGCATATCTGCCCTCCACTGACCAGGCTGAAGAAATGGAGGACTACGAGGTCATGGTGGTGAACGTCCTCTCCTCGCTCAGGGTCGAGGAACTGAAGCGTGAGACGCTGGCTGATCCTGTTTGCCGGCATCTCTCAGAAGTGGTTACCACTGGCTGGCCCACTACATTCAAGGAGGTGGCACGTGACCTGAGGCCATTCTATGCTATGAGAGAGGAGCTCACAAAGGTCGATGGTTTGCTCCTCCGTGGTCAGCGATTCATCATTCCACACTCGCTGCAGCGCTACTATGTGCAGCAGCTGCACCAGGGCCACCCTGGTCTCGAAGCCACCAGGCGCAGGGCCAAGGAGACCATGTTCTGGCCCACCATCCACAGTGACATTGAAAGAGAGGTCTCCAAGTGTGGCCCCTGCAATGCTCTCAAGCCACACCAACCCAAAGAGCCCCTTCAACCACACGTCGTCCCCGACCTACCGTGGTCCCTCACAGCAGCGGACGTGTTTGAGTGGGAGGGAAAAGAGCATCTGGTGCTTGTTGACTCCTACTCGGGGTGGTTCGAGATAGACCGGCTCCCTGGAACTACAAGTGCCACACTGATAACCAAGTTTAAATGCCACTTTGCCACTCACGGAGTGCCACAGCAACTCATGACAGACAATGCCGCCTACTTCACAAGTAGAGAGTTCCAGGAGTTTGCTTGCAAGTGGGATTTCTCCCATGTCACCAGCAGTACCCTCAGTCAAATGGACTTGCTGAGTGGGCTGTGCGCTCTGCAAAGCACCTGCTGGAGAAATGTGCACGAGACGGAACAGACATAGATGCAGCCCTCCTCAGCCTGCGTAACACACCCAGAGAGGGACTGCCATCACCAGCTCAGCGCCTGCTTTCCCGGCGCACCAGGGCCTTCATTCCCATGACCAAGGCCATGTATTCACCTAAAGTGGAGGTACATGTTCAGATGGCCCTGACACAGGCGAGACAGAAAAGAAAAGCCTACTATGACAAATCTGCTAGGCCGCTGTCTCCACTGCGACCTAGGCAGACTGTGAGAATGCAGACACAGAGAGGCTACGACAGACTGGCGACAGTGATAGGAACGGCACCGCAACCCAACAGTTACCAGGTCAAGGCTGGAGGTGCCACATATGTCAGGAACAGACGCCACCTACTCCAAACGCCTGAAACCTACGCCTCTGCCTCCTCAGCAGACGACCTGCCTGCTGCCCCTGAACTCGCACCTCCGCCAAGTCCACGACATGTTGCTGTGGAACCAGAAATGGCACAGGGTCAACGGCCTCTGACTGTTACTCGCTCAGGGAGAGTATCAAAACCCAGCTCTCGCTACGATGACTTTATCACAGACCAGCTCTGTGACATGCAGGCGCATTAACATTTCACCCGTATTACATCCTCTTCAGGTGGCTATGTGGACTGTGGACACTGTTTGTTTTGTTGGTTCTGTTTTCTTGAGTATAGTGCTGCATGCCCTGTGCATACGTTTCATATGCGTTACCCACATGTTCATTCCACAGTTTATTGAAGCTTTCCTCTGTGCAAGTTTGTGCCCTTGTTCGCTATGTGTCACTACGTACGTTCCTTGAGGGAGACACTTAACTTACGAAGGGGGATGTAGGCCGTGTTGACAGTTGCCAAGGTTACGGCTATGACGTGATCACGTCAGGGGGCGGGGAAATGGGAGTTGGACGTTACCAGAGTCTGTGTTGTGTATAAGCTGTGTGTGCTAAGCTACAATAAAGGCTAGTGTTCTCAACACGGAGATTGTTATTTCACACGCGCACATCTACAAGCATGACGATAATGTCATTTGTAATCTTCCCATCTGGAAGACGTAAACATGTCATCTGCTTAAATTGTGCCACTGTACGTTCTAAGTTTTAAAAAAAGGCACTTGGGACATCCATCTCAGTAACTGATGTAAAACATGACCTCACCAAAGCTGCTTTCACCCTCTCATTCAAATGTAAACTTAGCTGTTTCTTTTTCTGTTATAAATTGTTGATAAAAGCTGGGTCATGTCTTATCATTTTTGTCTCCATAGACTCTATATCTCTTTCCAGAGCTTGAACTGTTTCTCTTTGAGTAGTCATACAATATGCAGTATACTGTTGGCAGCATAGTTTTATTTGAGTTTTTCCAACTTCCCACCATTGTTTTAGATTTTCAAAATAATTTTTCTTCCCCTTCCAATGATCCCAAAATACCACAAAATGTTCGGAAAATAAAGCATCCTGTAAGAGTGAGAGAGGAGAGCGAGAGCGCAGGAGAGAGAGATAGAGAGACTTGACTTTTAACAGTCCTTTAATTAAACATTTTACCCAAAAAAAAAAAAAAACTATTACATAAAACCTACACAAAATATCCACCACACTATTTCATAACAATAAATAAATACAAAATGATCATATACCATGACCATTTTTTTCAGTTTAAAAACAACCCAAACCGACTCAATCTTTGTTTAAGGGAAATAAAAAACCTTAAATTTGCAGAGAACCATCAATGCAAATTTCACAAACACTTTTCTACTCCCCAAGTATAGTTAAAGGTTTCCATGTCTTTAATAAGCTGATAGTATGCATATTCCACCTTTAACCTTGATTTGATTAAACCCTTTAAAATAGCCACTGCATCAGTTGACCCCACACCATTTACTTTACTTTTGCGTGACAGCCATATTGACATTTTGGCCTGCCCAAACAAAAAATGAAGCATCACATGGATCTGCTCTGTATCTGTTTGTAGCTATTATACCATCCACAATCCTTATTATATCCTCCACTGAAGATACCTTTTCTCAATGGGAGGTTTGTACAAGGACCTCCAGCTACCTTTAGGGGACGTGCCTGATCCAAAATTCTCCTGCCATTTAGATTCTTTTAGTCCCTCTAAAGAGTTCATATGTGAGACTTTGACACATGTGACATACAGTGCTTTTTTCCCCGTTTCACTGAAAAGTTTCATTTCGGGAGTCTTGAAGGTAAGCAAAGACCCTGTGCTTTCTTGAAAAGCATTAAAAGGTGCCATTTTTAACTCTGGGAAAACGACATCTATATCTTCATTTGATGTCTCCAAACCATGTTTAAAATCCATTGGCAAACATTCAAAAAGCCCATTTAACAGTCTCTGTGTCAAGCGAATTGACTTCACACCCATCTTAACGGCCAGCATGTCAGCAGACATCCATTAATTTGTTGTTATTAAATGTCCAATCTTTGTAATTCCAGCATTCCTTAAAACAGTCCTCATTGTCGATGACTTCAAAATAAAGTAGTCTTTTTGCTGTCTGAAGTCTAAAAGTCTTTATTCTGCTTTTAATGTCCACCAACCTCCTTCATGCTTGGGCAGATAATACACAGATGCTTTTAGCCAATGCTGACCAGACCAGAAAAAATTCACCAGACGTTTTTGGACACTTTCCACCAATTCCTCTGGGGGTTCTAAGACGGTCATTTTATGCCATAAGGATGAGGCTACAAGGTTGTTGCAGACCAAAACTCTTCCCCTGTACGATAGCTGGGGTAGCAGCTAATGCCAGTGAGACAACCGAGCACACACCTTTTCCACCAGGCCCTCCCAATTCTGTCTCTCATATTCCTCCCTTCCTAAAAATACCCCTAAATACTTGAACCCAGCCCTTCCCCACTGTAATCTAGCTGGAAATCTTGGACCATTATAATCCACACCACACCATACCATAGGGCATCACTTTTTTCCCAATTTACTTTGGCGGATGAAGCTTTCCCATTACTCTCTAAAATATCTGTTATGAACTCTTGTTTCTTCTATGTATCAAAGTGCAGTCAACAGCAATAATGTCACGGGTGACAGATCACTTGAATCGGAACGTTTGATGTGAGCTAGAGTTTCCGGGAGGAGGAGCTTCCGGTGGGGGACCCGGGGAGTCTTCGGTTTCGGCGGTGGCGGCCGATGACGGGGCTCATCAACTGTTAATAGAAACCGGTGTGGGATAGGACCGGGGGGATGCTGTGATTGGAACATGCACTGATGGAAGGGAGGATAAAAGGGCAATACATCGCCCCCGCGGTGTGCTGAGGTCCGGTTGAGCTTTTTGGACGGGTTGGGCCCGGTTGCGTAGCGTTGTGCTGGGACATAGGGGGATTCACGAAGCAGATGTGACGAGTGACCGGAGGCTGGGCAAAGAGGGTACGCTCAGCAGGCTGGAGTTTGACTGGAGAGAGTTAAGAGAGAGTCGGCAACAGAGAAAGATAAATACTGGGTACTGGATCATAGCTCAATTGCTGTTTGTAGTGAACGTCTGGGAGGGAATGACGCTGAAACAGATGTATTGGATGAACTTGCTATTCTAGGATGTGTTTGATGCTTTACCATTGATTTCCATCGAGGTTCCAGCGCAAGTGATCATCGTCTTCTTTGTCTGAGCCCTGTGAGTGAGCAGCCACGCTGGTGAAATATTATCATCCTCTTCTTTGTCTGAGCCCTGTGAGTGTACAGCCACGCTGGTGAAATATTATCATCCTCTTCTCTGTCTGAGCCCTGTGAGTGAACCGCTACGCTGGTGAGAAACTTATCCTCACCAGCGTATAAAAACCTTGGTATAATCTTTGATTCCTCTCTTTCCTTCCTTCCACACATTTCCTCTCTCACTAAGTCTGCCTTCTTTCACCTTCGTAATATTGCACACCTACGTCCATTTCTGAGCATCAGTGATCCTGAAACCTTGGTTCATGCTTTCATCACATCACGGCTTGATTACTGCAATTCTCAAATCTATAAATAAGATGAGTTGAGCTTACCCAACTCATCTATAAATAAAATCCAATTCAGAACTCCGCAGCTAGGGTCCTTACATACACAAAGAAATCTTCCCACATTACTCAGATTTTACGCAGACTTCATTGGCTACCGGTACGTTTTCGTATTAACTCCTTATCACATTCAAAGCACTCCATGGTCTTCATGAGCCCTGTGAGTGAACAGCCACGCTGGTGAAATATTATCATCCTCTTCTATGTGTGAGCCCTGTGAGTGAACAGCCACGCTGGTGAAATATTATCGTCCTCTTCTCTGTCTGAGCCCTGTGAGTGTAATGCTACGCTGGTGAAATATTATCATCCTCTTCTCTGTCTGAGCCCTGTGAGTGAGCAGCCACGCTGGTGAAATATTATCATCCTCTTCTCTGTCTGAGCCCTGTGAGTGTAACGCTACGCTGGTGAAATATTATCATCCTCTTCTCTGTCTGAGCCCTGTGAGTGAGCAGCCACGCTGGTGAAATATTATCATCCTCTTCTCTGTCTGAGCCCTGTGAGTGTAACGCTACGCTGGTGAAATATTATCATCCTCTTCTCTGTCTGAGCCCTCTGAGTGTAATGCTACGCTGGTGAAATATTATCATCCTCTTCTCTGTCTGAGCCCTGTGAGTGAGCAGCCACGCTGGTGAAATATTATCATCCTCTTCTCTGTCTGAGCATTGTGAGTGTACAGCCACGCTGGTGAGATATTTATCATTTCCTCTAACTGAGTCCTGCGAAGAAGAGTCATCCGTACACTCGCCTCTTGAGTCCCGTGGTCAACGGAACAAAGACTGTTTTTTTTAATAGACTTTTTAATTCAATAAAGCATTTGTTCTTATTAAATTCCATTTGGTCTGCCTGTTGTGTTCTTGCGGTGTCGGCTCCACACGGTGGTGCGCAGGTGAGGGGCATGGCTGGTTATCTGGTGTCCGCCCCGACTTGTGCCGGTGACAATAAGCTTGTGATCAGAAAAATATGTGGGGACAGTATATGTATGTACAACTCTGTTTTTCATATTGTTTGATAAATACAATCTGTCTAAACGTGCAGCTGAAATTCTCCCCTCATTCACCATTACCCAAGTATATTGTTTAACCAAGGGATTATTTTCTCTCCAACTATCTGTGAATTTAAAAGTTTCAATTATATTGGCTAAAACAGTAGATGACAGAACATTAGGTTCTTCCCCATTTCTATCAAAAGAAGAATCCATTCTACAGTTCCAATCCCCTCCTAAAATGATCAAATCATTAACCTGCTGTTGTTTTAAAAAGATCTTCAATTTATCAAAGGTATTTATTAGGGGTGACCCCGAATAGTCGAAGATTCGATGCATCGATATGCGGAGCTTGATTCGATCACTGATCTCACAGTCGAATCTTTACGGGTGATCATACCATTTTGGCAATATGGGGGTGCTCAATGTCTAATTTAATTTCACACAGAACTAGTTTTGTACGGTTGTACTGGTTTTGTACGGTTATATTAAGTTATATACAGCCTTTTGATGATGCTGTAAAATAAACGTGAAAAGAAAGAAGCGTTCAAAGAATATTTTTAACGTGTGTGAATAAATCCAACCACCCCTGTGACAGATTTAAGTTTCACTTTACCCGATCCGTGACAGATGAGGAGCATCTTGGCGGCAGGGATTACTTAATGTCTAGATTAAAAAAATCTAAAGTGTGGATGCACTTTAAAATGGTAAAAGATGATCCAAAAAAAGTAAAATGCAAGTTGTGCCAACAGCTCATGTAATACCACTCATCAACAACAAACATGGCTTTCCACTTAAAACGGGTAAGTTTCTTTCCAATAAAGACGACGGTTCACTCTTTCATACTATATAATGGCGCTTTTAATTTACGAATAGCAATATCATATCTTTTTCTAGATCCACCCACAGTATCAGACTGACGACGGCAGTTCATCTAGTAGTAGTACCGGAGCTGCGCCAAAACTAACTCAAAGAAAGCTAGATTTGAGACCGCCATTGTCCGAGAAAAGGAAAAGAGAAATCACGGAAAAAATTGCAGAGTTTATTACGCTCGACATGAGGCCAGTGAATGTTGTGGACGGTAAAGGTTTTAAAGAATTAATGTGCACACTTGAGCCAGGATACACAGTTCCTAAAAGAGAGGCGGTTATGCATGCAGTGGATGCGAAATACGCGTCCGTATGAGCGGAGGTTTACATGTTAATAAACAATTGCAAAGCAGTCAGCCTCACCACAGATATTTGGACCTCGCTGCAAATGGAAGCGTATCTTACAGTTACAGCCTACTTTATTACTGAAGCCTGGCGACTGGAAAATTGTGTTAGCAACAAAAAAATTGAGGAAAGTCATACAGCAGAACATATTTCACAAACACTGAAAGAAGTAATTTCTGATTGGGACATTCCAGGTACTAAGATCATTTCTGTTGTCCATGACAATGCAACGAATATGGTTGCATGCACCAATCAACTGACCCAAGACCCATCGTGGGGAACTGTACAGGGAGTCCATTGTGCGGGGCATACACTGCAACTGTGCATTAACAGCGCATTGAAGAAAGATCCTGTGTGTCGCACTGTTGCTGCTGCAAGGCGCTTTGTTTCACACTTCAAAAAAAGTGCAAAGGCCACCACAGCACTTGCAGAAAAACAAAGAGAACTGAATGTTGCAGAGCATAAACTTGTGCAAGATGTTGCCACTCAATGGAATTCTGTCTATCTTATGCTCGATCGCTTGTTAGAACAACGGGGTGCAGTTTCAGCTGTGCTGACGGATTCAAGTGTCAGCAAACGGTCCGACCGTGATCTAGAGCTCACAACATCCCAGTGGAGAATGGCAGAGGACATAGTCAATGATCAAACTGACAGAGCTTTTGTCACAAGATATGAACACATCTCTATCTGCCACTGTTCCGATGCTTATGAACATTAAGAAACGACACTTGGTTGTTACATGAAGACGACAGCGCTGTTACTAAGACCCTCAAGATTACCCTGACCGAGAAGATTGACAGACGATGGGAGCTTAAAGGCCGTCTTTTGGAGAGCAGTATTTATATCAAGGCTGCAATTCTTGACCCACGTTTTAAGAAGCTTTCTTTTTTCACTGATGATGAGCAAAGGAATGAGGCATATACTGTGGTGGAAAATCTGGCTGAGAGTTTAGCTGCCAGGCCTGTACAGGAGTGATGACAGTGAATTGGTGGAGGAGTGTGATACTGCAGGCCCTTCAAGACAAGAAAAAGAGAAAGACCAAGTGATGTCAATGCTGTTGTCCAGTGATGAATTGGAACAGTGAGATGAGGGCTTATTTAAAGGACACTACAAAAATCAGTACAGGACCACTGGAATGGTGGCAAAAGAACGAGGAGAGATACCCAAAGCTGTCCAGGGCCGCAGAGAGATTCCACAGCATCCCATCTACTTCCACACCATCGGAAAGAATTTTCTCCAAGGCTGGATTTATTATCAGTAAAACCAGGAGCGCACTGTTGCCGGCCAACGTCAACAAGTTGGTTTTCCTCGCACACAATTTGAAAAGACTCAAACGCACACAAGCAGAGTAAAAGACTGTTTGTTTTTTTTAGAATGGGTAGGGTACAAGTGTTTTCAAACATTTCAGCCGTTTCTAATTTTAATTTGCTGTGAACATGTTTAGCTAAAAAAAAAACTGCCAGTTTAGCGTTTACTATTGTTGTTTCGGCAATTAAAAAGAGAAAGTTCACAATTCTGGCTAAACTTTCGTTGTTTTAATAATTTCTTTATTTTTACTTTATATATTGATCACTCAGGGTTACTTAATTTAACTGTGGTTTTTTTTTTTATGTTCCCCTGCACTTTTTTTGCACACAATTATTATGCTTCCTGTGACTTGATTCTGACTTTATTTCGTTTTATTTATTTTTTTAATTATTTATTTAATTCTGTAAATGAATGCTTTTTATTGTTTTTCGTTGTTTGTCGATTGTTTCGTTGTGCTGCACTGCAAGCATGCTGGCACAGGCAATTTTGCTGATTTAATTTAATTTAAAATGTGAAATACAAATCCTGTCTGCAGTGTGCAGTCAGTGTGTTCTTTTCCTCTCTAGGCAGGTATTTTTTTAGGTTTATTTATCAAAATGTTGTTTTATTTGTGTGATGTTCTGGATTTTGATCGCAAAATGTTATGAGAGAACGACATTACCTTTTATTTAAACCTAAAAAAGAAAGCCATTGTCAGTTCGTCTGTCAGTTGGCAGGCAGATTTGGTCGCTTTATTAAAAGTTGTTGCTGTGTGCAGTGTGTAAAATAAAATAAACATAGTTTTACCCTCCTGCTGACTACCTAGTGTCGTGCCCCTCCCCTTCACACACACACACACAGATGATTCGACTATCAGTCGACTATAGAAAGATTTGACAATTCTGATTCGGATGTGTAAATCCTTAGTCGGGGACACCCCTAGTCCAGTATTAGGTGCATATATATTAACAAAAACAAAAACCAGACCATTAATCTCAGCTCTAACTGTCATTACTCGCCCTGGGTCAATTTCTTTTTTTGACAGAATTCTAACTTTAGTGGTGAGAGAGAAAATAATTGCAGCTCCTGCACTCAGGTTAGTCCCATGAGTAAGAACACACTCATTACCCCACCACAGTCACGAGTCAACCTAATTATTCACATCACTGTGAGTTTCTTGCAAGAAAATCACATCTAAATTTTTCAACTTGATAAATTCTATGACAGTTTCTGCTTTCCTCCTATCCCTCGTCCCATTAACATTCAAGGATCCCACCCGTAAAGTGTCCATAAGAAAAAGAGAAAGAAAAAAGAAAGCAGACAAGAAGAAACGTCTCAGATACATATGATAACCCTCGTTCCCTGAGGGAGGGAACGGAGATGTAGGTCATGACTGACCAATAGGAATCTCGCCTGAGAGGCCAATCTACTTCGAGTGAAACTAAACAAGCCAATACACATTGGCGTAAAATCATTTGCATCAGCTGTGCAGACTCGCAGAGCGGGTATTTAACGAGCAGCAGGTGCGATTGCACTGTAGTTTTTTGCTGAGGAGCCAAGCCTGAAAAAGCTGGTCGCCCCAGCAGGCGGCAGCAGATGTGGCGACGGGACCTACGTCTCCGTTCCCTCCCTCGGGGAACGAGGGTTACCATATGTAACCGAGACGTTCCCTATCGGTCAGTCACTACAACGTAGGTCATGACTGACCAATAGGAATCCCTACCAAAGCGCCACAGCCGCTGCACCCCATCCAGCGCCCCATGCAAGCCTCTACACCTTCTTGCCTGGAAGGACGATAGGAGGAGGCTTACACAGAGTGAGTCTGACACTGTTGTTACGTGATAACCCATACAGTGAGATATTGGATAACACTGGGAAAGCATGCCCTTTCTATTTAGGAAGGATAACGCTCCGGAAGCCACTTCAAAGAGTTATGTGGGAATACATATGGACTAACCGGGGTCTTAATACCACGTGGTTGTCACTCGGCCCGAACTCTAGGCACGATGCGTCGACAGAAAATGCGTGCAGATCTCCTACCCTCTTGACAGAGGCCAGTGCAACCAGTAGCAAAGTCTTCATGGAAATAAGCTTTAAGTCTACTGATTGCAGAGGCTCAAAGGGAACATCCTGAAGTGCTCGAAGCACCAGGGAAAGGTCCCAAGAGGGTATAGAGGGGAGTCGAGGAGGATTTAATCGTCTCGCCCCCCTAAGATTGATTTCCATTACATGAGAGTAGATGTTAAAACTTCATGCTGATTTGTACTCTGCTTTCGCCAAGATAAGCAACACTAAGACGTAGCTTTACAGTAAACTATGCTTCTCCATCCATTTACGCTTCTTTCCATATGAGGGTGTGATTCCCCTTCTGTCCGGCGTTAACGGCTGCAGTGTACTTGGCGCGTCAGCACACACGACGGCTGCAACTACAGTGTGGTCTCCCTAGTGGACCAGCACGACAACCGTCTGGATTAAGCCGAGTAGGGGACATCTCTAGGGTCTTCAAGTGGGCACCTTTCGTCCTCAGTGTTTCGTCGACTAGCCCACGACACCTCAAGAGGGCTCGACAGTGACTCTGGCGTCCCAGAGTCACCCCCCTCCGTCCCCCACTCAACTCAGCCCAGCTTACTGACCTCTGACCAGGTCGTGCTTTCCGACTGTTTTGCCATCTATGTGGTCGTGATAAGCTGAAATAGAGGCAGCATGTACTTTGAGGGTGGAGGGAGACAGCCTAAACTCCAACCCTTGCTGCAAGAAGGAAAGCACAGACCCTATCGAACATCTTCGGGGGTCTTCTCGGCCGAGAAGAACACCACTCGACGAACAGGTTCCACTTCAAGGCCCACCACCTTTCTTGGGTACAATGAAGTAGGGACTGTAGTGCCCTGACCTCATATCGGCTGGAGGGACCGGCTCTATAGCGTACTTCGCCAGTAGGACTGCGATCTCCACGCGCAAGACATGGGCATCGGCTGCTCTCACTGTAGTGGAGTGGATGGCCCGAAACTTGGGGGGATGCCGGGCGAACTTCCGGGCGAATCGCATAGCCGAGCCTGATGGTTCGAATGAGCCAGAGAGACGGACTGGGGAGCTCTAACCAGGCTTGCAAAGACCGTACTAGCAGAACCAAAGGAACTGTAGGCGTACCCGGAGTGGGGCAGCGAGAGTGTGATGTGCAACACTTACCTGGTTCCACAGGGCAGGAGGTGCAGGAGGCGGCTCGGTGGCGTTCTCGGACCGCACTCTGCTGCCCGCTGGCGATAGAAGAGGCGGATGAGAGTGGTGAAGATTCTCTACTCCCACTGCTCTCTGGGCCCTCTTCAAACCCAGAGATGAAGGAAACTGCTCTATCATTGAGAATTTGGGTACCGCTGGTTTTGAGGCCAGCGGCGGAACACAAACAGAAAATGTTTCCACCCGGCCCTCTTGCGGGAAGGGAGCAGTGAGGTCACCGTCTCCTGGAGAGAAGTTCCAATCATCCCCAGGTTGCCCGTCCTGGGGCCACTCACCTATGGCTTTGCCGCCCTTCCTGGCGGGGACTTCTTTTTATTCAAAAAACAAAAAAGAGAGAAAGAAGAAAAAAAAAAAAACGCTCGCGCTGCTGTGCTGTTACGCCTAGACCAAAGTGGAGAGGTCTAGAAGAGGCTTGCAGATTCACTCTGTGTAGTCAGCATACGAAGTGCTTGGCTCCGAAGCAAAAGCTATGTGCAATCACACCTGCTGCTCGTTAAATACCCGCTCTGCGAGGCTGCACAGCTGATGCAAATGATTGCACGCTAATGTGTATTGGCTTGTTTAGTTTCACTCGAAGTAGATTGGCCTCTCTAGGGAGATTCCTATTGGTCAGTCATGACCTACGTTGTAGTGACTGACCGATAGGGAAAGCGTATTACCCATTAGTGATTAGTTAGATTTTTTTTCCCCTCTTTGGCCTACATTTTTCAGTTTTTTTAAGAACTGCAGTAATGTGGGGTTTTTTTTATCTAAAACGCTTCTGCTGTGAAAGCTCTTCATGATTACTATGTCTCCTTGCCCACGTAACAGATGTTATAAACTTTTCCAAGTCCGGAAAAAAATCACTTACTTCAACTTTTCTACCCTTTGTTTCTAAAAGAAATTTGCTGATTTGAGCCACAGTATACAAAAAACACTTTTTACATCTCTGCTCCCTCCAACTAATTAGCACCCTTACCGGCAGGATTGTGGTTGGGGTTTCCTCCATTCTCTTATATTCCCATAAGTCCCATGGTGACCTGGTCAGAATCACATTGAAGCTCAGGCTCTGGGCGATGGTAGGCTCTTTCCTTGTCTCAGGCTCTGGCCCGTTCATCGCGGCATGCGTTAGTACCCAGTCTGCGGTGGACTCTGGCTTAATGTCCATGCATTGGTGTGGCTGGCTGGGTTCTGGAATAGACTCTGTGTGGTCCACTGGAGGATCTTGAGCAGGCAGGCCGAGTATAGCTGGTTTGAAGTGGGCTTCCTCTATTGGCGCTTTTCCACTGCATGGTACGGTACGGTTCGGTTCGGTACGGCACGCTTTGGCGCTTTTCCACTGCATGGTACGGTACGGCTCGGTTCAGTACGGCTCACTTATGGCGCATTTCCACTGCATGGTACGGTACGGTACGGCTCGCTTCGGCTCGCTTTAAATGGTACCTGGTCTGTTGAGGTTCCAAGCGTACCGTACCGGTACTAAAATGTGACGTGCAAACACTGCAGATCACTGATTGGTCAGACAGAATCGTCACTACCAGCGTCATTGTATTTGCGACACGAGACGAGACACTAAACCCGCTAGATTTAAATAGCCAGTAGACAACAGCCAACGCTGTAGCGTCTGTTTTTAAAGTACTTGCTTGAAAAAAGAAGATGAAAACTTTGCAATGGCTGAAGCGTGGTCAGCGAGGTGCAGATGTTCCTCTCGTTGGTTGCCGAGGAGTCGCGCAACTATAACGATCAGTCCCACCCACTTGAAGCGGTACTAACTGCAGTGGAAAAGCAACCGAGCTAAAGCGAACCGAACCGTGCCGTACCGAGTCGAGTCGTACCACGCAGTGGAAAAGCAAAGCGAGTCGAACCGTACCGAGCCGAACCGAACCGTACCATGCAGTGGAAAAGCGCCATATGATTAGTGGAGAACCAGCCTCACACAGTGCATACATATTGAGCTGTTGCATGTTGTTAGGTTAGGGTTAGTAGTAATTGTAGTAGTTTGTCATAAATTCTTCAGTGGTCATCCTCCCTGGTGCATGGAGAATGCTATGCAAACAAAACCGAGTGCTAAGCACAAACAATACCAGACCATGAATGAGAGGAAATGAGGAACTTAAATACCCATGGTGATGAACTCAAATACAGACAGGTTGACAACTTATCAATCAATAACCATGGAAACAAATGAAGAGCAGGGAAAATAGTACCATGGCAAAAGGTGGCTGAAGAAAAACTAGCTAAAACTGAAACTGAAAATGAAACTAAACCGAGCATAGCTGTGACAGAACGCATAGTTCTGTATAGTATAGTATAGTATAGTATAGTTTTGCCAAGCCACGTTATTTTAAATCTGCTTTTATGGGATTGTGGTCTTGTGCTAATTTTCCCTGTTTAGTAAATATGGCCCTAAATGTTAAAGCCAGATACACAAAGCAAGTCAGTCCATTGCTGTTATTCCATTCAGCAAAACTCATCCTGGCACACAGCTATTTATGCGCAGTTGTGGCTGTATGTCTTATAGTATTTAAAGGCAGCTTTATTAGAGCAACAGTGAGACACAGTAGTCAGTGAATTTCACCAGCTATACTACACATGACACTCGTGGTGTGAGATGCTGAAAAACAGCACAATAACTTGATTGCAAAACCTAAAATGGTTTGCTCATGTTTGAAGGCCTGATGGATTTTACCGGGGTATGCTAGTCATAGGAGTACTATTGTTATTGAGATTGCAGTTGCTTACACATTATATCTACAATTTAACTGCTTAAGGTACCATTATGTCAATATTAGATTTTTTAAATTTATCGCTATCAGTCGATATTGAATTTTTAATTGCACATTTCCCCTATTTTTACATTTAGACGACCTTCTCCATTCTCAAACTCTCATTTTAAGTTAATCTTTAAAAATGCTAATAATTGATTGGCACTATTAAATGTAATCTTTAGCAAATTTGATGAAAAATTAAATCCATTTTCATGCTGTTCACACACAATGTTGTGATGTCTAAACTCATTTGTGTTTTCTTTTTCTTTATTAAAGCAAACTAGTGTAGAATTGTAATAGCAATCATTGATTAGTAATGAAAACAATAACATAAAAATAATTAGTGCCTTAGTATCATAATATTGAAGTGTAATATCGGTACATCCCTAAATTGTCCTGAAACTGTGCCTGACTGAATGTCAGTGTGAGGATTATCAATAACTTAATTAAATAATATAGTAACTTCTCAAGCAAAGGTTTGAAAAGTCTATTCAATGCTTTGCTTGTCTAATAATGCAATCTCAATTAATGAATCTTCATTTGGACTTTCCTCAGCAAATGCTAATTTATGATTTACACGCGGTGTGGAGAATGGATGGATGGGTACAATTAATTGCATTTGTGTATGAGGTTTGACTACTGTGCTGATTAGGTGATTGTGCTCACCCCAGGGTGTCAATTAAAACGCATCACAGGATTCAAAATCTTCTCATCATTACTTTGTATTAGTGTGTATATGTGTGTGGTATTTTATCATGAACGCACACACTTAAGGTAAACTTTGAAGGTTAAAATACAGGCAAATATTATATGTATTCTTCTCTTAACTCCTCTTGCTACTGTTCGGGAAGTTTCTAACTCGCCACCTAGCGTCATTTCTGCGTCACCAATAAGTTTGTCGCTGATTGGTCAGATCTCCTTTACATCGCCGCCCTCACATATCTAAGTTACTAAGTGTCAGTAATCTCTGGTAAAGGAATGAGACGGGCAACAGGCCGTGTATATAACCTGCATTTGGCATGTTGGCAGCCCATTGACGGATCTCAAAGCCGCCACTGGCAAGAAGTTCTTGTAACTCATCCACTAAATGCTTGTCCTCATCTGGGAACATAACGCTCTTTAGGCATTTGTCTAAGTAAAAGTTCCCTTCGGCCGCTGATCTGAGGGTGTAATTTGGCTTGGTATTATCTGAAGTATGATGGTGTAAGGCATAGATGGCACAGCAAAGGCTGCAAGCTGTGCCAAAGGGAAGCACTTGCCACTCATAAATGCTGGGGGAGTTATTTGTTTCAAGGTCACACCAGACAAAGCAGAGTAGGTTTCCATCTTCAGGCATTTGGCGGACCTGATGAAACATACCTTTTATGTCTCCACTCACCGCAACAGTATGCTCCCTGAAACACAACAGAACCCCCTAAAGGGAAGGGCCTAGTGCAGGTCCGGGAAGGAGGTAGTTGTTGAGGTTATGCCCCTTGTATTCAAAGGAGCAGTTGAACACTCTGGTTTTGCCATTATGATGAACCATGTGATGGAGAAAAAAACATGATTCTTCCTTAGTAGTCACAGAGTCTGTTTTAAGTTTAACCACATAATTGCTTTCATCCAGCCTTTTGATCTCTTCTTTGAATGCAGATGCCTTTAGTTAGCCGCCGCTCTGTTTCTCAGGTTGGGCATGACAGAGTCTTTGGAGGCATTGAGGTGAGGCTTGTCAGCTTTGCGCAACAGGGGTGTGGCATAGCGCATCACTCCATCTGTCATCACTCTGGTGGTTTTAACTTGAAGCAAGTCCATTGCTTTCTGATCTTGTTTGGATCATGTGACCATTCTTTCGTTTTTGTGGGGAATGGTATCTCCTTGCCAAAGTCTCTAAACATTCTGGAAAAGTTCTTCCATTTGAGGAGTGACTGAGAGTTGCAGGCGATGCTGAGGCTGAAACTGTTGCTGTAGAAGGCGGATTGGTCCTTGTAACACCCAACCCAGTCTAGTTCTAATTGACCTATGGCTAAGCCACTCACTCGGACAAACAGTCAACGCGCTACAGCAGCTCACAGTAGGAGACATTTCACAGGAGGCAATTGATGATTTTTATATAGCATTTTATTAGGAGTTATTACTCACACTAAATCAACACAAATCAATGACCTTTTGAACATCATGACCTCTTGTCTATTGACACTGTATGTAAATAGTTTGAATCTTTAGTTATGTTGAAGAGGAGTGAAAAGGCTACATGTTTTGCTAAAAAAAAAAAACAAAGTTCCCCATTTGTTTTAGTAGAAAGTTGTCTAAAATGTTGTGCTTCAATATATAATTAATGGTTTATGATGATCAAATTAAATATGTACAGGTCTAAGTTGCATACGTTTCCAGGAGCCTTTTTGTCATCTTTACTAAGAGTAGCCTACCTCTCCGTTAGTTTGTGCTACAGTATTTACATGAATAATTCAGCACAACATTGCTAATATTTGTAATCTCGGAAGCAGAGAATGTCCGAGTGTATTGAGTTAGCTATGCGCACTGTAATTGGATCATCGCGTTTTGGGGCGTGGCTTAGCCATAGGTCAATTGTCGCTGGACCTCCAGGTGGGCCAAGTCGAACCAGTTCAATAGGGGTAATCAGATGGGGATGATCTGAACCTATTAGAAGGAGGGGATGTGCTTTGAGAATGGTCTGCAATGGGATGCCTTTTAGGTGCCAGTATTTCTGCTGGAGCATTTTAGTGGGGTAAGAGTGCTCGGCCAAACTTAAGTGCTCAGAGGTAAATGCGTTCTGGATTTGGTAGCTCTTTTCTGGCTGTGCCATTGAGCGTACACTAAAGGAAACGGAGGCCCCATGAAGTTTCTTGACATCATGTCAAATTGTTCTTAATACAAGGTCCTACGTCTGTCCCTTAAAGCCCTAGTTTCTGAGCTGCAGCTGGAAGTAGCATGGTTCTTTCTGATCCGTCGTCAAGTACTGCATGGGTGTTTAGGGTTTGATTCTTGTGTTGTAAGACAACAGGAACCACTTTCAGCAGAACATGTTTGAAACTTTCAGGCCTGTCCAGGGACTCATTTGTGGAACTCACTAGGCAGTCACTCTCTCTGTCTGAGACCGGTCGTTAACTTCGTGAAGGATTTGAAGGTGTTTCCCATTACACAGGCCTTCACAAGGTGCACTTCAGGGTGCAATTTTTTTGCTAAATGTGACCATCCACATTTCCAGCAACGGTTGTTGTCTTTAATCCATTTTATCATCTCCTCTTTACTGAATTTCTGGAAGGTAGGACACTGACAGTACAGAGCATTTTCTTAGCCACAGTATGGGCACAACACTCTGCTTTGTTCAGATCTCTGTGCTGTCTTGGTTGGCTTGAAGGATGGCAGTACCTGTGTAGCTGTATAAGGGGTTTGATCAGCTCCATGAAGAACAGTGGCAAATCTAGACTTAACTACAGGGCCTGATCTTGGCTGCACCGTTTTACGTCTTTGCTCCTTTCTTGAATTTAAATCCTCACAGTCTTGGCACCAGGATTCAAACTTGAGCCACTCAGCCAGGTCCAGTAGACTACACCAGATTGATAAGGCATGTGTCGTCTGAATAATGCACGTAAATCTGGAGGGAGTTTAGTGAGCAGATGGACTACATGTGACCCAAACTGTAACTCCATTACCTTCAGGACACAATGTCCTCCGTAGACCCACAAGAGCTTTGATATGAAGGGCAAACCTATCGAAACTGGACAAATCTCCAGGCTGAACATCAGGGGCACCCATGACTGCTGCTATAATAAAATATTGCATACCTTTGGGAAGTAACTGCAGAATGTCCTCTTTAAGGACCAGCTGAGCTTCACGCAGTTGCCTGTTCTCTTGTTTTAAGTCTTGAACCTCCAACCTGTGTCTAACAGCTGTGAGTGTACCCTCATCCTCCTGATCCTCCTCTTCATCACTTTCATAGTGTGGTGCGGTTGGCCACCGTCTGTCAGGTTGTCTGCCAGCGTTCGTTCTGTAATCTGGAGTAATCATGGCTCCAGCTGCTGCTCCAGTGCTGTAATCATGTGAACTTGAAAGTGGAGAGTCAGGAGGTAATATCTCAGACTGGTATGTCCTTGCACTGTGTTGTGGTACCCCTTCTAGCACAGGTGAATGCTGCATTGGATATTGGACTTCATAGTCTCTGAGATAAACTGGAGGCTGGGTTGTACGTCTCCGTGGTAAGCACATATCCGGCTCGAAGGACCACAGTGTAGAGGAGGTTTGACTAATGTCAAACCTTGGGGACATTTAAATATTCAACAATATTATGGATCTGCCTTACTTAAGGTAGATGATAATGCAATTTTCTTCTAGAAACAAACTTTGTTGTATTATTTTCATGTTATCACTGTGAAGCTGCTTTGATACAATCTGCATTGTAAAAAGCGCTATATAAATAAAGGTGACTTGATTTGACTAATGTGCTGATTAGGTGATTGTGCTCGCCCCATCAAAACACATCACAGGATTCAGAATCTTCTCATCTTTACCTTGTATTAGTGTGTATATGTGTGGAATGCACACTTAAAGGTTGTATCAGTCATTTCAGGCCCAACAAAGGCCGAAACATAAATGATCACATTCACCTAATCTTTCCTAACGATCCGCTAGCTGCCCGCCCCATAAGCATGCCGTCCAAAAACCGTGTCTCTGTAGGCAGCCTAGGCTCTGAGATCTGCACACAAAAACAAATGGGTACAACCACAAAGTGATTGATTGTAACACTGTTTATTTTGGTATTGAGTGGTGGTTGTACCCATTTGTTTTTGTGTGCAGATCTCAGAGCCTAGGCTGCATACAGAGATGTGTGTAGTAATGTTTGTAGTTCAGGGAAGAAGGAGGCGGGAACCGGCGAACATTTAAACATTTATTAAAGTAAATAAAACCGCCAGCAGCCCCTCGCGGACGACTGCTGGCTTCCAAAATAAAACACAAACAATACCTGCCAGCAGCCCCTCGCGGACGACTGCTGGCTACCGACAGACATAGAACAAACAGAAACAAACTATCAACTAAAACACAGGCCTGTTCCTCTCTCGATCATCCACTCCGTCGCTCCCCCTTTATGCTTCCGCTCCTCCATGAGAGATGCGAGACCGGTGTGCTTCACAGGTGCTGCTCATTAGCAATAGCACCACCGGCCTCGCGACGTTCTCTCACGTCCCTCGGCTGCCCTGCTCACCACAACGTGGTTTTTGGACGGCATGCTCATGGGGCGGGCAGCTAGCGGATCGTTAGGCAATGCAAGGCAAGTTTATTTATATAGCACATTTCATACACAATGGTAATTCAAAGTGCTTTACATAGAAGAAATTTAAAATGATCAAAAGAAATATGAATAATTAAAACAGTTTAGAATAAAGAAATTAAATAAAATACAGTACAAACAGTCGGACACACAGTGGCACAGTGCTCATTCAGTAAATGCACAGCTAAACAGAAGTGTTTTCAGTCTGGATTTGAATGTGATACTGTAGGAGCACATCTGATCTCTTCTGGAAGCTGGTTCCAGCTGCGGCTGGCATTGTAGCTAAAAGCGGACTCTCCTTGTTTAGAGTGAACCCTTTGTATTTCTAGCTGACGTGATCCTAATGATCTGAGTGATCAGTTGGGTTTATATTCAGTGAGCATATCTGCAATATATTGAGGTCCTAGGCCATTGAATGATTTATATACCAGTAATAATACTTTAAAATCAATCCTAAATGTAACTGGGACCCAGTGTAAAGACCTGAGGACTGGTGTGATGTGTTCATATTTTCTTGTTCTGCTCAGAATCCTGGCAGCAGCGTTCTGTATGAGCTGCAACTGTCTTATGGTCTTTTTAGGAAGACCAGTGAGGAGTCCATTACAATAATCCACCCTGTTGGTGATGAAAGCATGCACAAGTTTCTCTAAGTCTTGACTGGAAACAAAGCATCTAATTCTTGCAATATTTTTCAGATGATAATATGCTGATTTAGTTATTGCTTTGACATGACTACTGAAGCTAAGGTCTGACTCTAGAGACACACCAAGATTCCTGACTTGATTTTTAGTTGTTAGACCCCTAGAGTGAAGGTATGCATTCACCTTGAGAACTTCATCTTTGTTTCCAAACGCAATGACTTCAGTTTTGTCTTTGTTTAACTGAAGAAAGTTTTGACACATCCAACTATTGACTTCATCAATGCATTGGCACAGGGAGTCAATGGGGCTGTAGTCGTTAGGCGATAGGGCTAAGTAGAGCTGTGTGTCATCTGCATAGCTGTGGTAAGAGATTTGGTTCTTTCTCATTATTTGGCTCATTGGGAGCATGTACAGGTTGAATAGTAGTGGCGCAAGAATTGAGCCTTGAGGGACTCCGCATGTCATGGACGTTCACTCAGACTTATGGTCTCCTATACTCACAAAATAACCTCTCGCTTCTAAGTATGACCTGAACCATTTTAGGACTATCCCAGAAAGCCCCACCCAGTTTTCCAGCCTGTCAAGAAGTATGTTGTGATCGACAGTGTCAAATGCAGCGTTGAGGTCGAGTAGTACCAGCACTGATAATTTGCCTTTATCAGTATTTAAGCGAATATCGTTTATTATCTTTATGAGCGCTGTCTCTGTGCTGTGATGTGATCGGAAACCAGATTGAAAATTGTCAAAGTATCCATTCGAGCTTAAGAATTTGTTAAGCTGATTGAAGACAACTTTTTCAATGGCCTTGCCTATGAAAGGAAGATTTGAGATTGGTCTATAGTTGCTTAATATAGTCTTATCCAGATTACTCGTTTTTAGGAGGGGTTTGACAACTGCAGTTTTCAGGGAGTTTGGAAAACTCCCAGAGAGAAGTGAGGCATTTACCACTTCTAGAAGATCCGCTTTTAAGCTGTTTAACACACTTTTGAAGAAAGATGTGTGAAGTGCGTCAAGGGCACAGGTTGATGGTTTAAGGTGCTGTATGGTTTCTTCCAAAATTTTGCAATCAATTTCTTTAAAATCAGACATTATTGGACATTAAAGACTTTGCATTGAATTACCTTTGCTTTTGGATCCTTTTGTATCATACCTGACACATCCTTAATAACAATTGATGAAGTGTTTAGACCCTTGCTGATAAGTAAATCTAGAGTGTGTCCACGATTGTGTGTCGGTCCATGTACATGCTGAATCAGATAAAACGTTTTTTAAACAGTTTTGATTACTTTTGCCATATTGGTTTCTGCATTATCTATGTGAATGTTAAAATCTCCAGCAATAGCAAAACAGTCAAACTCTGAGGAAATTGTTGATAGCAGTTCTGTAAAGTCCTCAGCAAAGGCTGAAGAGTATTTTGGAGGCCTGTAAACAATGATTAGTAAAATGCGTGGAGCACCTTTTAACACAATACCCAGATATTCGAAAGACAGGTAATTACCAAATGATATTTGCTTACATTGATAGACATCTTTAAAAAGAGCAGCTACACCCCCTCCTCTCCTAAAAGCTCTGCAGACACTCATGAAAGTGAAGTTAGGAGGGGATGTTTCATTGAGGATTGTTGCACTGCAGCTGTCTTCTAGCCAAGTTTCATTTAGAAACATAAAATCCAGGTTTTATGTGGTTATGGTCGTTGACTAGAAGTGATTTGTTTTTAAGTGAGAGGATGTTTAAAAGTGCTAACTTAACGGACTTACTTTCTGTCCCCACAGCAGTCTTAGTTTGGCGTGTAATAGGCACCAGATCAGGGGTCTCCAACCTTTTTCATTTGAGAGCTACTTTTTAAAAATGAAAGTGGCCGAGAGCTAATGTAATACAATACTTAAATCTCTTACATAATGTCTCATATTCTCATATTAACAACTATCCAAACTATTTTAGACCTAAAAGAGTTTTGTAGGCCTATGTCACCCTTAAATGTCAGAGAAAAGAACAGAATCAGACATTAATTTTTTTATAGAAAATTGTACTTTGCATATTATATTGTAAAAACACATTATTATAGTTGATTTTATAGTGCATCATAACTATAGATATGAAATGGCATAACATTTTTATTTCATGATTATATTGACCAAAATGGTCTGGTTATCACAGAATCCTGTTTATCGTGTTGGAGACCCCTAAACTTATCTAAACTCATACAATAAGATATTGTCATTTTAAAATATATATTAATGCAAGTGTGATTAAAAAAGAATAGCAACAGAATACAATTAAATTTCAGACGCAGCTCACTAGTGAGTTGTGCTATTTTTAGACCAGGCCTGCGGGCGACTCATGTGGTCCCTGGGGGCGACCTGGTGCCCGCGGGCACCGTGTTGGTGACCCCTGCACCAGATTATATGGGTTTGCTGTACGGCTTTTGAAGGCCTTAGACTTTCTATCATGTAATCGAACAGCAATGGAGAAAGATACAGGCGCACTGGGTTCCCGCTTGTTCTGTAAACATTTGAGAAAGTTACTGTTATCATAGCGGGGACCCGAAACACATGTCACTGAGAGCTGGTATCAGTTGTTTTTGGTTCACCTCGAGCCGATGGAGGAGGGAGTGGGCCCTGGCGCTGTGGCAGAGGCCGAAGAGCTCTCACAGGAGGAGGGCGAGCTGGGCCCGCAGGCTTTGGTGGTTTTGGGGCCTGACGTTTTTTGGTTGATATCTGTGGGCTTGCAGATAGTTTGGTTCCAGCAAACACTAGTTTTTCCATTTTCTCTGAGAAGCACAGAAGATGTTGTGGAGATGCTGGAGATAGGGAAAGCGTGTCTGGGGAGAGGGGCTGTTTCTCTGGTGTTATCAGAGGCTGTAATGTGCTGTCCTGGTTTTCCAGAAAGTTGTCCTTGGGTGCTGAATCTTTGAGCGGTTCTAGTATGTCACAGTCTGTCTGTGGTGAGCTCTTTGGGCAGGGCTCAGCTGAGATTGTGTCCGTGAGCAGAAGCTGTTGTGGCTGAGTGGTGTTATCATTGTCCTTGTGTGATATGTCAGCCGCATGTCCATCCAGGTGCTGAAGTGAAGTCCTGTGGTCATTCATACTGTATCCAGTTGTGTGTGTGCCATTCAGGTTGAGTGGGTTGGCACACACTGCAGAAGGATGATTCAGGGAGAATTGGATATTGTCCTTTAGCACTCTTGAACCAAGTTTGTTTGGATGATAGCCATCCTGTTGAAACAGTGGCCTCTGACTCCAGAAAAGATTAAAGTTGTCAATGAAGTTCACTCCTTTTATATTGCAGGTTTTTTGGAGCCATGTATTAATCCCAAGCAACTGTGAAAACCTGTTTGTTCCTCTTGCTGGGAGTGGTCCGCTGATGAATGTTTGAACTTTCAATCTTTTAACGGTTTCAAAAAGTTAATTGAAATCCTTCTTAAGGAGTTCTGACTGCTCTTTATGAATATCATTTTTCCCCACATGAATGATGAGTCGATTTGCAGTCTTATGTTTCATCAGAATGTTCTCAAGTTCCCTGTTTACATCAGAAGTTGTTGCTTGTGAAAGGCAGCATGTTGTTGTATCACTGCTGCTAATGTTTCTGATTATAGAGTCTCCCACTATCAGAGTCCTGGGCTCGGCTGCGCTCTGAGCTGAGAGCCGCTGTCTGCTCGGCCTTGATCGCCGGTTAGCATCAGTGTTAGCTACTGGCTTATTCAGTCTGTGTTCGATCACATTCATCACGTTTGGGGATTCCTCATTTACATTCATTAATACTTCAAATCTGTTCTCAAGATGTATAGGCGGTGGTAGGAGATCAGTGTTTGCAATCCTTGTCATAGCCACATCTGGGGTAGAGGATGCTCTTGCGGCAATATGTGATACTCGTGACAATCTGATGTCTCGAGTGCCTTTGGGTCTCGCTCCCTGTTTGTGCCACCGATTTGTAAGTCGATCAGTATGGCCTGTCGAGGAGCACTAGATTCAGGGGACTCACCGGCTGTATGCTGAGGTCCATGATGAAGCTCTGTTGTGTGCTCCGTCTGGTTTGGTGGTCCCACAAATAACTTTGTTTCAAGAACTACAATCCTTTGTAAAAGTCTGTGGCAGTTAGTGCAGCAAGTAGATTCCAGAAGAGGCATTTTCTCTTATCCTATTAAATGTGGGCTGTTGTGTTTTCTCTTCCCCGGAATGTAAGCTTTCAGTGGGAGGCTGGTCGGATAAAATAATTCAGCTTTTTTTGTTGTAATCCAAGCGTTTGAGCACTGTGCTGATTTGCTGAAGTTAAAATTAGGTGATAAAAGGAGATAAAATATAAAAGCGATAGAGCAAAAACTATAAAAGCGATAGAGCAAAGAGCGGAGCAGTTAGCAAGAGCGTCCGAACAGTGCGCTCACCTAATCAGAAAGATTAGGTGAATGTGATCATTTATGTTACCCAGAAATTACATTTACATTTAGTCAATTGGCATATGCTTTTATCCTAAAGGACAAATGAGGAACATCGCAAGCAAGTTATCATACAAGAGAGAACTATACTTGCATTATCACAATGCCAAGTTTTCAGGAGTACAAATACAAATGCTAGAATACAAGTGACCATTCAGAAAAGTAAAAAAAAAAAGAGAATTATAAGTTTTATTATTAACATTAATAATTAATAGAATTTATTAATAAAGGGTGCTTTGTGAGTCCCATGCGGTTCGCAAATAGTGCATGGACATCCCCATCTAAATGCAGGGCAGGGCTTTGTTTCTCCTTAGATCTCTTACGCTCTTTTCTCCGTATTCCCTCCCCTCACAGTTTTTTTTCTTTATAATTTTGACAATATTTGCCAGTCTTTATATCTGCTACAAGAGAATACAGACCACAATGCAGACATCCCAAAATCAAAGCCTGCGTTTTAGAGATGTTACTAAGAAGACATCAGATCTTATTCAAGTAAGTTTTGCTGAATGCAGTTTGTGTTTCAATGTTCCACTTTGTGTCTCTGAAGCCCTTGTATTAGCATCAGCTTAATGTTAAATGTTTCTGTTCAAGTCTGATTGATGGAGGCATGTTTGCATGATTTTTTTATAAGAACCCTACATTTCTGAAGCTAAAAGTTAAATCCTCATCGGAGTTCTCCACAAGAAACAATAGAGAAATGCAAGTGTACATTTCATTAAAATAATGAGAGCATGAAAGAAGCATGTGTAATTCCTCCTGAAAAAAATCAGCATTGCTGCATGCTGGGATGCTGGTTGCTTGTGCCCAGTATGGAAAGTGGGAATACTGATGCACCAGCTACACCAGACCTATACAGCTCTCACCGGCATAAACCAGTCTGAATCATGGAGTTCATGATGGTTTGCTTGATTTTTCAGTAGAGATTCAAACCCCTTATACTCCTCCACCAACACAACTATATATCCAAGGCTCAATCCTTGATGTACATCATCTCACTCATTTTACACACCTACTTAAACACTGCAATGTTTGTACATTACGTTGCCAAAGTGACCAACTAAAACCTTACTGAATATTAAAAGCCTAAAAATGTCGAACTACTAATTCGTATTAATATGTACATTTATATCAGCATTTTTATTAGCCTACAACTGGTCTCAGTTTATGATTTGTGACCTTTACTTATTTTGTCTTTCTGATTCTCTCCTCATTGCTACTAATCAAAGCAATAAAAAGTACCAAAAGAAACCCAGTAAGAGAGAGGAGAGAGCAGCGGACTGCATGCACTTCAGGTCAGTGGGTTTAACATATTATTGTAAAACCTTTCAGAGTTTCTAGAAAAACATGTGTTATGTCTGTTTACTGATTTTCTATCATCTTGAATAATGTGAGGGAATTTGGGTGTTTCCTGTTTTTTATTATGGTTTATTAGGTTTTGATGGGTGGAGTCGCTCTCTTTCTCTGTTGTTCACATACCTTTGGAAGTATACAATAAGTTTTGCTTGGAATGTCTGAAAATATTGGCCAACTCATGGGAAACAGAGGGGAAATGATTTTTAAGTATATTGATAGTTTTCCCTCTGTTTCCCGTGGGTTGGCCAGTATTGCCAGACATTCCAACTAGTGAATGTCAACTAATAAATCAACTAATCAAATGGCATCTAATGAATTTCACAGATATTAGTATTGCCAGGAACCAGCACAACATTTATTTCTTACTTGTTCAGACCGCATCTAAGAAGAGAAATATGTAACATTTCTGGAATGCAACAGTGTCTGGTTTGGGTGTGCCTCAGTGCCTCAGGTTAATAGTTAAGTTGAAAATATTTTCCATTTTAAACAGCATGACTGCAATCTGTCATCAAATAGGTCATTGAGAGTCTCTTCCAGTTAATGATGGGCATTAATACAAAATATGTTCATATTTTACAGCTCTCATAAAATGTATAACCTCTTTAGGAATTGTCCTGGTTCATTATTATCTTCAAGCAATGATTTCTACATGTTAATCCTAACCTGTAGTTAACCTTACAAATGATTACAAAATGTGTCATTTTTAAAACATATTTATTTATAGGAATAAAGAGTAGAATAAAAATCTACATAGGCATTATTCATGAAATAATTATTATGACTGTATGTTTAGAGACTCCAATGCCTGAAATGGAGTCAGATAATCTCATTAGATCAGAGGTTCTCAAACTTTTTACACCAAGTACCACCTCAGTAAATATTTGGCTCTCCACGTACCACCATAATGACCAATATGAAAATACAGTAGCGTAGTAGGCCTAACTATTCAGCTACAGTTATGCACAGCTCAAAAACGAGGCGGTTTAATTTCTAATAAGAAATATTTATTATTGTCAGCCACTTTAAACATTGTAAAAACACAGTTTAAACATTAACGCTGCACTGTGCAGCTTACACAGGTAAATAAAAAAAACTTAAATAATGATTCAATTCATATGTATTGCACCTAAAAGTAAAATAAACACTGTAGCCTTAGCCTAGCTACTTAAAATATTAAGTAAAACAAATAAAGTACTTAATAAAAAAACACAAGCTGTGTATTCATATTTAACCTTTTTAAACGTACATTTAAAATATTCTGACTGACCCATGTGAGTTTTTCAAGGCGACCATTATTTTTAGAACGTATCACTTTATTGATTCCATGGTGACGGACGCGTCATTGCATGTCACGTGACACACCGCTGAATCTGCTTTTATTTCCTTTTTTATTCAAAATATTCACAAATTTGTTAGCTATGGCATGAAATATTTGATATTCCGATTGTCAAATATATGCAAGTGGAAGTGATCGCGTTAGTTGAGCTATATGCGCCGAGTGCCGACATAGTTCGTACCACTGTTCAGATAATCGGATCTGTTGGATTTACAGGACGTGAATTCATCCTTTCTCCCGAAATACATGAAAGTAAGCGGCCGGTGAACTGGGAGAAGAATAGAGTTAACTTTAAAGTTACTTACTCAATGTGTATCTGATATGAATAAAACGTGTCGTCTAATTATAATGGAAATTATTATTATTTCCGCTTCCATAGACATCAGTGTGTATTTTACAAATTCTAAATGTTTTTTTTTTATTATTACTTATGTGAATTTAAATGTCTGAAACCTAAAATAAACATTATGTGGAGGTTAAAAACACTGAATAATTGTGATCTTTGACAGCGTCTGAGTGGCGCGCGTCCGTCTCTGGCTCAGCGCCAGCCAACTGCGCAGCACATTTGAATTTAGCAGTTGATCACGTGATGCACTGGCTGTTCTACTTACACCGGTGTAATCATAGACATCATAATGTCTATGGGTGTAATCGTATTGTACGCTCCACGGACCAGCCAACTGAGCCAAGACTGATCACACCAGTTTGATCTTGCGTGCGAAATTCAGTGATTGCTCTGCGTACCACTAGAGGGAGCCTGTACCACACTTTGAGAACCACTGCATTAGATAATCTGCCTTTCATCTTTAAAATGTTTGAGAAATCTGTGTTATTTCAACTTCAGGCCTTTTTGATTTATTAAACATTTCAATCAGGTTTTAAAGCACATCATAGGATATAATCTGCTCTCCTAAGAGTCTTTAATGACATCTTTCTCACTACAGATTCTAGGAAAGCTATGAATCTGGTTGTATTAGTCTTTGATTTGATTGACCTTATCATTCTCCTTCTGCAACGCACCTCTGTTGTGGTGTACCCCATGGCTCTATTCTCGTCTGTTAAGGGTAGATGTGACTGAATCGTCGTGTGCAGATGTAAACACTCTGGAGAGGTTGAAAAAGTTTATTCATATGGGATCTTTTTATTTGTCCCAGTTAAGGCCAACGAAAGGCAATAAAAATTAATTAAGGCAATAAAGGCAATAAAAAATAAATAAAAATTGACATGAGAGCCAAAAAAAACAACAACAACAACACAATAATCAAATGGGGATAGGTGTTCCATTTGACAGTAGCCTTAAATTTGATAAACAAATAAGCGCTGTTATTAAAATCTGTTTTAATCATCTTCATGTATTGTCTAAAGTTAAGCCCTTCCTGTTCTTGGGCAATTTCTAAACAATGATTCATGTTTTTGTTTCCTCATGCCTCGATTACTGTAACTCTCTCTATTTTGGAATTTCTTATTTTTGTCTCTCTTGTGTTCAAGTAGTTCAAAATGCTGCTGCCAGACTAGTAATGTAAACGTAGGTGAAACGTAAGTTAGACAACATTGCACTAATCCTGATTTAATTAGTTAAAATGTTGCATTTTCTTCTTGGTTCGGTTCACTTTCACAAGGGAGAATTTCAAAGCGCACCAAAATGTGTAAATGCAAGTCACATGTGAGTAAAACTGTCCTCTTATTGGTCAGTTTTCTCTGCGTCATCCAAGATGGATTGACATGTTCGCTCTGCAAGGTTATTGTGGCTTTTTCTGCAGCTGTCGATAACACCGAAAACCTTCATGCCTGGTCTAACCGATAAACTCTTTGGTTTTCAACTGCAATAACTAAAATGCTCTCTAACAGAATCAGACACTGTTGCTTTTTATATAACACATTTCCAATTGAATTATGATGCCGCTGGATTCGTTATGTCGGATCCATTTTTCACCTCAAGCGAACCACCCCAGAATTGATTTTCAATCGGGCCGAGACCCCCTCATTCAGGCGATCTCAGAGCGATTGTTTTGGTTTGGATTCGCGTGCGATTGTCGTGTTCATCTATACATAAACGAACCCAGAAAATGCAACAGGTTCCGAAACAAACACTCCAAACGAGCCTAGTGTGAAAACACCCCAAAACCCAACTTAAAACTCATTATTTTCGATGGTTGTTAATTTGGTTAAACAAAATTGAATAAAAATTTTAAACCCAACGGTTGGGTTTGTCCATATTTTATCCAACCATGGGTTAAAACAACCCAGCAATTTATCAACACATTGCAAAATCTTCTTAGGCTTAAAATTATTTTAGGAGAAACAGCCAAGATTGGTCGTGTTAGTTTTAGTTCTATATTAGGCTACTTTGTTGTAGACCACCGGAGCGCTATCCTAACTGATCTATTGTAGTCTTTCACTATGCTCATATCTTCGCTGAGAATCAATATCAAAGTTGTCACTCCCATGACCATGACAGACTATAAAGGCATGTTGTTACGTTATGTACATTCTTTACAATTCTCATCTTGCCTCAGTTCTTGAGGAAACTATGAAGCTTGATCTATAAATATCTTGTGACGATTGTTGGCGAGCGCTCAGTTTGTACTATTGAGAGCGCTCACTTGTACTATTAAGCGGCTGCTGTGCCGCCTGAATTGAGCAGCCTTTGTTTATATTTCAATTATTAACGTTAGTCATGTTGGCAAGCCGCACTGCTGCTGATCATTAAATCATTTTGTTAGAGATATAGTGACTAAGCTGCTTAGCTGTTCTGATTTGCAGTGTTAAAGTTATTTATACATTTTTTCATTTTCTATCTTTGTTCAGTGGCGAGATGCACGCTGTGTGACTCCCCTATGGATCATTGTCTATCCTGTTTGGGATCTAAGCACTTTAAGCGATTAGAGCGATTAGCGAATCAGAGATAAAAAAAATTATAGAAAATTGTACTTTGCATATTATATTGTAAAAACACATCATTATAGTTGATTTTATAGTGCATCATAACTATAGATATGAAATGGCATACAATTTTTATTTCATGATTATAGTGACCAAAATGATCACTGTTATCAAAGAATCCTGTTTAAAAAGTACTAATACTACACACAATAAAATCAATTCACCAAGTTTTATGTCGAAAACCAGTAAATAAATAAAATTAGCATCAATATGCACATTTTGTTTACATAAACATTAAAATAATAACATTCAAAATATGGCCAGATTTTAAAGGAGTGTCTTGCAACATGTTATCTACTAACATGTACAAGTTCAAATAAAGTTTTGACAAAAAAGGTTTTATAAAAATATAAACCTTGCATATTTCAGCCTTTAAATCATTTTTATAAAAAAATGAGTCAAAAAAGCTTATCTTTTATTATTATAGTAAAATTCGATCTGATTTTTAGTGTTTGGGTGCACCCCGGCCCCATCCTTCATGTTGTTCATGTAGTTTTTTTTTTATCTCGTTGCGCCTGGAAAAAATGAGCGCGTCGTTTCAATTATGAGCGCGCTTGCCGCGCGCATACATTTGAAATAACAACTTGAGCGCGCAAAAGACCTGATATGTGAACGGCTCGACTAGCTTACTGGTAGCTCGCGAGCGACGTGTTGGAGACCCCTAAACTTATCTAAACTCAATAAGATATTGTCATTTTAAAATATATATTAATGCAAATGTGATTAAAAAAGAATAGCAACAGAATACAATTAAATTTCAGACGCAGCTCACTATGAGTTGTGCTATTTTTAGACCAGCCCATAGTTCGAATTACGGGGGGGTGTTGGGGGGGTCCGACCCCCCTAAATGAGACTTGGACCCTCCCAAAAGGGATGAAAATAATAGTTTGGGGGGTACTGAAAAAATTTAATAAGTAGTAATTGTGTAGGCTACACAAATTCGTGTTCACTTTAGTTTTGTTATAATCAGATTCAGCGCGTTCTTCATCTTCAATCCGCTGCAGCGCCGAGAAGAGCGCACGTCAGAAACAGAGGACAGGGTGTGTCTGTATGTGTGTGTTCATCTGAGCCTCATTGGTCTGTCACTGCTCGTCAATGTCAGAATATTTGAGATGACCAATCAAATAAATCAAAGTAGGCGGGCTTTGTGTTCAGACGCTGCTGAGGGCGAATTTTAGCAGAGCGACTCGACGCTTCAGTTTACAGTCAAGTGCGAGATAATGTAAGTTGCTAAACTAAACATTTCATAATTGCCCGTCGAATGACAAAAATAATCAGGCAAACTAATAAACTTTTGTCTAATTTTGCCATTTTGAACTGAAAATAGGCCTATGTAACGTGACTCATGTAATGTAGCCTATAGTTTACTGTCATTGTGAGGGGACAAGACACATTAACAACGCCGTTTTCATCATGTTAGGCACGAGATTAATAATGAATGTGTAGGCTACATATTGAGAAATAATATAATACAATTTGTAGCCTTCAGTAAATTAAAAAAGCTCAGCTTTAGGAGGGGAAGAGACAGGGCAAGACGAGGAGACTGAGAGAAAAGAAAGGGTGATGGAGAGAGGAGGTATTGACAAATAATCTACTGCCCGCTGACATGGTTTTAAAGCTATTTCTTATCTTTTTTTGCCTTCAAACGTCTTGAAATGCACATATCAGAGAAATAAACAATTTGAACCCCCAATTGGAGAGTGACGTCACCAGTCGCAAGCTGTACCCCCCGAAGCTCACGGTATAATTCGAACACTGGACCAGCCTGTGGGCGACTCATGTGGTCCCTGGGGGCGACCTGGTGCCCGCGGGCACCGTGTTGGTGACCCCTGGTTTAAACACTGTTTGTTTTGGTTTTGAGTGGTGGTGTAACCATTTGTTTTTGTGTGCAGATTTCAGAGCCTAGGCTGCCTACAGAGATACGGTTTTTGGACGGCATGCTTATGGGGTGGGCAGCTAGCGGATCGTTAGGAAAGATTAGGTAATTGTTTTTGGGCCTGAAATGACTGATACAACCTTTAGATGGGGTATGTGATTTGCAAAACGGCCGACAGATTTTGAAAATACAAAACTCAAAAGGTCCTACCTTCTTTCATCCAACGCTGGCCCTGACTCCACCCATTCGAAGAACATGGACGCGCAATCATGCACGAACGAAAACTCAGATGCGCGAGACTCAGCCCTGGCGTCTGTACAGTGGTCTTCTATTCAAAACAGGATTCATAGCAATGTGGAACAACCCCACTAGCACTATACAAGCTCTAGTCTCCATACATAAATACAATCGCTCACATCTGCTCCCCCCCCCCAAGCAGGTTAGTTATGTTAACGGCAAGAGCTCATAAAGACCCGTTAGCTTTGTGGTTATACTGTTATACTTGAGTATGCGCACGAAGGGGTCACGCGCGTGAGGGGGGTATGGTACGACCGTTTGATTGACGGACTTACTGTCCAATGATTCTAGGTGGTCTTGGAAATGATTGGCTGGAGTTTTTCGAGTCCTGCCCGTTCCACAGATGATTAAATTGCTTAATTTTCATTTCAGTGCTTCTAACTCAGTGGCTGTAAGTGGGTTAGGAATAGGATTTAAAGTGATTTTGGAAAAAATGGACAAAAAAGAGAATCACATACCCCACCTTTAACTTTGATGATTGACCTATTGTAACTAATAAGGTTCCTAACCTGTTTTGCAGTGCTTCTGGTCAGGTTAATGATTTAATTGTCCGACAGTGTGGATACTTCATTAAAGAATTATCATTTGGCTTCAAGTTCTCGTTGACCATTCGGCCTGATAAGGCAACTTGCATGCTGTTTAGTATGGCAGATGCAGGGTCAATTGGGTTGCATTCAATGCCACCAGTAGAAATTATACTGGCATTGCAAGCGATTAAGCCAGCTGCATCCAACTGTGGGCGTTCTTCTGACACAGCTGTGAATGAAGATGTGTCTAGCCCAGACTCTATTCCCAGAATCTGGTAAGAAACATTTGACAACTTCCCCTTGTTCCGAGACAGGTGTTTGGTGCAAAGCTCAGAAAGTATTAGACAGACATCTCCTCGTGTCTGAAATTCGAACATCAAACAATGTAAGGCATGCAAAATACAAAATACCAATTGTCCTTCTTTGTATTTTCAGCGGATGCACAGGCTGTGGGGGAGGCAATGACATCAGATACATTACAGTTTCACCATTGACCACCCTCAAACACCTGGCAGCAGAAATACCGCTTTGGCAGCAGAAATAATCATTGTTGTAAAGACAGGCCATAGAAATGAGGCATGGCCCAGACCAGTTAAACATATTTCCCCTTTATTTCCCCAGACCACTTTATTTTCCCCGAGGGGCCATTTGGATTACAGCCAGCAGTAACAAATTTAATCAAACAACAACAATAAACACAACCACAGAAAACAGGGTATTGTTAACAATGGTGATAACAGTCGGAATAAATGACCTTTTTAATCTGTTTGTTCTGGATCGCGGCAGACTATATCTGCGCCCGGATGGCAGCAGCATAAATTCATCCCACAAGGGATGACTGGGATCAGCCAGGATGGCTCTTGCCTTCTTCAAGGATCTGACCTTATACAGGTCATGTAGGTTATTTAAGGGTTTGCCAACAATTTTGCTGCATACCTTCACGATACCTTGCATGCGATTTTTCTGTTTAATAGAAAGTGACCCGTGCCAACAGATAAAAGAGAAAGTGAGAACCGATTCAATAAAACAAGAATAAAACATTTCCATAAAAACATTAAACATTAAAACTACGAAGCTTACGAAGAAAGTGTTTGCGCTGATGTGGTTTTTTACACACAGCATCAACCTGGGACTCAAAGCTCAGTTTACTGTCAATTACAGTCCCAAGATATTTGTACTGCTGCACTAATTCAACTAGCTGATTGTCCATCACAACAGAGGAAATTACAGTGGGATTTCTCTTTAAGTCGATGCACATCTCTTTAGTTTTTGCATTAATGTTTAAAAAGGAGAATTTGCACCAATCAATAAAATCATTCACTACAGGACCGTGTTCGGCGTCATCACTGCTAAGAAGGGACACAATGACAGAATCATCTGCAAATTTAATAATGTGGCGCCATTCATGATGGCTTTGGCATTCATTTGTATATAAAACAAATAAAAGAGGGGAGAGGACACAGCCCTGGGGGGACCCAGTAGAAGAGAAAAGTACATCTGATAAAACACTAGTTCACTCTCACCCTTTGTGACCTCACTGTTAAAAAATCCATTAGCCAGCAGATCAATCCAGTATCAATGTTATAAGTATTCTTCAACCTGTCTGCTAAAACATGGGGTTGAATGCAGTTAAAAGCGGAGGAGAAGTCAATAAATAGTAGATGGACAAGGGACTTAGCCCCCTCAAGATGTTTAAAAACCATGTTTAAAAGTGTCCCTAATGCGTCGTCCACACCTCTGCCCGACCTGTAGGCGAACTGGAGAGGGTCTAGCTTATCCTGTACAGTGTCCAAAAGTGCATCCTTAACTAGCCTTTCAAAAACTTTCATGACAAGAGATGTAAGTCCCACTGGTCTGAAGTCATTTGAGGGTCTTAGGAGTTTGAATCTTAGGCACAGGAACAATTATTGAGTCCTTCCAAAGACAAGGGACCCTATGCAACTGTAAGGACAACTGGAAAATAAAGCAGAAGATATCTGCCAGCTGGACAGCAGTTCTTCAGAACACGACCCCCGATCCCGACCTGGACTTTTCCTTTCTTTAATACCACGAAAAAGTTTCAAGACCATGGATTTATCAATGGGCAGTGGGCACAATATTATTCACAAGATTTAAATCAACATTTTTAAAAAACAGACATCTCCTCACTAAAATCATGGATATTAAAACGATTATAAAAAACATTCAGTTCATTAGAAAAGTCCAGGTCGGTTTTTCCATTTTGAATAATGGAAGACTTTTTGGACTGCAACCCCATTATGGTTTTAACGCCCTCCCATGCAGGACGTGAATTTCCAATGCGCAGCAAGTTTTCTACTTTATCTTTATATACGCGCTTGGCAAGCTTAAGTTCCCTTTTTAACTGTTTAGATAGTGCCCTGTGCTGTATCATGTCCCCCTGATTAAAACTAATGTTCCTCTGATTAATTATGCTTTTTACCGACATTTGGAGACCCGGGGTTTGTTATTTGGATAAATGAAGATGGATTTTTGAGAGATAATAATTTCCTCACAAAAAGATATATAGGCAGACACACTTTCTGTCAGTTCATCTAAATCCAAGCAGGCATTTTTAAACACATCCCTATCAGTGACAGTAAAAAAATCCTGAAGACAATGAAGAGAGTTTTCTGTCCATACCGGAACACACACCTGTTGCATATTGAAAAGGTTTTTTGAAGTTTGGAACCTCTTGATGTCTGATGAAAGCCTTTTAATTGGCCCCAGTGTCATTGTTTTTAAAGAAATAAACGTAAATATATGTCTGATTGTTGCAGTTTTTTCTAAAGTTAACATTTTCTGACCAGAAGCTCCTATATGGTGCTTTTTAATTTTGGTGCAGTTTTGTGGATATTACCATATTTAATATTTAATTTGTAAGAATATAGTCTGTTACCGTAGTGACCGAGACAGTGTGAAAATATAACACAGGCTTGACTTTGCTCATTCATACAAACCGAACTCAAGTCAAGCCGTTGAACAGAACTATGATCACGCTTGTCAAACCCAAACGTTAAATTGTAGGACAGTCCTACTTAATCAGAGAATGAAACCCTGTGTGGACAGGACTAGTTTTCCAGGGGGACGTTAGAGAAATTCATGTTTCACAGACATACTGTGCAATTTGAACATTTTGAATTCAAATCTGCCAAATCAGTGTTTTTCTCACACAATCGCTGTAAAAATTCATTGGCAAATTACCTTTTCTTTTTTTTTGGCAAACAATCATCTGAATGCAAATGTTTGTGATTGCTGATGTTGTATTATTCTGACGCTTCTCCTCATGTGTTTTTGACTTACCTGAGCTGCCGTTTGTGCACCAATCTTCTCCATGATTAGCTTCAGTATGGATGGTATCCAAAGAAAAGAAAAAAAAATAGAGCCAAATCGCAGAACTGTGAAGACTGCCCATTTTAATATCACAGTGATGATATCACTGTAAGCGTATAAGATACAGTACTTGTCTAGATTTCTCTGCTCACTTATGCAAGTTTATCATAAACAGCCACTGCTATAAACTCATGAAGTTTACTTAAACTGGTTTTATTACAAATTTAAATTTTATCCTCCTGGGACCCAAGAATAGACTTTTGTCCACTGTAGTGGACATTATATTTTAGTTAATTTCTCTGACATCATACATGTCACATGATACAACCTGGGTGTCCTGTAAAGAGCACATTCAGGACTTTTCAGAGATATCAAATGTTTGGAGGTTTCACCATGAAAACAACTTCTCCTTGGTCTTTAAAAAGTCTGACATTAATTTAGTGATCAAATGTAGCATTCTTATGCAAATATGATAATATATTGTAATTATAATTTAAATTGGACTACTTTTCAAATTGTATTTCATAAAAAAACATCTCAGGAAAAAGTTGTGGGGCTTCAAATAAAAAAAAAATACTTTCTGTTACAGAACAGGGCATTGATTTTATACATGTCCACTGTAGAGGACATCAGGACTTAAATCATGTTTATCAGGCATTTTGTGAGACACAACAAGTGAATATGGAAATCAATTATGCATCAATATTCCTATAAAATATTAGATATTATTATTAAAATGTTGCCAATTATTACTCCAATTATTACACTTCTTTTTTCATTAAATGTTGCTCCAAGAACACATTAATGTGCAAATTAGATACAGTGTATAGATACATTGCATTGAATGGGAATATTAATTTATGGCCATTTTACCCACATATTGCATAAAGTAAAATGGTGTATCAATTCATTCCGTTATTTCTTTCATAACATAGTTGAGAATCATCTTTATATAAATTTTGGTTAAAAAAATCCTGAAACCCCTAAATCTATTGGTGATTGAAAAAAAAAATCCCATTGGTTTTGCCTATACATATAATTTGATGTCATTTTATTTTTGAAACAACTTAGTCCTGGCGTCCACTACAGAGGACATAGCATAACGTATGAATAAAATAATATTTTTCAAAAATGTTTTTTTTACCATTTGTTTCTTGTGCTCTAAACAATGTGATGACATGGAAAAAAACTAAATTCAAAAAACTTTTTTTTCCGGGGTCTCAGGAGGATATAAACAAATAATATATTAAAAGACATATACATCATATGTAATGCACACAAGCACAGCACTTGACCTTCTGTAATGCTCATGTCTGCAAAACACACACTCGTGCCTCTGAAATAAACACAGATGTTACTCCCGTCCGAATCAGATCATGAAATCACAGACATCGAGTGATAAAAGTTTGTAACTCAAACGTCATTTAGTAAACTAGTCCCATCCAAATAGGGCTATCCTCTTATAGGCACTCAGTTATTTCAAGCACAGATGAAATTTAGATTTAACTTGATTTGATCTAAAACCTGGTGATGTTATACATACTTATGTGACGGAATTGTTTATACTTTTCTCTGATAAGAAGCACTGTATGCTTCCTTTGTAAAATATATGTGGAAAATGCAGGAAAACCCCTGATGGTAGTGGTACATGTTTGTATATTGTACAGGAATACTGTCACCACTCTTCCGTTGACCTGCCACGGGTGACCTGGTGACCCAGAGACTCAAGTTCTCTGTCCAGCTATTTAATACTTTTACATTACTCTTTTGGTCATTGTAATTCAATTCTGTACAACAAAGCAAACAACTTTCACTTGTTTCCACAGTAGATAAAGCAAGTTGTTTAACTTGCTTTATCTACTGTGGAAAGGGATAAAGTTGTGAAAAAAAATACCTCTTCTTTGTTTTATCTTTTTTCACATGACTCTATATTTTCACAGCTGATCTCAGGGGATTTTTATTGCATACATAGTGGGCAATCGCAAGCCTAGCATGATGTCACACATCATGATTAAAATCACTGGGGGGGTTCCTGCAATTACCACAGACATCTTACATCAGAACCATACAGTGCATCTTAGAGAAAAGTATAAATATTTTCATATAGTATCCCAGAGTTAGATTAGATCAGTTTAAAATTCCACATGTTTGCCATGCATGGCCAGATTTACCTTTGATGCCCAATTGGGTGCCTGCCTTTATCCGTTTGTTTGATTTGTTCAGTGATACTGTATGACAGTCAGGAATGAATGGGGGCTGGTTCCAAAGCCACAGCATTGTTTCTGAATGAATCAGTGTTTTGAACTTATTGGCTGAGTTTCAATGAGCCCTTTAAAAAACACACACTGTGCCCCACTGTGCACAGCCTATCCACGCAAAATGTGAGATTAGAAAAAGTGTCACATAGCATAGTATATTGAATTAAGCCAAAAGTTCCCAGATGATCTACTATATTTGAAAGATATAGATCTGTGGATCATGCTGAATCTGCTGATACCAAAATGAGCTGGGAACAGATTAATCACCTGTCCGTAGAATAAAGTGCTATTTTTTTTTTTAAATGACGTTTGAAGACAGTGCCACCAAGTGTTCTGAAGATATGACTTTTACAAAAACTCTTGTAACATTAACAAATATTGTCCAAAATTAATTTATGATTTATGCCGATTCCAAAAATATACCATTTTCAAACCTTTTGCTTGTTTATCATTTATCAAGTATGTGAAAATATTTTTAGCCTACTTCTCCAGAAAGCTTTTTCCTTGTTCTCGGGAAAGATTTGTAGAAGTCGACTCTGCCTTGTTTAGGTGACCACTGGTATGTTAGCTTTATAATGCCAGAACAATGATTCAAGTCCTGCCCTGGGTGTGACGTTTTCTTGCGTCGTCAATACAGCCATTGACATAATAAAATGGGCTGGGGACTATCTGTAGAGCAGCTGGAGGGTGGAATATTTAATACAGCACCAATCATACAGAATTATGTTTTGATATTAGTACATGGAATGAATGGCCACATGAAATGGTGACAATCACAGTATAATTAAATTAACTTGAGGATAATTATTATTTAATAAAAAGCTATATAAATAAACTTGATTTGTCATAATGGTGTACAATTTCTCAACTGCCATTTCAACACTGTCAGGAAAAAGGTGCAAAAATTGGGCTTGTCAAAGAACATATTTCCATATAACCGATCAGTATATTATTTTTTAATAGATATTGAAACATTTACTTATATCAGTCACAGGTGGTTGCTGGCAGACAGAAGAAAAAGACTGGTAACACTTTACTTGAAGGGGTGTGCATAAGACTGACATGACACCTTCATAATCATGACATGGCAGATGTCATAAATATGAAGGAGGTCTTATGCATGTTTATGACAACTGTCATTAAGTGTCATTCGCTCAATTATGACATTTTTAATGCAAACATGACATTTGTTTGAGATGTCTTTGTCATGACAACTTGATATTACCAAGACAACATGAATTGTCATAAACATGACATAGCAGATTAATTATCAAACTTAAGAAACCACTTAGCTTTATGGGTTAACATTTCATTAAACTGTCAGGTTGTTGGTGTTGACATTGGCTATCATGAAGCCATTATAACTGTGTCATGAATGTTTTTCTTGACCTCAACTACAGTGGTACAAATGTAATTTGTCATTAAAATGTCATAATGGCTTCATGACAGCCAATGTCAAAACCAACCACATGACAGTTTAATGACATGTTAACCCATAAAGCTAAGTGCACTGTAAAAAATATTTTAGCAATTTAGTTATTTCAACTTATTTTTTTAACTAGATTGTCCAGACAACAAGACATTTTTAGTTTTCTTGTCCTCAACTTATCGAAATAAGTTAGTTAAACTAAAAAAAACCCATGCAAAAAGATAACTCAAAATAATGAGTTAAGTTTTTTTACAGTGTGGTTTCTTAAGTTTGATAATTAATCTGCTATGTCATGTTTATGACATATTTATGACAGGTTGTGTTGTCTTGGTAATGTAAAAGTTGTCATAACAAAGACATCTCACACAATGTCATATTTGCATTAAAAATGTCATAATTGAGCGAATGACACTTAATGACAGTTGTCATAAACATGCATAAGACCTCCTTCATATTCATGACATGTGTCATGTCATGATTATGACGGTGTCATGTCAGTCTTATGCACACCCCTTCAAGTAATGTGTTACCGAAAGGCTTATACGATCCAATACAAAGGTTTATTCACAACAGATCTCAGTGGTGAACTGAGAGCAACACACACTTAACATAGACGACACTGAACTGAAACAGAACTGAACATATATGCAGTGTTAATGATGGTGAGGATGAGTGCACAGCTGAACGTAATTAGTGTCCGTGACAACAAATGAGTGATGAAGACATGAGATAACAAAACATAATAATAATAATAATACTAATACATTTCATTTATTTGGCGCCTTTCTGGACACTCAAGGTCGCCTACATAACATAACGTGAATGTGACAGTATTGTAATGGATGTAATTTTATATTCAATAACACACTTGTATATGTAGAAACATGGCTTTTCCTATCACTGCTACGCTGATGACACACAAATCTACCTCTCATTTCAGCCTGATGATCCGACGGGAGCTGCTCGCATCTCAGCCTGCCTGACAGACATCTCTGGCTGGATGAAGGACCACCACCTTCAACTTAACCTTGCGAAGACAGAGCTACTTGTGGTCCCGGCCAATCCAACACTTTTTCACAACTTCACTATTCAGCTAGGCCCGTCATCCATAACTCCATCACGGTCAGCCAGGAACCTTGGAGTTGTTATTGATGATCAATTGAACTTCGAACTGCCCGGTCCTGCAGACTTGCTTTGTACAACATTAGGAGGATCAGGCGCTTCCTATCAGAGCTTGCTACACAACTCCTTGTTCAAGCGCTTGTTCTATCCAGACTGGATTATTGTAATGCTCTCCTGGCTGGTCTTCCAGCATCAAATTTCAAACCTCTGCAGCTGATCCAGATTCTGCAGCTAGAGTGGTCTTTAACGAGCCGAAGAGAGCACACGTCACTCCTCTCCTCAAGAAAGTGCACTGGTTGCCAGTTGCAGCTCGCGTCAAGTTCAAGTCACTGACGCTTGCCTACAGAACAACCACTGGCTCTGCTCCCCTTTTACCTAAACTCATTACTTCAGACTTATGTCCCATCCAGAAATTTGCGCTCGGCAAGCGAGCGTCGTCTTGTGGTGCCACGTCAAAGAGGCACAAAATCTCTTTTTCGGACCTTTACCATGACCGTTCCCTGCTGGTGGAATGAACTAACCAACTCAACCTGAGTCCGTAGCCAAACGTTAAATTCTAGGACAGTCCTACTAAATCAGAGAATGAAACCCTGTGTGGACAGGACTTTTCCAGGGGGACGTTAGAGAAATTCATGTTTCACAGACATGCAATTTGAACATTTTTAATTCAAATCTGCCAAATCAGTGTTTTTCTCACACAACCTCTGTAAAAATAAATTGGCAAATTACCTTTTCTTTTTTTTGGCAAACAATCACATCTGAATGCAAATGTTTGTGATTGCTGATGTTGTATTATTCTGACGCTTCTCCTCATGTGTTTTTGACTTACCTGAGCTGCCGTTTGTGCACCAATCTTCTCCATGATTTCATTTAGCTTCAGTATGGATGGTCTCCAAAGAAAAGAAAAAAATAGAGCCAAATCGCAGAACTGTGAAGACTGCCCATTTTAATATCACAGTGATGATATCACTGTAAGCGTATAAGATACAGTACTTGTCTAGATTTCTCTGCTCACTTATGCAAGTTTATAATAAACAGCCAAACTCATGAAGTTTATTTAAATAATGGTTTTATTACAAATTTAAATTATATAAACAAATAATATATTAAAAGACATATACATCATATGTAATGCACACAAGCACAGCACTTGACCTTCTGTAATGCTCATGTCTGCAAAACACACACTCGCGCCTCTGAAATAAACACAGATGTTACTCCCGTCCGAATCAGATCATGAAATCACAGACATCGAGTGATAAAAGTTTGTAACTCAAACGTCATTTAGTAAACTAGTCCCATCCAAATAGGGCTATCCTCTTATAGGCACTCAGTTATTTCAAGCACAGATGAAATTTAGATTTAACTTGATTTTATCTAAAACCTGGTGATGTTATACATACTTATGTGACGGAATTGTTTATACTTTTCTCTGATAAGAAGCACTCTATGCTTCCTTTGTAAAATATGTGGAAAATGCAGGAAAACCCCTGATGGTAGTGGCATGTACATGTTTGTATATTGTACAGGAATACTGTCACCACTCTTCCATTGACCTGCCACGGGTGACCTGGTGACCCAGAGACACAAGTTCTCTGTCTAGCTATTTCATACTTTTACATTGCTCTTTTGGTCATTGTTATTCAATTCTGTACAACAAAACAAACAACTTTCACTTGTTTGCACAGTAGATAAAGCAAGTTAAACAAAGGGATAAGGTTGTGAAAAAAACTCTTCTTTGTTTTATCTTTTTTCACATGACTCTATATTTTCACAGCTGATCTCAGGGGATTTTTATTGCATACATAGTGGGCAATCGCAAGCCTAGCATGATGTCACACATCAGGAATAAGATCACTGGGGGGTTTTCCTGCAATTACCACAGACATCTTACATCAGAACCATACAGTGCATCTTAGAGAAAAGTATACATATTTTCATCACATGAGTAAATAGTATCCCAGAGTTAGATTAAATCAGTTTAAAATTCCACATGTTTGCCATGCATGGCCAGATTTACCTTTGATGCCCAATTGGGTGCCTGCCTTTATCCGTTTGTTTGATTTGTTCAGTGATACTGTATGACAGTCAGGAATGAATGGGGGCTGGTTCCAAAGCCACAGCACAGTGATTGAATAAGTGTTTTGAACTTATTGGCTGAGATTCAATGAGCCCTTTAAAAACCACACACTGTGCCCCACTGTGCACAGCCTACTATCCACGCAAAATGTGAGATTAGAAAAAGTGTCACATAGCATAGTATATTGAATTAAGCCAAAAGTTCCCAGATGGTCTACTATATTTGAAAGATATAGATCTGTGGATCATGCTGAATCTGCTGATACCAAAATGAGCTGGGAACAGATTAATCACCTGTCCGTAGAATAAAGTGCTATTTTTTTTTTTTTAAATGACGTTTGAAGACAGTGCCACCAAGTGTTCTGAAGATATGACTTTTACAAAAACTCTTGTAACATTAACAAATATTGTCCAAAATTAATTCATGATTTGTGCCGATTCCAAAAATATACAATTTTCAAACCTTTTGCTTGTTTATCATTTATCAAGTATGTGAAAATATTTTTAGCCTACTTCTCCAGAAAGCTTTTTCCTTGTTCTCGGGAAAGATTTGTAGAAGTCGACTCTGCCTTGTTTAGGTGACCACTGGTATGTTAGCTTTATAATGCCAGAACAATGATTCAAGTCCTGCCCTGGGTGTGACGTTTTCTTGCGTCGTCAATACAGCCATTGACATAATAAAATGGGCTGGGGACTATCTGTAGAGCAGCTGGAGGGTGGAATATTTAATACAGCATCAATCATATTGTGGTTATATTCATATTGGGTTGTCATCTTCTTGACGGCCTGGTGGCTGAGGGGAGAGAGTTCAGCATCCTAACAGCCAGGTGGAAGAAGCTGTTGTTGAGTCTGGTAGTGCGGGAGTGGAGGCTTCTGTACCTCTTCCCAGATGGCAGGAGGTTAAACAAATTGTGAGCTGGATGACTTTCATTGCTCACAATTGTGGTCGCTTTGCGGATGAGACGGGAAGAATATATATCTTTCAGGGAGGGGAGTGGCGCGCCAATGATCTTTCCGGCTGTGTTAATTATGCGCTGAAGAGCTTTCCTGTTATATTCAGAGCAGGCCCCACCCCACACAGTAATGCAGCTGGAAAGAATACTCTCGATTGTGCCTCTATAGAAAGTACTCATGATGGGTGGTGGAGCACTTGCCCGTCTGAGTCTGCGCAGGAAGTAGAGGCGCTGCTGAGCCTTCTTCACCAGGCATGCAGTGTTGGTGGTCCAGGAGAGATCTTCACTAATGTACACCCCCAAGAATTTTGTGCTGCTCACTCTCTCCACATCAGCACCATCGATGGACAATGGCTGGTGTTCAGTGTGACCTCTCCGGAAGTCAACAATGATCTCTTTGGTTTTTCTAACGTTCAGCAGGAGGTTGTTTTTTCTGCACCACGTGACCAGAAGGTCTACCTCCTTCCTGTAGTGAGTCTCGTCTCCCTTGGTGATGAGACCCACCAGAGTTGTATCGTCCGCAAACTTAACAATGCGATCAGTGTTATGAGTTGTTGTGCAGTCGTGTGTCAGCAGCGTGAAAAGCAGTGGACTGAGCACGCAGCCTTGAGGGGCCCCTGTGTTCAGTGTGATGCTGCTTGAGGTGTTGTTGCCAACACGCACTACTTGAGTCCTCTGACTGAGGAAGTCCAATAGCCAGTTGCAGAGTGAAGTACTTAGTCCTAGTTTGTCAAGTTTACAAATGAGTTGTTGCGGCATTGATGTGTTAAATGCTGAACTGAAGTCTATGAATAGCATTCTAACGAATGTGTCTTTTTTGTCCAGATGGGTAAGAGCTGGATGAAGGGCAGAGCAGATTGCATCCTCTGTAGATCGTTTAGCTCGGTATGCAAACTGATGGGGATCCAGGGTGGGGGGGAGGATGGATTTAATGTATGCTTCAGAGAAGTGTTGAAGACATCTGTGAAGACCTCCTTCAGCTCCTCTGCGCAGTCTTTCAGTACACGACCCGGAATATTATCTGGACCTATTGCTTTGCGTGAGTTGATAGTGACGAGTGACCTCTTCACGCCGGCGGTGGAGAGGCACAAGGACTGATCATGGAGGGGGAGGGGTCTTCTGTGGCCTTGTGTTGTTTTGTTCTTCAAAGCGTGCGAAGAAACTATTTAGGCTGTTGAGCAGAGAAGGGTTGCTCTCGCAGCTCTGTGGCACAGGCCTGTAGTCCGTGATGGCCTGAATGCCCTGCCAGAGGCTCCGTGCGTCTCCACTGTCTCTAAAGTGAGCGGTTATCTTATGTGTGTGATCCTGTTTTGCTTTCCTGATGCCACGGGACAGGTTGGCTCTCGCTGTTTTCAGTCCAGATTCAGCCCCGGCTCTGAAGGCTATGTTTCTAGCTCTCAGCAGCCTGAGGACATCGCCTGTTAGCCATGGCTTCTGATTAGCCCGAATGATGATGTTTTTTATGTGGGTCACATCATCGATACACTTGGTAATGTAGGAGGTCACAGTGTCTGTATATTCCTCAATGTCTGTCTGGTTGTTGTAGGTGGCTGCGTCTTTAATCATTCCCCAATCTGTTTTTCCAAAGCAGTCTTGAAGAGCCGAAGTTGCTCCCTCTGGCCACACTCTTATTAGTGCTGCCGCGATTAGTCGACTTAGTCGACGTAATCGACCATGCAAATTAGTCGACGGCAATTTTTTTAGTCGACGTGCCGTTTTACTATTGACCGCCAATTTATTTTTGGTCTCCCGTCTCAAACGGCTCACTGTAATTCACCTCCACACACCAGTCTGTGCGCCGTGCGTACCCTGCTGGTTCTGCTATCCTCTTCCTTCACGTTCCCTTCACTGCTTTGATATTTAAAATTGCGAAGGCAGGTGACGGTGCTTTCACAGTGGGCTCGTTTGCTGCGGTCCGAGCCCAGTTGAACACTCAACTATCAAACCCTCCCTGGTGCATTTGCGTGCATCTTATGCCATCGCAAACATGCACGGCGCATGATAGAAAACAGAACGCGGTTCAAATTGTGTTTATTTATTCTGTGCATTATATGCGCAGCTGAGAGAACACAGGTTTACTGTCCGTGTGTCGCATAAGGTGGCCTTCTGCTGCTTGCGAACGGACTCTTTTGAGGAGACCGATTCCTGATTCCACGCGCAATGCGCGAATACACTGCAGGCTCAACTCTCGCACGTATCCAAGGTAAATCGTCAACATTATCATCACTTACATGTGTTTTATTTAACTAAATGTCATCATAATCAGCTAAAACGCATGCGCAAGTTACTTTACTTCCTGAGCAAGCGCGCGCGCACCCGAGTCCGTGTTGCTTTCACATTCACGTGAACCGCGGCACAGGCCAGCCATGCACGCAAGTGTAAACGCGAGCTGTGCGCGTGCCTGCTTTCAGCTAGCCTGGCTAACGCCAGACCACGTATCATTGAGAATAAAATCGCGCTGCACAGGATGGGGAAACCCACTCAGCAGAGTGGGCTAGTCCAGACTCTTTCAATTCAATTCCAATTTATTTTTAAAGCCCTTTTTACTATATCATTTTCAAAGCATCTACTTTAAAGTTCAGAGTGATGTTATCAGTAATGCATTTCAGAAATGTACATATAAAATGTACAGTAAGCTAATAATTTATTAATTTAAGGCAGAACAAAGAGCTAATTTAAGTAATAGCCTACATAGGTGTAACAGGTACATAAAGTGTACTGTTAAATGTATGTATAGTTTATTAGAATTCTCACAAAATTGTTTGTTTACATTTACCTGATATGACTGCCTAAGTGAAGTGAGTGTCTTTCCCTTTAATTGATGTGATGTCATGAGTCCATATAATTTCCTGTTCTGTCCCCTCCTCTTCCTCTTTGCATTGGTGATGCAGTGAGAGGTGAGGTTATTTTGGGCTCTCGATAATCTTCTTTAATCTTAATTTGAATTGTTGCTATTATGTCTATATTTTCACTCTAATCTATGTATATAATATTATTTTATTTGTATGTGTGGTTATTTTTGTAATTTCATCCCGATTAAGTGATATTTTTGCATCTGGGCCTAAATGTGAAATGAGAGCACACGTGATAAGTGTATATCACATTTGTTTTATAGAGTTAACGAGGGCGACTCACACTAGAGGCTGATTACATATGTTTGTGTATCAGGTATGTTTTGTTATATGCATTTTATTGTGATTTCTTCCTCTTTGCATTGGTGATGCAGTGAGAGAGTTAACGAGGGCGACTCACACTAGAGGCTGATTACATATGTTTGTGTATCAGGAATAAAAGATCAGTAAAAAACTGCCGAATGCTGTCCTGTTCTTCTCCAACCATCCAAAAAAACACAACGCAGAAAAGAGACCAGTTACATAGGCCTACATGTTTGTTAATAGAGGATTAGGACTCTGACTAATATGGTATAGTATAATGGAAATGCAGATAGATAGCCTACTTGTTTTGATTGTTAATACATAATGTTTTTGAACAGGTGACATTTTATGTTTTGGCCCTTCAGTTGAGTTCAAAATAAAATGGACACAACGAAATAAACACTTGTTTTTTAAAAAATTTTATTAGTCGTTTAGATTAGTCGACTAATCGAAAAATTAGTCGAAAGATTAGTCGTTAGAAAATTAGTCGTTAGTGGCAGCACTAACTCTTATCTGTTTCCTAACAGGTTTAATGGATTTCACTCTGTCTGTATGCTGGTATTAACAAAACAGTGATGTGGTCAGAAAGTCCGAGGTGGGGGAGGGAAACGGCCTTGTAGGCTCCTTTGTGTGTAGTGTACACTAAGTCCAAGATATTATTTCCCCTTGTTGGATAATCCACATATTGTACTGGTGTAATTTTGGAAGGACAGTCTTGAGGTCGGAAAGCTCATATGGTGCTTTTTAATTTTGGTGCAGTATTATGGATGTTACCATTTAATATTTACTTTGTCTCTGTCACTACGGTAACAGACATATAATACAGGCTTGACTTTGCTCATTCATGCAAACAGAAAACAGAAGTCAAGCCGTTAATTGTGTGAACAGAACTATGATCACGCTTGTCAAACCCAAACAATGAAAGTGTTAAATGTAGGACTAAATCAGAGAATGAAATAGCAAAGGTAAGATACAGTATTGTCTAGATTTCTCTGGTCACTTATGCAAGTTTATTATAAACAGCCACTGCTATAAACTCATGAAGTTTCCTTAAATAGGGGTTTTATTACAATTTTAAATTATATAAACAAATAATATATTAAAAGACATATACATATGTAATGCACACAAGCACAGCACTTGACCTTCTGTAATGCTCATGTCTGCAAAACACACACTCACGCCTCTGAAATAAACACAGATGTTACTCCCGTCCGAATCAGATCATGAAATCACAGACATCGAGTGATAAAAGTTTGTAACTCAAACGTCATTTAGTAAACTAGTCCCATCCAAACAGGGCTATCCTCTTATAGGCACTCAGTTATTTAAAGCACAGATGAAATTTAGATTTAACTTGATTTTATCTAAAACCTGGTGATGTTATACATACTTATGTGACGGAATTGTTTATACTTTTCTCTGATAAGAAGCACTGTATGCTTCCTTTGTAAAATATATGTGGAAAATGCAGGAAAACCCCTGATGGTAGTGGCAGGAATTTAATTTTTTATATACCCATCATACATATTTTCATATGAAAAAACTGCAAACAAAGTGAGATAAGTTTATGAATGTGTATAGCCCTATGTAAACCCATGTTTTTGAATCAAATATATATATTTATATATATATATATTAGGGCTGTCAAATGATTAATCACGATTAATCTCATCCAAAATAAAAGTTTGTGTTTACATAATAAATGTGTTTGTACTGTGTAAAATTATTTTGTATATATAAGTACACACACGTTATTTATATATAAAATATTTATATTTATAATAAAAATTATATATAAATCTATATATAGTATATACATGCAAATATTTCTTAAATATATACAAGCATGTGTATGTATTTATATATATAAAATAATTATACACAGTACACACACATTTATTATGTAAACACAAACTTTTATTTTGGATGTGATTAATCATTTGACAGCCCTATATACAGTGAAGAAAATAAGTATTTGAACACCCTGCTATTTTGCAAGTTCTCCCACTTAGAAATCATGGAGAGGTCTGAAATTGTCATCGTAGGTGCATGTCCACTGTGAGAGACATAATCTAAAAAAAAAAAAATCCAGAAATCACAATGTATGATTTTTTAACTATTTATTTGTAAGATACAGCTGCAAATAAGTATTTGAACACCTGTCTATCAGCTAGAATTCTGACCCTCAAAGACCTGTTAGTCTGCCTTTAAAATGTCCACCTTCACTCTATTTATTATCCTAAATTAGATGCACCTGTTTGAGGTCGTTAGCTGCATAAAGACCCCTGTCCACCCCATACAATCAGTAAGAATCCAACTACTAACATGGCCAAGACCAAAGAGCTGTCCAAAGACACTAGAGACAAAATTGTACACCTCCACAAGGCTGGAAAGGGCTACGGGGAAATTGCCAAGCAGTTTGGTGAAAAAAGGTCCACTGTTGGAGCAATCATTAGAAAATGGAAGAAGCTAAACATGACTGTCAATCAAGAGTCATGGGAGAAAGTCATGTGGTCAGATGAGACCAAAATATAACTTTTTGGTCATAATTCCACTAACCGTGTTTGGAGGAAGAAGAATGATGAGTAACATCCCAAGAACACCATCCCTACTGTGAAGCATGGGGGTGGTAGCATCATGCTTTGGGGGTGTTTTTCTGCACATGGGACAGGGCGACTGCACTGTATTAAGGAGAGGATGACCGGGGCCATGTATTGCGAGATTTTGGGGAACAACCTCCTTCCCTCAGTTAGAGCATTGAAGATGGGTCGAGGCTGGGTCTTCCAACATGACAATGACCCGAAGCACACAGCCAGGATAACCAAGGAGTGGCTCTGTAAGAAGCATATCAAGGTTCTGGCGTGGCCTAGCCAGTCTCCAGACCTAAACCCAATAGAGAATCTTTGGAGGGAGCTCAAACTCTGTGTTTCTCAGCGACAGCCCAGAAACCTGACTGATCTTGAGAAGATCTGTGTGGAGGAGTGGGCCAAAGTCCCTCCTGCAGTGTGTGCAAACCTGGTGAAAAACTACAGGAAACGTTTGACCTCTGTAATTGCAAACAAAGGCTACTGTACCAAATATTAACATTGATTTTCTCAGGTGTTCAAATACTTATTTGCAGCTGTATCTTACAAATAAATAGTTAAAAAATCATACATTGTGATTTCTGATTTTTTTTTTTTTTGATTATGTCTCTCACAGTGGACATGCACCTACGATGACAATTTCAGACCCCTCCATGATTTCTAAGTGGGAGAACTTGCAAAATAGCAGGGTGTTCAAATACTTATTTTCTTCACTGTATATACAGGCTAATGTCCCATTCCTGTGGTCTTGGAATTTGTAAGCAAAGCTTTGTTTCCTGGCTGTCGCCCAAAGAACACCATATGATCCTGGAAATTCTAATTCTAAATCCTGGAAGTCAGCCAATCTGATAAGCACTGTCTTCCTTGAAAAACCATTACGAGTTTAAAAGTGAACGAAAACATCCTGCAAAGTTTTAAATATGAAAGTTCACTGTATACAAAGTTATTGTCTCTCAAAAGTAAGAGTCGACTCTTGAGTCGCTGATATGAATCGATAGACGACCGATGCTTTTTCTCTGTCTAGATGACGTCAACTTGACAAGTTATTTGAATAAGATACGCCCACTTATTGCGCTCGTAGACGCCAGTGAGTGAATACTTGAAAACATCACGTCGACGAGACGCTGTGTTCTGAAGTGTGACGCAAAAGCGAACTTTTTTCATCTGCCCAGGGAGGAGCTTTTGAAGACTAAGTGGCTACAGTTCATATCACTGTAAAAAACTTTTTGCATGGGTTTTTTTTAGTTTAACTAACTTATTTCGATAAGTTGAGGACAAGAAAAACTTAAAATTTCTTGTTGTCTGGACAATCTAGTTATCTCTACACAAAAAAATAAGTTGAAATAACTAAATTGCTAAAATATTTTTTACAGTGACAACTATACCACAGAAGTATACGTTAGCCCGGACCTTGTGCTTTGTTCGCGTCATTTTGAAGATGATTGCTTCACAAACATAAATGCTTTAAAATGTGGATTCGCGAGCCGGCTGATATTGAAGGAAGGTTCAGTACGTTAACCGTAGACTAACCATGTTCCGTACACAACGATATTCCGTACAGATGACCTTTTACCACCGATCGCTGAATAAATACTTTCAGGTTATACATGAACTATATATGTGTGTTATCATCAGTTCTCCCTCTTTTATCCCCAACCAAGAAAGAGAACCCCCGTCGTTTGTTCCAGAGAGATTTCAGTAAGTTTGCTAAGTGCGCCCACTGCGCCTGCAAATAGAGGGTGGGGAAGCTACAGCCCAGATATTAGCTTTAGGTGGGGAGGCAACTGTACATTTCATTTGGATTAATGCTTCTAAAAGTACTATAGTTTTTATTAAATGATTATTATGTTATCACAAATTATTAAATATATTACATTTTGTTGAATAACTGCTTTGAAATGGGAATTTTTAAACGTCAATTCCGGACAATGGCCGCTTGGCGCCACTCACGCACTGAAACAGGCAGCAGAGACGCAGCAGTGATGATTATATTTATAATATTTTAACATTCTCACAAATGATGCGTTTAAAGTCAATTTTGCAGTTGAAATCAAGGAATGCGCGCTGTACGGAACACCATTATAAGCCTGTACGGAACATCGTTAACACCAATCATCTTCCATACACAGACGGAGTACTTTACCCCACTTTTCTCAAATACTATTGGTCCAAGCTTGTATGTCTCTCAGCAACAGAGAAGTGGCTGTTGACGTGCGGTGAAAAGCGAAAAGTGTATGGAACATAGTTAGTCTACATGTACCTAGTTTATTTGGATCAGCTTCCTCCTCCGAATCACAACCTATAAGTATTATTAATATTAATAATTGTTTCTTTTATGTTTTATGTAGCATGCTCAATAATTATTTTGTGTGTTGTGTACGCACAGCGCAGCTTCTATAGTCTTCAATGTCAATTGTATTTAAATATGTGAAGTGTTTGTCGTTGTTATTGGAGTTGTCATAAAGAACAGAGCAATACCTCGTAGTACTGCATTATCAATATGTTTATGCGCTGGGCTAACGCAAACAAAGACTGAATGTGCTTTTACCACTGAACTTTGGACTATGGTCGCTAACATAACTCAACTTAAATTCCTTCTCTTATTTTGTATTTTTTACCTCAAAGCGGTGCACTATAATCATTATTATAACACAATGTAATTGATAAAAACATTGTACACTGTACTCCGTGTTAACCAGTAGAAGTATTATCTCTGTAAACACATTTTACTTATACACACATTGTCAATCACAACTGACTGGGTCATCTGACCAATCACCGCAGATTAGCGTCACGCAAAGGCGGGGTTTGGAAAAATGAGTCGTTGAACGATTCATATGGGAGTCACTGAGCAAATCAGGTAAAAATAAATGCATATTATAAAACAACAAAAGTGTTTTTTGTCATTGCATGCTTGTAAAACTGTTGTTGGGGACTCCCAAACCAATATTAGGAACATTTTAACTGGCAGAATAGGTGCCCTTTAAACAAACCACCATCTACCGGTATATCACCTACTTATAATGACTGGTTGGTGACAGAATGGAGTTAAACCAAGGGAGAAACCAGGCTCAGTCGGGGGACCAGTTCTTCTGTGGCCAGACAAACCAACATTCAAGAGCCTTGAATCATAATCCTTATTATGGGTGGGTGATATCAGATATACAGTAGACATGATTTACCAGCAGAGATTTTGGACAATGTCTCTATTGTGATTACGTTCACGTGAAGTTGCCGTGATGCAGGATAACGAAAGCTAATCATTTGAATGCGTTTTTAAGTTTTGTAGTTTAAAAATAAGTAATATATACCATTCAAGCTCAATAAGCAGCTAAAGAGGATTCATTTCTGTATATGAGTGAGGTGTCTGAGACATTATCTGAGTGTGTACGTCTGAAACGAGCACCTAAAATCAGTAGCTCGTTATCTATCGTTATCGTGAAAAAAAACCCTCATAACGTGATATAAGATTTTGGTCAATTCGCACACCCCTATTCGAAACCATGATCAGCAATGCAACAATTGGCTGTTGTCAAGACAGCGTTGTAGTAATACAATTTAAAAAGTAAACAGTCAAGCAGACAAAATTACATAACAGTTGATCAATGAAATATGTAAATGTTGGTTACACAATTCCCAATTATTTCCATTTTTTTTATTTCTAGTATTTGTACATGCTTTACATTTACATTGTAATTAGAAATTCCTTTCATTTTACATTTGAAATGTGAAATAAGCTGTTTCTGACCAGGCAAAATCATCAACAGAAAAATCCAGATGACTGAGTCATCATTGCCAGGATGTTTACAAATGGCAAACATAGTTCAAAGAAATCCTTTTTTATTTTTTGGAACTTAAAATAGTAGATATGAATCAAGCCTATCATGTCTTATCATGTTCTGATTCGATCCCCCCTCTCGTACAAAACAGTGACTTTTTTCACTGTTTTCTGCAATGTCCTGTCCAATGCAAAGCAAAATGTTTTGAATAATGAAGGGTGTATAAAGGAAGCAGTAATAGCTGGTATGTTAGGACAAGTCGAGAAAATACCTAGGGTTCTTTTCTTTTCTTTTTTTCCAAAAAAGGATAGAACAGTGAATTCACTGCAAGAGGGTTTTCCCTGCTTCAAGCATTTTTGGTGGAGTATGCATGTTTTCCTATGTTGTTTCCCAATGTTGGTTGTAATAAAAAAAAAATGCAGGATGGGTGAATTGGAGGCACTAAATTGTGCAACAAAAAGCATTGGTTCTATGACACATAGCAAAACCCATATTACTGATGTATGAAGCATAAACAATGCATCCTTGGCTTCCGTTTCCAGGCCTTAGGTCTTAGCCCCGGAGAGCTTTACTAATATTAACTCGGGTCCTAAAGCTCTTGCCTGATCATAACCCGGTCCCTTCTTTTTCCTCTGAGCGTTTCTCTTTTGTAATGTCTCTCGGCCATCTCTCTTTCTGCAGTCTTTCTTCAAATCTCCCTCTTGCTCACTCACTCTCTCCTTCCCCATCATGAGTGCCACATGTCTCTGGAGCATCTCATGTCACTGTCCAGCAATAGTCTACCAGCATTGCTTTGCTCCTTTTGAAGTTTCTGTACTGTTCACACAAGTACATGGCCTCTCTGCTCACTTTCTTTAGCTAGAGAACAGAAATGTCTAATCAGAGTTATGTAAGCTTTGTTATGATAGCGTCATCCATGACTTCTGGAATAGCAAGATATAATTCATATCATGTAGCAATACCAGCTTCAGATTGCATCATTCATTGTTTTGCTTAAAAAGCAAGTACTGTCTAAACTGAGTCAAAAGGCCTATTCGCACGGGATTATACTATCTGGGGACTCGTGTGATTTAGAAATGACCCCTCCACATCTGAATTTCATGTGGCGCATTCGCACGGGATAACCGAAGCCTGTGATTTTACTCAAATTTAATGACTTATCTCCCAGCAAACAAATTTAGTTTCTGGGAACGTTAGTTTTTGGTTCCCAGAACGTTCCTAAAACTTTCCCTTAAGGTTAGGGGAACGTTCCCGGAACGTTCTCCTTAGGTTATAAAAATGGAACCTAAAAATAACCTACATGGAACGTTCCTATGACGTTCTTGTTTGGTTCCCAAAAAGATAACCACATGGGACAATTCGGGAACGTTAGGGGAACGTTCTGTGTTTGCTGATATGACGTCAATAGGCTATTGCTTGTAATGAATGTTATGAATGCCATTATTATAGGTCTAGCTCATAGACTGTAAAAAATATGGACAAAGCGTCTGTGACGTCACCCATAGACTTTCTGAAGAACGGTTTTGAGGCCGGTTATGGGGGGTATGGGCGGCGCCATCTTGGAAATATTTCAATACAAATGTTCAGAAAGGATACAGAGGTGGTGTGATGTGTAGTGTCAGATCATGGCCGAGACGTCAAATTTCAGGAATTCCACTCGGCGCAGCCCGTTATCAGCTGTCAATCAAGCTGTCAATCAAAGTTAACCACGCCCTTATTTGTCATACATTTTATATCTAAATACGATCTAAACTAACGAGTTAGAAAAAAATTCACCCCCCTCAGTTGTCAGGCACTCGGAACCTATCGAAAAATACAATAAAAATCCCTGGGACCAACCTGTAAAAACATGAATTTATGCTGTGAAAACGGACATTTTAACATGGAGGTCTATGGACATTTGCTCCCTTTTGGGACCGGCCTCTAGAGGAGTTTCTATGTATTGCAATTTTTCGCACTTCCAGGTAGGCTTCATTTGGCCGCTTGGTCTAGCTGAATGATATATATCATAAACAGAAGAATGTTCCTTACCGGATGCTGTTATACATGTCATTCATCTCCATCTAATCATTCTTTTTGTTTTTGCACATCTGATGATTTTCAGCTTTCTCTTTCTGCAAATTGTGTAGTTGGTGTATAGCGATATGACCCAGCACCCAAAATACTATCAAAACACTCCAGCGCAGCCTCCATTCTTCGCGCGCGTAAAACAAAAACCTTGAAAATAATTATATGATCCCGCCAAATCACAAAGATGCCGATTCGCACGGGACTAATATTATCACAGGACCTCGGTGTTCGGCGAAATATGGTTGGTCATTTGCGGGGGAATTTTTTTACTTTACAAATTACAGACATGACCGATTCGCACGGGATTAAGATCACAGACAACCTCCACAATTATTACAAATGACTAGAGGTCACCAGGTAATACTGATCCAGTGTGAATATAGGGCTAAAGACATATTTGAGTCATTTCAGGTTTAAATTGAGATCTTGTAACTTTATTACTCCCTTTTCCACTGGCATTCCCAAGTCAAGGCCGTACTGACAATAGCATATCTTGAAAACTATATGTTTAACTAAAGCCCGTCTACGGAAAGCCTGGCCACTCCCTATTAAGTCCTATTGTACCGAATTTTGGTTGTAGTTCCACCAGAGTTCCACTGGGGGCGATCGGCCGAGTGCAAAATGAATGGGAGTCTATGGAGCAAGACGGCTAAATTTGTCTCTTTCACCCGATTGTCGTTGAGAAATCTCAGATTTGATTGTAGGTTTTGCAAGTTCAACATGGGTATTAGGTCGAAAGTTGAATGAACGAGTACTTATGTCCTTTCGATTTCTTACAGGTTGAGTTGTTGTTGCCCATAACACGCTAGCATTCTGCTAATGGACGCTGATTGGTCAGTGAAGGACTGATTACGACCAGAGATACCGCTTGATGGCATCGAGGCATTCAAAGCTTTCCGATCCGAAGTGGGACCAGGGCAACTTTCCCATACCTCTCATACCGGAAATTGAGAAAAATGCCTGTTTCGTGTGGTGCTTGGGGCTGTACAAATCGCCACACAATTTAAAACTGCTCTCGAGGGATTACCTTTCACAAGCAAGACTGAACATTTGTTTCTGGTTGTATTTGGTCATGATATACGTATAATAAGTAATAGTAATGTTCAGAGGAGAAAGGCCGCGAAATTTAACCCTCTGGTGTTCTTCGGTCGTTTCCGACCGGAATTTTTTAAATAAAAATTTTTAAAAAATCGTAGCTTCATCGGAATGGTACGAAACTTGGTGACTTTTATGGTACTTAGTATATGAACACAGAAAAAAATTGGGGACATGATTTGAAAAGTCTAAGTGGTCGTAAAAAAAATAGTCACACTCATGGCCTTCGGTCAAAAATGACCGGCCATAGGAAATGAATGGGAAAAATGCAAAAATATGAAAATACAGAGTTTTTTTGTGCGTACAATCTACAAAAAAGCCACGATGCAGAAAAAAAGCATAACACAGTGAAGGGGTGAATCTCTAAAACATCAAGAGTGCAAAACAGACAAATACACTCACACACACACACACTTATACACACAAAAACACACGCACACACAAATGAACGTGTGTCATTGCAAAAGCTAATTTTGGGAAATGTGTGAAATAAAAGCAATTATTCATCAATGTAAGGAATAAAAAGCACACAGATATGAAAGCATGAGACTGTAAGCCATCAAGGTTGCAAAATAGACATGCTCACACACACACACACACACACACACACACATAGGGAAATATGAGACTGGTGAAACTGTAACAGAGAAATGTGAGAATATGTGAAATCAAATCAATGAATCAAATAAAGGGGAGACATTGGGTCCAAAATGCAAAGGTCACACACTATGTCTCTCTCTCTTGAACACACACACACACACACAAACACAGTGTAAGATCAAATGATGGAATTCTTCCCTAATAACCTCCAGGCCTATTGCAGCACATATGTGCTCTTTTGATGAGTTTATTAGAGGTTGAATTCAAATCAAATACTGTCAAACCACCCATACTACTTCTGAATAGGATCTCTACTTCATAAATTGTATGAAAATTATGGAAATACATGGTTCAGATCACTCAAAACATATATGAAAATGGAGGCGCCCTTATATGGTCAGTAAGGAAGCTTGGCGTTCCATGCATCTAGTGAAAAAGTTTGGTATGAGCCAAAATAAAATCTTGACTGAAAGCTTATTTTTTGAGATATCAACCTAAAATTTGGAACACAACTTCTTAAGATTTTTGGCTTTCATTTTCTTGCAGTTTTAGAGTAAAATATATTTTGTAATATATATATTTTATATAAAATATAAATAATTAAATTTTTACATTGTTCATTTTCATTAACTCAAACTTTCATAACTTTTTTTCTGTTTCACTTTCGTAATTTATTTCACTTCTACAATAATCTGGCAAATGTCTTCTTTAAAACAAGACCAACCATAGGTCTATATTCCAAAGCATTCTTGAATTACAACCATTTAAGTTTGGATAGTGATTTTCATGTCTATGCGAAAATAATATAATTTTTATTTTATTTTTTAAAAATAAAATAAAACAACCAAACAAACAAAAAACTTGACAAAAATAGTCTTTGAGAATCACTTATTATAAATTAAAATCCACAACCTGAAAAAAATAGGCAAATATGTGCAAAAACAACTAGAATTCACAAGCCTTTATACAGTGGCTGTAAATCCATCTAGTGGTTAAAATATGATATTGCATGATAATTATGCTCACTACATCCACCAGATGGCTCCAATATGATTTAAAAAAATGTTTTCTATAGGCCAAGGATCCACTTTAACCTGAAATACAAGGACCATAAAGGCATGGATGAAGAGTTTGGTGTGGAGGAACTTGACTGGCCTGCACAGAGTCCTGACCTTAACCCGATAGAACACCTTTGGGATGAATTAGAAACTGTTATCCAGGTCCAACATCAGTGCCTGACCTCACAAATGCGCTTCTAAAAGAATGGCCAAAATTCCCATAAACACACTCCTACACCTTGTGGAAAGCCTTCCCAGAAGAGTTGAAGCTGTTATAGTAGCAAAGGGTGGGTCAACTCCATATTAAACCCTATGGATTAATAATGGGATGTCATTAAAGTTCATGTGCTTGTAAAGGCAGACGTCCTTACACCCACATGCGCACACATATAATATACAGTACTGTGCAAAAGTTTTAGGCAGGTAAGATTTTTTAAGTTTTTAAAAGAAGTCTCTTCTGCTCACCAAGGCTGCAATTATTTGATAAAAAATACAAAAAAAACAGTAATATTGTGAAATATTATTACAATTTAAAACAGCTGTTTTCTATGTGAATATACAGTAAAGTGTAATTTATTCCTGTGATCAAAGCTGAATTTTCATCATCATTACTCCAGTCTTCAGTGTCACATGATCCTTCAGAAATCATTCTAATATGATGATTTGATGCTCAAAAAACATTCATTATTATTTTCAATGTTGAAAACAGTTGTGTAAAATTTTTTTTTCAAAATTCTTTGATGAATAGAAAGTTCAAAAGAACAGCGTTTATTTAAAATAGAATATTTTCTAACATTATAAATGTCTTTACTGTAACTTTTGATCAGTTTAACTCATCCTTGATGAATAAAAGTATTGATTTATTATATTTCTTTCCCCCAAAAATAAAATTTAAATTCTTACTGACCCCAAACTTTTGAAGGGTAGAGTTTAATGTTACAAAAGCTTTAGATTTCAGATAAATGCTGTTCTTTTTTTGTTTCTATTCATCATAGCATCATGAAATAAAAATGTAAAAACTGTTTTCAACACTGATAATAATCATAAATGTTTCTTGTCCAATCATATTAGAATGATTTCTGAAGGATCATGTGACACTGAAGACTGGAGTAATGATGATGATAAATTCAGCTTTGATCACAGGAATAAATTACACTTTACTGTATATTCACATAGAAAACAGCTGTTTTAAATTGTAATAATATTTCACAATATTACAGTTTTTTTGTATTTTTTATCAAATAATTGCAGCCTTGGTGAGCAGAAGAGACTTCATTTAAAAACATAAAAAAAGCTTACCGGCCTAAAACTTTTGCACAGTACTGTATATATAAATATATAATTATAAATATAATATATACACATATAAACACAAACTTTTATGTTAAGATGTTATTAATCAACTTGACAGCACTAATTATTTTATGTATTAATTACTTGCAGAGTTTGTAGTTTTTACTACAATTCAAAATGTGCTTTATTGTTCTCAGTTTAGGAAAAGATTAGTAAATGTTTTTTAGTTCCATAAATGTTTGAAATGGAATTGACAGTATTTGATGAATTTATTGATTGAATTTAATGTTTGTCAACTGAGCACTTTAGCCTGTATGTTTAGTTTGTGCAGATTGTTGTGAAATAAAGGCTAATATCTCTTTCCATTTGTGTTTTTATGTGATTAATACACACCAGTAAATAATTTTGTTAACCTCAGTATAAAATGTAGTACAGCAATTTTTAGTTAAGCCCAAATAATAAATCCTGATTAAAACATTTTAGTTGAATGAACTATAAAACTAGTTGAGCAAACATACTTTTTTAAGTTGGAGTCAAGTTTGGACCAACTAAAACATTTTAGTTGAATGAACTAAAACTAGTTGAGCAAACATACTTTTTTAAGTTGGAGTCAAGTTTAGGCCAACTAAAAAATAATAATTGAAGCAACACTTTGAAGAGAGAAATTGAGTGAACGTAAAAATTCTGTGGAACTAGGCTAGTTACTAAATAATAATTAGTTGAGACAACTTTAAATTTTTTACAGTGCTGTTATTGTGTCACGAAATGTAGTTTTAATAGTTTTTCAGTCGACAATGTAGTTGTTTAAAGCTCAAATATGTGTTTTATTTATAAAGTATTTATAAAATTTATAAAAATAGTGCCTATTTAAAAATTTTATCTGACGTTTCTGACGTTTGCTGCTGGATCTGATGTCTCTAGTCTAGTGGTTAAACATGAGATATAATTCGTCTTGTGTATATCTAACGGGCGATCTTTGGTCTCATAATCTATAATTTGTTCCCTGCAAATCGTTTTGGCTGAGGGCAAAGTGAAGTTTCATATATTTAGGCTATTTTAACGTTGTATCCAGCTGTATGTTTGTCTGAATCGTTTACTTTATTTCTTGTCTTGTATAGCTTCTTATACCTTTTAGGCTTATACTGTTAAAATGGCTATTACTGATCAATAAAACTGAAATTTAACAAAAAGAGTTGAATAAGTCACTATTTAACTTTTTGGTGTGTGTCTGTGTCTAATCTGTAATTGCTATTTCTTATTCCATTGCTATTATTATAGTATTATACATAAACTATATGCTATTATCCATATTTTTATGATTGTATTATTGTACTTATGATTATAATTATCCTATTCATTACTATTTATTTGCTGTGTACTGTTAGTTTAATTTATTGATTAAACTATTTACTATTACTTCTCACTTTATCTTATATTTACTATTTGCATTGCACTGTGGTTGTGCCTTAACATATGTATTACCATAAAGGATCCATCAGTTATCTTTGTTATTGCTAAAATAGGGTCAATCACGGAAAATGCCTTTTCCACAATAAGAATTTTTTTTATTTAATTTAATGTGAAAATTAAATTATATCTCATAATATGGGGGTCCTCACAATTCTTATCCAAGAATAAAAAGCCAGATACATGACAAGCCTAAACTTTGACAATTCCTCATTAAAAAATATTTTATAAGTCTAACTATAGAGATTTTAAATAACTAGAGATTTTTGTGCACCACATACAAACCACTGAAATCGGTTGATAAATGTAAAAACATTTTTTGTGTTTATCCAGAAAAACCGCAGCTCACCCGTTTACTTGCAGATTTGATTACAGTGCAGTCTTGCCCTCAGCAAAATGTCTATGAGTGACTGGAGGATTTGACTGGAGGATGTGTATGACGTCATTGACATTTTAAAGCAAAGAAGTGACTCTAAAAAATCTAACACCCAGCAATGTGTAATTTCTTTGCATCTCCTTTCGAATACAACACTCAAATTACTAGATCCTGAGAAAAGTTGATTTTGAGGGATATATCTCCATAGACCTCCATTTATTCTGCACTCGTCCTGTGAGCGCCCTCATATGGAACCAGAGTGGAACTGCAACCAGTTCAGAACCCGGAAGTTTACTGAGAGTGGAAGTTCTCCCCATATTAGACTTTCTCTGGTTTAACTATATGCTAGTTAGCAACTCACCGTTAAGACAACACTTGACTGCTGCTGTTCTTTACTGAAGTGAAAGGGTGGGCTGGCGACACTACAGTGACCTGGATCACCAGTAGCAAACAACACATATCAGTGGCAACACAACACACACATATCAGTGGCATATCTGCGGCATATATGCCGATGCAGATATATCTGTGACAGACTCATATCGGGCGATAAACGATAAATCGTCCGGGCTCTAACTACAATAATAATGAACAGTACAGTAAACAACTTACTGAGCTCTTCCTTGTACCACCTGACTGCTGCAGATAAATGTTGCCAGGTTGCCATCTTGTAATTACGGTAATTACAAGCTCGTTGTTTTGGCTCAGGAGGAAATGTAAAAGGCGGCTGCTGTTTGTTTGAGGTGCTCTGTGACTGTCTTTCCACAACTTTTTATAGCTTTATGAAACATGCTGATGAATTGTGACGTCTGCAGGGTTTGCGGAGGTATGGAAATACACATGTTGACCATAGATGTTGACAGACAGGTAGGACATCTTATCATTGCATTCAGACAAAAATTTTTTGGTCCTGAGACTTCCACATAAAATATATGTACATTTTCTAATATTTAGACCACTTACATGATTGATTGCTATTTGGATGGGAAGAGAGAGTTTCAACCACAATAACCAAGAGTAGTTTCTTGCTGCAATGTTAAAGCTATAAGATACAGCTGTGCATCGGTTTGGCACAAACCAACTGATTTAGAAGGTCTAGGGACATGGCTGAGCCAAGATTTTTTTTTTTTTTAATATATATATAACAGATTTCTATAAAATGATTCACAAAGGCAGCTGATGCAAGACTCTGCAATGACTTTCAAAAAAAAAAAAAATGCACGTTTTATCCACAACACAAGACACAACACACCATACCAACATAAAATAAATAGTCTCCTGTCAAGTCTACTGCATCTGTGCCAAATAGTTGAAAACAAAGACTTAAACATGCTTGAACACACCGCAAAGACAACAATCAGCAGAGAAATAGCACGTACGTAAATAAATATAAATGAAATATGCGGAATCAGTCATGGTAGTTTAATTAGTGCCAACAGTGCAGAACACACCACCAAAACTGGACCGAGCAGGCTTTACATTGGCCACAAATGTGTGCAAGATAAAACAGGGCTAGTTTAAACACATGATAAAATTTTTCTGGCAGGTCATATCAGTAGAACCGTTGTGCCTTAAACCCCATAGACATTGAGATAATCAGATTTGGCCAAATTGTCCACTTCCCACAAACCGACATAAAAAGAACTAGCGACAACAGAAGTTTACTGTTGAGTCTCCTCACATCCACTGCAAGAGACGCATTTGAACACACCGCAAAGACAACCATCAGAGAACAAGCACGTTCGTTCTGCACCTGTGTGAAGGGGAATAACAGCAGGAGGGGCCAGATTGAGGTCTATCCATGTCACGTTCAGGGACTTTTAGGGGCTCTCTTGACTTCATTTGCTTGCATTACTTTCATTTTTGTTCTTGTATACTGGTTAGAAAAGCTGAACAACCAAACAAAGTGATTTTCTTACAAGCGGGATGCTGATGCAACATGCTAAATCAGCCAAAGTCACATGGCAGTTCGATTAGTGCCAACAGTGAGTGACACACCTCAACATTGGCCTGACTTTGTCATGACCTCAAGCTTAAAAAAGGAATAAATTTGATTCACAGCTTTTAAATAATCTAATTTATATCATCTGAACAGTTTACAAACATTTATGTCCAGTTTATGCATGTGATAAAGATGTTCCAGAAAAAACACAACTCCCATATTCATTGAGTCACATTAAGTCCCCTCCAACTGTCACACCACTGGAAGGATGAAGAATCTGAATACGATTAACAGACTTTAATTATACACGTTGTGCAATATCCAAACTCATAGAAGGCTTCCACACAGAATAGAAAACAGGAAACAGGGAATAACTGGAACTGAAATAGTCTCTTGAATAACTTGAACTTGAAGAGAATCCTGAAGCACCGTCGCACACAATGGCTGCTTGGAAATACACACAGGAGAGTGATAAACTTGAGTATACTTGTTGCAAGAACACGGGAATCCTGGAACCAGAGAAGTATGAGTAATCAGGTGGGTCACACCTGTCGACAGAAGAGAACCATAGACAGACTGACACTTAAATCCTGTTTGCAGCGAGGTGAGTTCATGATGCGGTGCAGGTAGTGAGCAATCAGTATTCAGGGGATAATAAGCATGACCAGGGGCAAGTGCAAGTTCAAAACGGTGCGCAACGTTTTGCTACCGTTTCCGGGTTGAACGTCATGTTTCCTGGAAACGGTGTGCAACGGGGTTTGAGATGCGTTTTCTCTTGTTTGGTGGGCGTGTCAGAACTGCAGTCCAATCAGCAGCAACATGTATATACAGCACGCGGTATTAAAGTGAACTCGCACAATGGGTTCAAGGAAAGTAATTTACAAATGTGTTCGATTCAGCTCGGTATACCAACAACTGAGGATATTAGAAGACATGTTTGTCGTAAGTTTTATTGTAAAAATATAGGATATCAACATAATGATGTAGTTGTTTATATTTTTAGCTTCATTGCAAATGTATTACATTTGGTATAGAAATAAACAATGGTAATTAAGTACTTTTCCTAAAAATGAGAAAGAAAATACAGGGTATTAAAACAGTATGAACAACAAATAAAGTCAGTATGTGAGGCTAAATAGATGTTTTAGTCTGAATTAGGTAAGATGTGTGCTTCCATTTCTGTAACATCGGGCATATTTTGTAGAATTAACACATATTTATACCGACTTCATCAGGCTCCGAAAATTCTTCACAAAGAACACCAAGAATGGCCTTCTCAGCTGCCGTAGTTGCAACTCTTGCGTCATCAGAACAGTGTGTTCAACGCATCACCGTTTCTGTTTAAAAAAAAACGTTCTGTTCTGTTTGTCGGGGATGAACGCAGCCCAGGTGTACTGAGTTGATGCTGGTCGGGGTGTATCCGTGACACCCACAATCAGATATGGCCAAATTGTCTTCCCAGAAAACATGTCTTCTTGTACTTGTTTACAATGACAAGACTAAAACATGTGCAAATAATACAATTTTGAGATGAAAATCACGCTCTCACGGTGGCCCCGAGCCATTGGGCAGTCTTTATTGTTGAACCCAGCTGAAAAGTATATGAAAGTATAGCCTATATTCCTATCATTTTATCATACTCTGTTCACGCTGTTCACTTTGCTGAAAAAGCTGTTGTGACTCCAGTATTAACAGAATGAAAAGAGTTCTTCTCCCCCCGTGCAGAGGATTGGTTTGAGAAAGCTGTCAGTTACCCGTCTTATAACAACAAAATGTGATGCTTCTATAGAGTTCAAACAGAACCTCAACAGAAAGCACAAAATATTTCATGATGAAGTGAGTGCTGGTAAACCAGAGAGAGGGAATCCCCAATCCACAGGAGAGGGGTAACATCTTAATATCAAACAGCTAAAAACACCAGGGTACCAGGACATCCAACTTAATTTCAAATGAACATGAGTTTTATGTAGGTCTAATCATGAATTTACAGTTTTTTACAATCACTTTGCTACTATTTTCAGAACCTTGATGTCATTTTTCACAACTCTAGACACAAAACTCACAACCAATGATCAAAATGCACATTTTTCAAAACTCTAACCCTTTTCTCAATTGCTTGGATACAATACACATAGAACTTAGATCATTTGTTCATTAAACAAAAATCACCTGTTCAATATGACACAACTTAACATCAAAGTACTACTATTTCAAAAGGCAATTCACACATTACATTTCAAATGAGTGTCTATTCATTTCCTTACAATTATCTAACTATCAATTGATACAACTGCTCAAAATTATAAGTAACTGTTGCATTACTCTTAATTCATAATTGTATGGAAACAGACAAACAATCTTCCATGTTTACAGTAAATCATGAAAGTTTCAAGATTATGAGATTCATTGTCACCAATTAGCGTGGAGCATGAACCAATTAGACTACAATATCCATGGATGTAGCCTAATATTTTATATCATACTGTAATGCTTCATCAGACACTGTGTCTACTGTACCACCTTTTCAGACTATTTAAAGTATTGACAGTACCCACTGGGATCCATAAGTTTGGCGACTATTGCACGCATACTGAAAAGGCACCAGGTATCTATAAAACAACTATACCATGTGCCTTTGGAAAGAAATGCTGACAGAGTGAAACAAATGTGGACTGAGTATGTCAGTTTCAGTTTCAGGTAAGTTCAGTTTCAAGACGGCTGCTGTAAAAACATTCCCAAAAATTCTACATTGTACAGATCTCTAAATCTCATTCCAAAATGTATTTTTAGAGGGTGATGGAGCTGGATGCTGATGACGACCATCACAAATTCCTATATTTGGATGAGGCAGGTTTTAATCTGGCCAAGACAAGGAGGAGAGGTCGGAATTTCATTGGCCAGCGAGCAACCATCCAAGTACCTGGACAACGTGGGGCCAACATTACCATGTGTGCGGCTATATCAGAAGATGGTGTGGTGGGACGCAGACCTCATATTGGACCATATAATGCAGCTCTTCTTGTCACCTTCCTTGATGAGCTCGATCAGGTTTGTGTGACCTATGTCATTGTCTGGGACAATGTCAGGTTCCATCATGCTCATGTGGTGCAAGCATGGTTTCAGGCCCATGCACAATTTACCACCCTGTATTTACCCCCATACTCTCCCTTCCTTAACCCGATTGAGGAATTTTTCTCCACATGGAGATAGAAAGTTCATGACAGCCACCCTCATGAACAAGTCACTCTTCTCCAGGCCATGGATGACGTCTGCAATGACATCACAGCAGACTAGTGTCAGGCCTGGATTCGCCATGCCCGAAGGTTTTTTCCAAGATGTTTGGCTAATGAAAACATCCATTGTGATGTTGATGAGAACCTGTGGCCAAATCCACAACACAGAGTTGATGACAATGTAGAAGTACAGTAATCACTCCTGTTTTATTTCTTATAGTACAAGCAAGCAAGTTGAGGAACACTGCATTTGATGTTTTACAGTACTGTCTTTTCTTTTCTATTTCATAGCTAATTATTTTTGCTTTGATTAAAATAAACCTATGTTGCGATTGTACTGTAGTGTTTTGCATCAATATATTACAAACTTTGTTCAGTGATTCCACTGTGTCTGTAGTTTTCTCTCTACTAATGCAGTACTTTAACAGAGGTATTTACTGTACATGTAGTACCATAATGAAACCTGTATCACCTATTTTGTTCTACAATATTTAATGATTGTACTAACAATGACACAGTGAAATTATCGGTTGCTTGTGTGTGGGTGATCTATAGTTATGTCTCAATGGTGTTTCACAGTAAATTTGTTTTTTGAACCAATGATTGTGCAAGTGCAAGATTTCTTTAAAGATGTGAATGCACAATGCAATATTTTGAACATTAGACAGCCTGTGTTACAAGTGATAACCGTTTTGAGTTTTGTGTCTAGAGTTTTGAAAAATGACATCAAGGTTCTGAAAATAGTAGCAAAGTGATTGTAAAAAACTGTAACACCAGATTTGACCAAATTTGTTTAATTCTTCAAATGAATAAAACATCAGAGGATTTAGAAGAATGTGCAAGATGCTGTGCGGCAACATTGCGGTAAACACACGTCGAACACTAGGTGGCGCTATAATAAGGCAATTTGCATTTTGGATCATAACTTTGGAAGTCCGAAATTTTCGTGGAATTTCGAGGAAGACTCAGTGTGGAAGGGCCTTAAGTGCTACAAACAAAATACTTGAAACTTGAATACAAGAAAACTTGTATATAAATAATTTATATCTCCGATTTAATTTCAACCTATAAAATGTCTGCAATTTAGAATTTTCCTAATAATTCCTCCAATAGGGGGCGCTAAAAAAAAAAACGTTATAACTCTACAACCATATGATCCATGAAGTTGAAAATTGGTATGCATCTTCTCTGATGGACGTCCTAACGTATCCTCTAGTCTAATATGACTTGCGGTGTGTCCGAAATCGTATACTGTCTGAGTAGGTAAGTACTACATTGGAATTTGAATTTACTTCAAGACCGTTAAAAAATCTATATAGTATGAATATGGGTAGTATAAATTAAATTTGGACGTACTACATCCTCCATGTTGTCAATGTCATGTGACCGACCTGCGTCAGATGCATCACTTCACCTCCATTCATAAATCCTCTCCCTTTGCTTCATGGGATAGTGTCCATCGAATCTGTACAGTTTTTCGCATACTTTATAGTAAGGGAGTAGGCCTATTTGATTTCTGACACAGCGTTGGATTCTTAAAAAAACATGTCCGACAGTCAATCAAATTTCAGTGGCTAATAACGTCAAATCTGAATGGCTTAGGCCTACCGTTACAAAAGTGGAACTATTTACGATGACTGCATCCGCAATCGCATACTTTCTAGGTAGGCCTACTTATTTTGAATAATTACTTCACGACCGCTAAAAAGTGTGTTCTATATATAAATGTGTGTATTATGAATGTAACCTGGACATACTACATTCACCATGTTGTTATTATCATGTGACATACCAGCCTCAGTTGTGTGGCTTTTCTGCCATTCACAAATCCTCTCCCGTGGCCTCATGGGATTGTAAATGCGGCCATCAGATGCACACTTCCGAACCAAGGGGGTAATCCATCGACCGGAAGTTGGAGCCTCGCGGGAGCCGCCATCTTGTAGCAGAACTTCACTTGCGTTAGCATTCCCATTGACTCCCATTCATTTTCGCGTCACTTTGACAGCGAATAACTTTACATCTGAGGCGTTTAAAGACTCCATTTGTCCATTATTTATTTCTAAAGAAACACGACAATGTATAAAGGGCTCCATTGCCTTCTATGTTACATTATGGCCCCGTAGAAACAGTTTTTGTAAAAATAGGCTAACGAAATGCGTCATAACCACTCGACGCTCTGTCGCACAGTAGAGAAATTACCGTACAGACAGGAGGAGAAGCTCACAGACAATCAATGCATTAACTTAATATGGCGTACTGGCGTTACATTTTAAAATAAATACTATACAAATTACTTACTCCTGCTCACTCACGCCAAAGAACTCTTTGCTCAAGCTCGCCGTCTCTGCAAGATCAACGTTGGCAGTTTTCACGCACAGCTACTAGAATATTTACATCTGTCAGACAGGGTGCTCACGTCATCAAGCTAAGTTTGAGTCGGTTTGAGTCTGCGCGTCAGGAACGGAAGTGCAAAAAAATCGCTAAAAATGGGCTTCAACTGTCTCAACTGAGTTCCAATGAGATGACTCTGTCCACTTCTTATACTGTCTATGCTTCCGAATCTCGCTGGAAGAAGTTGGTCATCCAGGTACTTTTAGCCTCATGAGTTCTGTGAATTCGGACATAGTAGCCAACTCTTGTCACATACTGTTTTTCACCTACTATATATAGGCATGAAGGGAAATATGGGATTTCTGATTTTTATTTTTATTTTTTGTCAAAATCAGCCACAAGGTGGCACTATAATAAGCAACTTCACATTTAAGCTAATAACTGCAGAATCTAAATAATTTGTTCTGCATCCTTGCTTAAAGCATAAACAATGGAAAATCTATTTTTGTATGATTATCTAACAACTTTTTCGCCATTCTAATCTGTTAAAAAAAACTCCTAGGCCATTTTGTCAGACCTTTAGTCAGAAAGTGTCTAGACCATAAGTGTCTAGACCATGCTGATAAAACTTTATCAAAACTAGTTTGGTAATTTTTCCCCTGCTGCCGTTAAAAGGCCTACTATTATGTCTATATATTTTGTGTGCACACACGTCTTTTTCTTGTGTCCCTACTTTGTTCAAGTGGAGAACATATTTTCCAACGAATCTGGAAACAGGGCTGAACCACTGGCTTATATTAAACAATGCACAAAGAATGCATGCCAGTTCAACAAACTTACCCAAAAAAAACAAATAGCACTAAAGTCTTCAGAGATCATTACTAAAGTATCTCAGTAAATGTTCCGTTCACTCATCAAACTCACGTGCAATGATACAAGTGGTGCCAAACGTAGCTTACAGCCAAATGAAATATGAATAGGTCTACTGTATTATGTCCATACTTGTAACTTCCGTTGTGTGCTGTTGGTATTGCAATCTGTAGTCCTTCCTTGTTTTAATGATGCACACAAAGAGGCGGGCCTAAGTTTAATTTTAGAGTGAATAAATTCTCATCGCATCATCTTTGGATATTCAACCTTTTTGGATCGAACATGGAGGTCTACATATCCACTGCATGTATGACAGCACATTTTTTAAGTTTTGAGTTGCCTTATAGATTTGTTTTGTATAAATATTATTTTAAAATATTATTTTATTTTTGATTGCAGGTGTGACAATCTTGTGCATTATTGCCACATTCTCTGCACAAGGTAAGTAAACACTTAAATTAAACTTTAGACATGCTTGTATTTGGGCTTCTATTCGTTTTTTTAGTGGCAGATAGTTGTCATTTATATTAATAAGCACTTTGTTAAAATTAATAATGAGTCATTCTGATATTAGTGGTTTATATAAACCACTATAAAATATAAAAAATATATAATAAAAATATATAAAAGCACTGCCTTGTTAAGGATTTATATGTGCAACCACAAATGTGGATATTGATTAGCTACAATTTTGTGTCAGTGTTTTTTTTTTTTGGGGGGGGGGATGGGAGGCGGGGACGCTTTGATGCGCTGTATGAGCAATTCAAATTTTTTCAGTAGTTTAGGCGAGTGATGAAGTTGCTGCCGGTGGAGCGCGCTCAAAGTAGCATAGAGAGAGAAAGCTGATTTCGTATCTGGGAGTTTATCAAATACAGACAGCCAGTGAACAAGGAAAAGTTCTGTTACAAACCCACCGACACTGGATACGGGTTGACTGCGTCCAGGGACTGTATTTTTGTGGTAGCAGTTGATTTGTCTTGGCATGATTTGGGACCATTTACACAGAACGCGGTTTTTTATTCCACTGAGCTACCTTGTTGTAGTTTATCTTTGAAAAACGCGTGTTTTAGCGTCTTTTGCAGCGCGAAACGGCGTTTTAAAAACGCGGCGCTCAAGTTCAACAACGAGTTCAAGAAGTTAAACTTTTAAAAAACGCGCTTCGGGAATTGCAGTGCGGTGTTTCTCTCTCTCGTTCACTGAACTGCGCCCATCGTGTTTTGAATAATGTGAAAACATGTTTACTGTAGACATGTCTACTTCAGTGCCGCTTCCAAAATTTTGGATTGGATTTTGTGATGAATTCCGTTGTTTTGCATTCTGTTTTGACATGTATTTTTATGCGTTGTTGAATGCTGAGCATAGATATATCATATTTCTTTCTGAAGACAGCAACTATTTACTGTAAGTATTGATTTTATCATAATTTAGGCTGCACATCCTCAAGTTGTTCCAAACCTGTGTAGGTTTCTTTCTTCTTTTGAGCTCAAAAGAAGATATTTTGAAGAATGTTGGTAACCATACAATTGACAGTAGCCATTGACTTTCATTCTGTGGCTTTTCCTACTATGAATGTCAATGGCTATACTGTCAACTGTTTGATTACCAACATTCTTTAAGATTTCTTATTTTGTGTTTAAAAGAAAAAGATAAACCTGTACAGGTTTGGAACAACTTGAGGGTGAGTAAATTATGTGATGGGTAAACTATCCCTTTAGGGCCAATTTACACTGCTCTGACAGTCATCAGATTACACAAGATATTCCAAGACCAGAGAAATGCTGAATTATTCTGTGAAAACATTAAGTGCAGACTGCTTTTGGTTGACGCCTGTCAGAGCAGTGTGTGAATTGGCCTTTAGTATCAGTGAGATCCTCCTCCCTCAAAACACACACACACACACACACACTCTCTCCATGCATCTCTAATGCACCTAGGGTGTAAGGTGAGAGTAGCTACAAGAATTTAAATCAATACGTGGAAACTGCTGCTTTAAATAATTCACATATTAAAAGAAGAAAATCAGACCCCACATTCAACCCATGATTCCCATTAATAAAAGTATGAACTTTTGCAAGAAAATTCACTGACTTATGGATAGGTTAGGTTGAAGGGATAGTTCACCTAAAAAATTAAATACTTAATTTGTTAAATGTATCATTTTATAATTTACTCACATAAAGTCATTACAAACCTGTTTGGCTTCCTTCTGTGGAAATCAAAAGAAGATATTTTGAATAACTGTTTTTGTCCATTTAATGAAAGTCAGTTGTTTTGGACCTCTCTGACTATTGTATGAATGGGGGAAAAAAAGAAGAAAAAAACAATTTGACATCTTTCTTTTGAAAGATGCCAAGAAACTCGGGTTTGGAACAACGTGAGGCTTGAGTAAATTATGACAGAATTTTCATTTTATTTAAATCATGAAATGCTGTTCACAATGTGTTTTGGTGTGTATGTGTGTTTTTTGTCACTAAAAATGTAGGGAGAGATTTATTTTTTTCTGTCAGTTAACAGGGTGTGTTACATACCAGTATAGAGGGATCTCCCTTCTCATTCCCTTTTTCATGCCATTATGTTGACAAAAAAAAAAAGCCATATCAAGTTATTGTATTTTCATTCAAGATTACAAATAGTTGGCACTATTCATTTGTTCACAATAAGACCAGCACCTTGCACTAAGTACATTTCATACTAACATTTACTCCAGTTACCACTTTTTAAAATGAATAATCTCTTTCTCAATAATCTGTTTCTCAGGAATTCCTGATAATGGAAACAAGTAAGTGTCCTTACACAGACCCTTAAGAATAAGAGAGCCTATGAACATAGTTTCAGAGATTGTTTATTATTATGTACTTATTTTACATTTATTTGACCATAAATCACCTTAGTGTAAATAAAAAGAATGTTTTGGTAAAGATAAAATCAGACTGATTTGTCATGTTTATAATGTCATCAGCAACACAGGTTCCAGTTGGCCGATGGAAAGCAGCCCTCAGCTTCAATGTGGAAAACTATCTTACATCAGCTCAGAAAATTCCTGCTGTAATGGTAGGAAAGACTCCTGCAATTAATTTTGTGGCTATCACTGTAGGAAGATATGATTCACAAATTGTTTAAGAAGTAAACAATGAAATAAACAAGGTTGGACAATGAAATTGAAACACCTAGTTTTAGAGACCAATAATTTATAGGCATAAATTCTCCCAAAATTCTCTTTTTCCAATCGTCTTGGGAATGAAAGATACTAGTCCTTCACAGCGGCCAGAAGGATTTTGAGCCATTCCTCTTCCAGAACAGTGTCCAGGTCATTGCATAATGCTGCTGGAGGAAAACGCGTTCTGACTTGCTGACTCCTCCAAAACACTCCAAAGTGCAGAGCTGCCAGCTCTCACTCATTGGCCATGAAACACACACATTTGATTGGTCTCACACGCCACACCCCCGATTTCTCACGCAGAAGTGTCAACCCGGTCGGTCAAATGCCTGAAAGATGAGTTTATCTATAGATCTACCAGTTGAGCCACTCGTGATCGACTAGTTATGCCACAAATGAGTTAAAGTGTCCTGGAATCTAGAGCGAGCGCGCATGCTAGACCGAGAAACCGCAGGGCGCGCGCACGGCAGAGAGGGAAAGTGAGCGAGAGAATGTAATCCCACTCACTCCAAGTCTCACTCCAAGCTAAACTCAAAAGTTGGCAGCTATGAAAGTGGCTCAATAATATTGAGATCTGGTGATTGTGCAACCTCACTTTCATTTTCATCAAAACATGCTGTGTATATTGGTGCATTATCATCCTGATGCACAGCAACATGGTCCTGCACAATGGTTCAGTAGTTCTTGGCAGTAACGCCCATCAAGAACTGTAGGGAATGGCATGATGGTAAATGGACTGCTTTCAACAGACCCATGGCCACCAAACCCCTTTACAATTTACACATTCACCCATTCATTCACTCATTCATACACCGACGGCGGTGTCAGCCATGCAAGACGCCATCCAGCTCGTCGGGAGCAGATGGGGTTACGTGTCTTGCTCATGGACACTTCGACACATGGTCAAACCTTCCGGTTTGTAGACAACCTACATGAACCACTGAGCCACTGCCACTGCTGATATTGCAGCGCAAACCATCACTGATCCACTGCAGTGCTTCACTATGGCCAGCAACAGTCTGGGTGTTCAGCTTCTTTGAGGATTCTCCACATCGTAACTCTCCCGGATGTGGGAAAAACAGGGAACAGTACATGTTTCACAAGATTTGCACTGTTGGATCCAATGAAACTGACATTTTGCATTGGCACGAGTGACCAAAGGTTTGGCTCTAGCATCCTGACCATGATTCCTGACCCTGTGAATCTCCTGAAACAGTTTTTGTGATAACAGAAAAGTCGAGCTGCAAGTTTAATTCTGCATTGAGTTGGGTGGCTGTGTTTTTTTGTTTTTTTTTGGATAAAATCCGGGTTAGTACGGGGACATCCCTGTCAGACAGTTTCTTCTTCTGTCACAGTTACTCCTATTGGATGGGGTTCGTCCTTCATGGAGGTATGCCAGCAGCCATATCACCATCTAGACCAAGATTGTTTGCCTACTGAAGCTAAGCAGCATTGAGCCTGGTTAGTACCTGGATGGGAGACTCCTGGGAAAACCAGGTTGCTGCTGGAAGAAGTGTTGTGAGGCCAGCAGGGGGCGCTCACCCTGTGCTCTGTGTGGGTCCTAACGCCCCAGTGTAGTGATCGGGACACTAGGGCTGCTCGATTATGGAAAAAATCATAATCACGATTATTTTGGTCAATATTGAAATTACGATTATGTAACACGGTTATTTCACATGACTTTGGGACGTGTTGCATTTATTAAAAAGACACCTTTCTTTTAATACTCATATAAATATATATATATATATACACTACCGGTCAAATGTTTTAGATCAGTAAGATTTTTTATGTTTTTAAATGAAGTCTCTTCTGCTCACCAAGGCTGCAATTATTTGATAAAAAAATACAAAAGAAACAGTAATATTGTGATTTCCATTACACGAGAGTAGATGTTAAACTTCATGCTGATTTGTACTCGGCTTTCGCCAAGATAAGCAACACTAAGACGTAGCTTTACAGTAAACTATGCTTCTCCATCCATTTACGCTTCTTTCCATATGAGGGTGTGACTCCCCTTCTGTCCGGCGTTAACGGCTGCAGTGTACTTGGCGCGTCAGCACACACGACGGCTGCAACTACAGTGTGGTCTCCCTAGTAGACCAACACGACAACTGTCTGGATTAAGCCGAGTAGGGGACATCTCTAGGGTGAAATATTATTACAATTTAAAACAGCGGTTTTCTATGTGAATATATAGTGAAGTGTAATTTATTCCTGTGATCAAAGCTGAATTTACAGCATCATTACTCTTTACATAATTACAGTCTTCAGTGTCACATGATCCTACAGAAATCATTCTAATATGCTGATTTTATGCTCAAAAAACATAAATTATTATTTTCACTGTTGAAAACAGTCGTGTACCATTTTTTCCCCCCAAAATTCTATGATGAATAGAAAGTTCAAAAGAACAGCATTTATTTAAAATATAATCTTTTCTAACATTATAAATGTCTTTACTGTAACTTTTGATCAGTTTAACTCATCCTTGATGAATAAAAGTATTTTCTAATTTCTTTCCCCCAAAAATAAAAAATAAATTCTTACTGACCCCAAACTTTTGAATGGTAGTGATTAATGTTACAAAAGCTTTCCATTTCATATCAATTCTGTTCTTTTGAACTTTCTATTCATCAAAGAATCCTGAAATAAAAATGTAAAAAACTGTTTTCAACATGGATAATAATCATAAATGTTTCTTGAGCATCATATTATAATAATTTCTGTAGGATCATGTGACACTGAAGACTGGAGTAATGATGATGAAAATTCAGCTTTGATCACAGGAATAAATTACACTTCACTATATATTCACATAGAAAACCGCTGTTTTAAATTGTAATAATATTTCACAATATTACTGTTTCTTTTGTATTTTTTATCAAATAATTGCAGCCTTGGTGAGTAGAAGAGACTTCATTTAAAAACATAAAAAATCTTACCGATCTAAAACTTTTGACCGGTAGTGTATATATTATATATATTCATATAATATTCAAATTAATTAACCAATCATAATACCATTGATCAGCCCTACCAAACGTGGATGTCTTTTTTCCACTAATAAACGAACATTGTTATGTTGTTTTGATTGATACTGTGAAGCTGCTTTGATACAATCTGTATTGTGAAAAGCGCTATATAAATATACTTGACTTGACCTTTCAACAATTCTTAAAAAATCGAAATTTGAACATTTATTGTACTTTAACTATTCAAATAAATTATATAAAAGATAATACTTCAATAAGTATTTTAATAATTCCCGCAGGTCTACCACTTATAATGTGGGAAATTCCCCCGCAAACATTGATTCACTTTAGCATGTAGATTGTATGAGTAGCCTTTAAGACAACATTAAGACCTACACAATTCTTGAGAAAAACAATATTCATCTTAAGATCCCATTTAAAATACCAATAGCAGTTGGAATAAAGGTCTTTTTTACCAAAGGTATTTTATACCATCTGCTAGAAGGAAGTAACTGAAATGCACTATGCCGGAGATGGGAAGAATCCGTCACAATAACGGAGACTTTCCCTTTTTCTCCCGCTTAAAGATCTGTAAGCGATCCTTGTTTCTCCCCAATTATTTTACTAGCCAAATTTACAATCCTTAAAAGTCTGTTTTTACTTTTAACAGAGAGAGAGTTGTACCAAGATACAATATTAAAAGTGAAGACAGTTTCAATAAGTGATTTTTACACTACATCACGACATCAGAATATCCTTTTCAATATTAAAACTCCTCAGTTTCCTCAATAAGCCTAGACGTGATACGCCTTCTTAATACTTATCAAGTGTAAACTTGTGTATTTCTGTACCTAGATTTTTAAAAGATCCTACTTGCTATCCATTAATTGACAAAGGCTTAAAAAGTATTGCATTATAGTCCCAAAGCACATTTATTTAGTTTTACTAGTATAAGCTGCAAAGAACTCTCCTCCATCCAACAAACTTAAAATAATTATCCAATGATTGAGAATCCTTCTCACATCCCATGTCGTATTTTATAAGCATCAAATTATCCTTATTATGTCATCTCATTCGTATAAACAGAAAAAAGAATTGGAGATAAAACACATCCCTGTGGGAGACCAGTATTTAAAACCACATTCTCTGACTTTCTGCCATTAACCAGCACACTACGGTCCAGTAGAAACTATTAATCCATAAAAACAAAATTTGATGCACATGCAATTCCTCCAAACACCACAGAAGTGTGTTTATATTCACCGTATTAAAGGCAGAAGAGAAGTTCTTAAATAAAATCCTGTCACAGGAGTCTGTCAGATCCATATGTTTATCAACCTCGTCCAGCAGAGTGAGGGTTGATCTTCGACTCCACGCCCAACTCTACGCAAATGGCAAAGGATCAAGTTTAACAGTGTGTTTCTGGGAAAGTTGCTGAATAATGACTCTCTCCATACACTTACAGAGCACAGATGTTAAAGCCACTGGAATACAATCCTCAGGCTCTTTGGCATGTGGCTTGTTTGGTAATTAGAGAATGGTAATGTTAATGGATTTTCCATTCATGGCTTGGCCTGGGGTACAATATTGCAACCAAGAGGTTGCAAAAGCTGACAACACATTCAGCTGAATTGCACATTTCCTCAGTACCTTGCCTTTTATTCCATCTGGTGCCAATGTCTTTTGTGGTTTAACTAGCAGTAAGAGCTTTTCCACAGTCAGGAAGTGTAGTTAAAGTTAGCTTTGGACGTGTCTTGATGCCTTCCTACCTTGGAATGGGTCCTACAAAGACAAAAAATATATATTTTTCAGACAGCCTATATTGACCAGTGTTTCAGTGTCCAAACCCTGTATATGACATATGTGATGCATGTAATAATTTACAAGGAACTTGCCTGAACTGACTGAACACCGTAGGATGTTTTTCTGTACTTTAATGTGTTGCAGGTACCATAACTCATGGATTAAGCCATCTGGTGGCTGACTGCTGTCAATCTGTAGCTTTCAATCCCCTAAATGAGATTTGCTGTAATGGCAGCGTCTTCACTCGAACCAGTGCTCAAATGACATGCAAAGAAGGTAGCAAAGAAGGTAGACTTGATGCGACTTAAACACTTTGCATTGTTCAGTTTTGACATGGTTAAGATTTTATCAAGTTTGTTGGATCTTCATACCATTAGATCAAGGATGGCATGTAATCACTTCTTTTATAATTAAGTGGAGTGTAACTTCTTACACTCATTTACAGCCCTGTACCTAACGACGATTTATATTCTGAATCTTATTCCCACAGATTCTACACAGTCTTCTCAGAACGGGTGAGTCATACAGTCTTGATCAAAAATCCTCTCTTTACATGGCATCTTTACACAGCTGATTTAATTCTGTGTAATGACATAATGCTACTTAACAGCAGGACTAAATTATTCCTTAGTCCCTTGTATAAAAGTATAATTGTCTGAGTAAAAACAAAGAAGAGCTTCTGTGCCACACAAGAGACAACAAAGTGAAAGCTTCTCGAATACAAAAATATCAGAATACTTCAGCACTTTTCATTCTGAACAGTGTCCCTTCTTCTGTAATTAAACAAATGATTAAAGCAACCCAAAGTTTAAATTGATTTGCAAAAAAAAATTATGTTCAGGTTTTCCACAACCATGCAAAACCTGAAAATATCAGTGATATTTTTTTAAATAGTGAATTATTAGCCTTACTCTTTGTGAGTGCAGTTTCTATAAAAAATATTTTTAAAAATCCTTTCTAATAATCCCGTACAACTGGGAAAATGCATATTAGATGTATAATAAAATGTCGAAAATCTAAACCATGTCTGTAAAATCAGGCCTTAGAGTATCTGATTTTAACAGTACTTAAGTATTATACTCATATTAAACGTTGGCTCAAAGATGCACTAGTCCTTGACACTTAAGAGACATGCCAAGACAGTTGATTTATGAGGAGAGCAAGCACTTGTTTATTTTCTAAAGTTGAAATAAAACACCTCAATATTGCAATAAATCAAGATCAACAGCCTACGAGCGTCTACAAAAACTCAAGTCTCAGTTAAGTGCTCAAAAGGTAAACTAATATCCTTCAGAAAGGTCTCTCCAATAAATCGGATAAATCAAATAATGCTAATGAAATGAAATAGTCAAAGCCTACTTGCGCTGGATGTGCTTCACTGCAGTCATGTCCTCATCTAATGTATGAAACACTTGCGATTCAGCAATTCACCTGCATTTGTGTTAAGTAGTCTTGTTTGGGTGAGTAAGGGCAAAAAGGCACAAGACACCTTTAATGCCCTGTTGATGGCAAAATTGCTTCTATTGTAGCAGAAAAAGTGTGGTGCCATGAAAAAATGTTATACATACTTAAGTATATTTTTGGCAACTTCTAATCTCTACTTGACTACATATTTTAAGAAGTATATATACTAAGTACAATAACTAATTCTTTTTTCTCAAAAACTTTACACCACTATGTGTTTATGTGTTACTGGATATCTCTACAAGCAGTCTCACCAAACCAGGTAAAGCTCTTGGCATCCTCATTGTCTACTATTATTTTTTTTACAAATCATCCTCTCTCCATCAGACAGTGATTGAGAGACTGTTGCGTTTCAGTAACTTTTTGATAGTTGCCTAAGCTGGTATTTTTCAGGCATTAACTTCTCGACATAACTGGTAATTTTGGTGACTTTTAGGATTATTGTAGCAATTAATTCCATGCTCTCACTAATTCCTTTCTCTTCTAGAATTGAAGTGTGGATCAAAAACCTACGATCCCAAGGAACAAATGTGTTGCTCAGGGGAACTGTATAGGGCATTTGCACTTCATAAGGTAGTATTGCCTTTTAAAGCATTATAGAACATCGCATTCAAATAAATTTGTGATTTCTGTGAACACAAAACCCCTGCATACATTAATATACTGTTCACCTGTGTCCTTCAGTGCTGTGGGACATATATGTACACTCCGTTTGATGACCATGTGCTGTGCTGTAATGGAACCCTTCATTTCAACGTTTCTAAGAAGTCCGAGTGTGTCGCAGGTGTTGTATATTCTCCAACAAACACTACCTGCAACCTGTCTGCCCGTCCCCGTCTTGGCGAGCACTGTTGTGGAGGAAAAACCTTCCATCCTCAAACACATATTTGCTGTAATGGAAACAGGTAAGAGTACGAAGGTTTGATTGGATTTAAAAGTGCACTTCGTATTTTCAGCTTATGTTGTAAATCATTTAATTTTGAAACCAAATGTAAGTAGCATTCGACTGGTCATGTTTTTACATGCTCAAGGGCCATCTGCAATACTTCACATTTCATCACAATGCACAGCTACTGTTAAATGACCTTCAATGGGCAAAGTGGCATATATTTAGACGGTAAAGGGATAAGATGCTGAACAGCCAAACCTTGACCCTTGAGTTCATCTACACGTCCACCATGATCGGGCAACCTTATGTAGAATGACATATTTGTCTAAAGTACTGATCTTTTCTTCAGGGGTAAAGCACTTTATACAAATGTAAAAAGTTACTCACCGTTTTTTCTATGTATAGTCCTGCTCAAATAAGTAAAAACAACAAATAGCAGTATCTGTGTGATTCTCTGAAAATCTAATAGCTTTAGGATAAATCTTGACAAATGTGTCTTTGTCTCTAACTGGAAATTCAAGTCTAACTACGGCATGTAGAGGCAAATGCCAAGACTAATTCATGGCACCGCTCCAGACCGGGAGCATTTAGGCCACCCCGTAAACCAAGTTTTAAAACCACCAACAACTTCAAATAACAACCCAAATAAATGTAATGTTCTTACTGTAAATCAGTTGAATAAATACTGATTTAAATTATTTACTTATTATTATTTAATCAAAAATGAAATATTACCTACCTTAAATATAAAATTAATGGAAAAAAGAAAATCTGCTGATTTGCAAAAAAGACCTAATGTTACCTAATTTGAATGATGCAGATTAAAAAAATCGGTCAAAAATCTAAAACTTTCATCATCATGTAAGCATTTTTTAATTTTTTTACAAAAGCATGTAAATAACATTATGTAAATAACAAAAGCAGTCAAGTATTCCAAATGTATCATTTGACATGCATTTGCAAAAGAGTGGAATTTTTTTTCAAATTCTCTAAGAACTTCACATAAACACAAGCAAGTTTATAAATAAGCTTTTTCACAAAACCTGTAATTTTCACTCGGTTTTAGCAGACCAGCAGGAAACATCTGGTCATTTTTTCCTTTTCTTCTGTCACTGGCCATAATTCTTCTTTGTGGCAGAAAAAACAAGTTTGCAGCTGTATACTGTTAGCAAACATCCCAATGCCGTCACAAAACACAGTAACAGCGCTGAGTTCAGAACAGTTCAGAAAGCATCTGATCAAAGCGATGTTTGACTTTCATAGACAACCAAAGTCGAGGAACGTCTCAAAAGTGGCATGTTAGAACAAATAGTTTGGAGTCAACACCCCAAAATTAGCAAGAATCAGGTATTGGAGGTCATTGCAAATAACTGCAATAATGAATACAGACACGCAACACGACCACAGAAGTGCTGTGAAGGAAAATGTTTCTCAGGTCAGAATACAGTCATTTCCCTCATCAGTAAAGTTTTGCGAGTTTTGCAGTATTTTTCTGGGGCTCATGTGCTGGTGAAATTGCCGCCCTAGGCATTTTGTATCTGTGCTGCCTATCGATTGACTTTTCTTTCCAACTTTTTTCTATTCAGCCACCACAAGATGAATGGCAATTTCTGTTGTGGTTCAAAAGCCTATGACCACCACAAAAAGTTTATGAAGTGCTGCTCGGGTCATCTCTACAACCTTACCGATTACAACGGGAAAGCAGAGTGCTGTGGAAACCTCTTGCTGGAAAAAAAACACAATAAAATTTGCTGTTCTTCCTCAACCCATGCCATTCTTTATGACACCAAACCAAATCACAATTGCTGTGGGCATTACTACTACAACACATCCCTGTGGAGCTGCTGTGCTGAACATCTCAAACCAACACCAAGACCTAATAGCTCTCATGCAGAATACGGACTTAAACCACTAATGGACCTGATTCCTGACATATGCAACAAAACAGGTGATGTTCTTTAACAATATATTGTGGTGCAACCTAAAAAAACGACAAAAAATGTTTTTGGGAATTTGACTAAAATATCTTGTTTGTGTGTGTGTTTCTAGTGTTCTTTGGTAAAGTGGAGAGTGTGGCACTTGGCACACATAATCGTCACGTTGTGTTGAAAGTTGTCCATGTCGTTGTTGAGGACCCTTGGCTTAACGTGTCCCTGGATCACTGCAGCTCTCCTCCCCTGGAGAACGGCATGACATACCTTTGGGAGAATAACAGCAATGTGTACAAGCCTCTCTCCATCTCTTTTGACCTAATCTCTGACATTCACATGTTCTTTACTTTATGTAAGCATAAGTGTCAGAAAGTAGGATAGAAATATGGAGTGAGGTTTATTTCCAGTCATTTCGAAGCCCATCCATGTCGATTTTCATTAGATGTCTTGTTCTAGAAAGAAATACTATCTTTCATAATTAGCGCTATGACCACTGAATGTGAAAGCCATTATATTTGAGAGCTAGAACCTAAAACATTGGAATTTTGTTTTCATCCCAATAATGGATGGATCCTGTTTGGAGTGATGCATTAAGCTATTTAGTCAGGTTATTTTAAGATTTGTAATTCAGTATTTTCTGTTCTCTCTTTTAAAATTTAAATTGCTGTGCAGTGTTAAATTTTTGTATGATAAGTTGCACTGCAATACCTAATAAGCCGTTTCAATCGTACTGTATTTTGATATTTTATCAGTCTCAGGTCTATTCCAGTCTGTTTGGGGTTTAATTGGCCTTTATGCACTATGGCTCAAAAGTCCTTTTAACATTTAACTGCAATTGTTAAAAAGCAATTACTTATATTTTTGGATATTTTCACATTCATTGATGACAACTCAGCTGTAAAGTTGTAGAAGCTATGTATTTCTTTTTATATTCTAATCATTTATTGAATGACAAATCTACTGTATAGGTTTGTAATATTTGCTAAACAATGGTTCTCCTTCACTAGCTGCAAACATCTGGATTTGTATGTAAAATCTGGGCATTTACAGTATACATGTATGTGTGTGTGTGTGTGTATATATATATATATATATATATGTATATATGTACTGTAAATGCATGCAGATTATATATATATATATATATATATATATATATATACTCCATATTCATTAACAAATCTGCTTATGTATCAATTTCCATGTATTAACTATATATAACAGTGAAGACAAGCTAATCACACAGCTTTCATATTCTTGTGTGAAGTAAGTTCACACATTCAGGTTAATTATAGAAATACAGATATGGAATTGTGCAAAGATTATATAATATAATGCCATTTGTGATTGTATATCAAATCTATTATTTCTAATAAAAATGTTTATGAAGCACCAAGACTGCATATTTTATCAGGACTTTAAGACCGAGGTCTTCAACCCTGCTTCTGGGGACCCACTGTCCTGCAGAGTTTATTTCCAACCTTCAGCACACCTTCAAGCGATGTTGAAGAGCTTTATTAGTTACTTCAAGTGTGTTTGAGTACAGTTGGAGATTAGGGTTGTCATCTTTCCATGAATTGTAATAGTGATCTTTGGAAATAGGGAAATATCTTTGTTCAAACATGTTTAGCCTACTCATTTATGCAGAGTACTACATTTATATACATTTATAAACTAGAGATATAATTTTTTTTCATACTGCATTTTAAATATAATTTTGTAAAATCCATATAAGCTTTACAGATCATTATTCTGTAAAAACATTGTAAATGTTTTTCATGCTTTAGTTTTAGATTTATTTAGAGTTTGACAAGGCAGGATATCGAAGAACAAAAAGACAACCTTGTATAAAACTTTTTTTTTTTTTAAACGGTGGAGTAAAACACATGCACAGAAAAATCTGAAATACATCAGGCTTCATACAATAAAACCTGTAAGTTATTTATAAAACAATTTAAGAGCACATGCATGGAATACAATAAATGTCATGTCTTTTTGATTTACTCCTGTGCACAACAAATTCCTTACACTGCCGTAGTAGATAGGTGTTGGAGCCACAGACAGGAAATAATGCAGTGGTGATGACCTGTACCTTGAGTAGGCTACACTTACAAATATGTGGTATGCATATTTTGCGTGCTGTCTGTGGAGTGGGCTCGGTATTTGGCCCGAACCCAGAGTACTCCCCCGTATTCCTGGCTGTGGAAGGAACAAGCCAAGAGTGAGGTGGAGGGATGCTGAAAAACTGTCAAGGCATGTAGGTGAGTTGATTGAGTGCCAATATATACTTCCTCTCATGCTGATGGGATAGCAGGGAACTACACTGCGACCTTTTGAAATGCCATTGCGACCATAATTTTTAATGGGTCGCAAATGTATCACTGATTATTTTTGTACCTACCTTATGTTTTAGGCTATGAAGTGCGCGCGCCCTCACACAAACACTATTCCCACAACAATAACTGCTTCCCCAGCTCAAGCATAGACTGAGCTCAAGCTGTGAATGTAGATCACATGCCCACTACGAAGTACGCGCGCCTACACATAAACACGACCAACGACCCAGCTAACACAGTACGTTGTGACGACGTCGTCAGTTAGTCGTCATTTGGTCAGCGTGACATTACTTTGTGACAACGTTGTGAGGACGTCGTGGTAAAGTTCCATTTTTTAGAATCTTGGCTAACGTTCCAAAAACGTCGTGGGCACGTCCTCACAAGACGTCACTAGTTTATCCCATGGAGAACGTGTGAGGACGTCGAGGTAAAGTTCAATTTTTTAGAATCTTATTAAGTTATCAGTGGACCACGTCTCTAACGTTCTAATTGGGATATAGCGACGTCTTTTGAGGATGTGCCCACTACGTTTCTGGAACGTTTTATACATACACTCACCGGCCACTTTATTAGGTACACCTGTCCAACTGCTCGTTAACACTTAATTTCTAAGCAGCCAATCACATGGCGGCAACTCAGTGCATTTAGGCATGTAGACATGGTCAAGACAATCTCCTGCAGTTCAAACCGAGCATCAGTATGGGGATGAAAGGTGATTTGAGTGACTTTGAACGTGGCATGATTGTTGGTGCCAGAAGGGATGGTCTGAGTATTTCAGAAACTGCTAATCTACTGGGATTTTCACGCACAACCATCTCTAGGGTTTACAGAGAATGGTCCGAAAAAGAAAAAACATCCAGTGAGCGGCAGTTCTGTGGGCGGAAATGCCTTGTTGATGCCAGAGGTCAGAGGAGAATGTCCAGACTGGTTCGAGCTGATAGAAGGGCAACAGTGACTCAAAAAACCACCCGTTACAACCAAGGTGGGCAGAAGAGCATCTCTGAACGCACAGTACGTCGAACTATGAGGCAGATGGGCTACAGCAGCAGAAGACCACACCGGGTGCCACTCCTTTCAGCTAAGAACAGGAAACTGAGGCTACAATTTGCACAAGCTCATCGAAATTGGACAATAGAAGATTGGAAAAACGTTGCCTGGTCTGATGAGTCTCGATTTCTGCTGCGACATTCGGATGGTAGGGTCAGAATTTGGCGTCTACAACATGAAAGCATGGATCCATCCTGCCTTGTATCAACGGTTCAGGCTGGTGGTGGTGGTGTCATGGTGTGGGGAATATTTTCTTGGCACTCTTTGGGCCCCTTGGTACCAATTGAGCATCGTTGCAACGCCACAGCCTACCTGAGTATTGTTGCTGACCATGTCCATCCCTTTATGACCACAATGTACCCAACTTCTGATGGCTACTTTCAGCAGGATAATGCGCCATGTCATAAAGCTGGAATCATCTCAGACTGGTTTCTTGAACATGACAATGAGTTCGCTGTACTCAAATGGCCTCCACAGTCACCAGATCTCAATCCAATAGAGCATCTTTGGGATGTGGTGGAACGGGAGATTCGCATCATGGATGTGCAGCCGACAAATCTGCGGCAACTGTGTGATGCCATCATGTCAATATGGACCAAACTCCCTGAGGAATGCTTCCAGCACCTTGTTGAATCTATGCCACGAAGAATTGAGGCAGTTCTGAAGGCAAAAGGGGGTCCAACCCGTTACTAGCATGGGGTACCTAATAAAGTGGCCGGTGAGTGTATGTATTAATGTATTAACAAATGTATTGTGTTTGACTTAATGTTTGAAACAGCAGTTTATCAACTTAATCTATATGAAGTGCCACTATATGCATAAACAACCACAAAATTCCCAATGGCTAACAGGCTAATGTTAAAAAAAAAAAAAAAAACAGAACCGGAACAGCATGGCACAAACAATAACGTGACAACTTAAACAGCAGCAGGAGTAAGGCCTGTAGCCTAGCCTAATTCATTTCTTAATATTGTTTGCTAAAAACACCAATCTATCACCTTTTTCTTTTTTAATCTTTTTTAATCATCCTGCAGCAGGTTTATGGCACGTTCAGTAGGTGATCAGGGACCCTAGAAATCTTTCTCCTGGTGTTTTTCTGAGTCAGTAGAAAGGTCTCTTTAGTACCATAAGTTATTGTAGCTGTGACCTTAATTGTCTAAAACTCTAAAATCTCTAAACCCTTAGTGTCTTAAAGACTGTTCCACAGGTGCAAGTGGAGTTTATGGTTTATTGAATAAGCACAAAATCACTAGGTGGCACTTTTAAGGGCAGCCACATGAATTTTGAGCTGCTCAGCAACCTGCCTTTTTTAGCTTTTTAAACAATGTTAACTTAAAATAGTCTGGAAATGCACGAACTGATCACTTAATGGTGTGATTTTATTCCTAAATTGAGAATCGGGACATATGGATGAAATTACTTCTAGGAGATATTTGATGGATTCTAGGAAATGCGGCTACAGCTGGATGGATGAAAATTTCCACTGCAAACATTCAAGTAACAGAAGATTCAGCACTGCTCCTCTCTCTCTCTCTCTCTCTCTCTCTCTCTCTCTCTCTCTCTCTCTCTCTCTCTCTCTCTCTCTCTCTCTCTCTCTCTCTCTCTCTCTCTCTCTCTCTCTCTCTCCTTAGCTTTGTAATAATTGAATCTAGGAAGACAAACAGATATTGTGTTAGCTAAAAGGCTGCCACTTTGGTCAGGGCTAATGTTCCATTATTCCATTCCATTAATTATGCATTAAATATGCTATTTTAGGAAAAGTTGTTTCTTTTATGTTGAGTATATATACATATATGTGTGTGTGTGTGTGTGGCTTCAACTACATTTATTTTTGTATAATTATATTGTGTTTATGTAAATTAGGTAATTTGGTTACTGTTCATTGGTGCACTTCCAGATGTAGCCTTTATGACTCTTTTTTCCCTTTTTAAAGGAATTTCAATCATATTTTAGGTGCATCTGAAGTGAAGACTAGAAATGTACTGTTTAATGTTATTTTAGCATTATTTTTCTTTATTGATTTTCATAATAATTTCATAATGTATTTTGTGAAGTCATCAGAACACATGTAAACATATTACATGTGTGCTGATGAGAGATATGGGATGAGCTATATTTTGCATTTAAGTATGTGTGTAATGTAATGTTTCAGAAATGTTCCACTAATGATGATACTTCAGGTGGCATGTTCTTTACAAGGAAAGGCATGTTTTTCAACTGATGCAAATGTACCACAAATGTATACACTGAGAAATAGTTTCTTAATATGAAAAGTGGATTGTACCATGTGTAAGCATGAGGTATACGTCCATTTTTAAACATAAGCAACATGTTTTTAACCTTACAAAGAAGTTGAAAGTTGCTCAGTGGTGTATATAATCTTACTGTACCAACTCAGAGAACTCATGACGGGGTGAGAGGAAGGAGAAATAGAGGCATGAGGGGGTGAGGGAGGAGAAACACCAAGAAACCATTTACAGGATGATGGGGTGAGAAAATAGAGAAATGGGGAAAAGAGAAATCTGGAATGAAGGCCTCCTCACCTGTAGCCTTATTCTTCTATGCCTTTTTCTCTCTGTCTGATACATGTATAAAAATAATAAATCTCTTGGCAAAATATCTGGTGTAGCTTCCGTGATTCAACAATAATGGTGAAAAGCATGATTTTCAAATTCACAGAAGTGTCTCAGCTGAAGGAAATAATCCATTATTTATCAGCTTTTATATATCAGCTGAATTTTCTTGATGGCCCGATAACGATAACATTAAAAATGATCATATATCGACCGATACCAATATAGTGGCCGATATATCGGACATCCCTATTTATAAGGACATATTCATGGACTATTAGTCTGTAGTTCTTGTTTTCTTGTGTTTCCTCCTGTTTTCTGTGTTCAGATCACTAACTTTGTTGTCATGGGAACTGATTATGTGGTGCACCTATTTCTTGCAAAGTTCCACAGTTTCCTGTGTTTATAAGCTCTCAATTTGATTCAGTCCTTTTTTATTTATTTATTGTTCTTATCCTATGTATGCTATTATGTTCTTACTCACTGTTTGGATTACCTTCTTTGTTTTCTTTTGTTAATAAAGTGCTAAAGCTTTGGATCTACATTTCCTCTTGTTTGCCTCCCTTGTCATCATCATCGTCATCATCATCATCATCATCATCATCATCATCATCATCATCACCTGCGCCGTGACAGAACACCAAACCACAAGAAGTATGGAAATGCATTTAAAATGCAGCTATTCAAAAAGCATTTAAATGCAGCTACTTACCTTAACCCAGAGGTTCAGATCATGAACTTACTGCAGGGGGAATGTCCTCTTGAAAATTTTGTGGAGGAATTTTTGTACTTGGGCCATCAGGTTCCTGTAGTGTTTCTGGAGTGGTCTCGACGACCACCTCCTGCAAATTATACTGATGGGGTAATCCAGCAACTCGCTACAGCAGTACATTGATTACATTTTGTAGCTGGTCAGTTCCCCCCAAATGTGTAGGTGGTCGAAGAGAACTTTGACACCATCACTTCTGTGTCCTCTTTCCCCGTTCCAGGGCCAGTCCATCCAGAGGATGTCTCAGAGCAAGTATCCCTAACATGTCCCATTTAAGCCCTCCCTCCTCAACTGGTTCAGTCCAGTAGCCAAGCTCCTTTTTCTTTGCCACTAGTCCTGTCCAGTCTCCAAGCTTCTTCGCTACTGGTCACTCCCAGCTTCCTGACTCCACCTCTGTTGGTCTCATCCGGTTCTCTAGCTGTCCTCGTCCCTCTGTCTCCTAGTCAGCCTATTCAACCGTAGTCAAAGGATTCAAGACCTCAGCCAAGGTCTCGAGACCATGTGGCTCCAGTGCAGTCTTTTAAGCCCATTGCTCCACCTCGGCTCTTCGACCTGTTGGCTTCGCCATGGCTCGTCGTCCTTTGGCTCCAACAGGGTCCCTTGTCCTTCCGGCTTCACCTTGGTCCATCGACCCCCTGGTACCACCACGAACTTCCAAGTCACCAGAACTTCCAGACCCAAACCCCTTTGAATTCACCGGGTATTATCATCCCTTCGGCTCCACCTTGATCCTCACTCTCACCGGCAGCACCTCAGTCCTCTAAGCTCCTGGCTCCAACATGTCCACCAGTCCTCCAGCCTACGGTGACGCCTGTAGGATTGAAAATAATCCAAGATATTTGAAATGAACAAAGACATATGCTTTACTGTGTTCCACGCCTTGTTGCAACCACAAGGACCATTTGGAGTTCCCAAAGACACAGAGGGGCTGATAGTGATCAAGGCCTGTAGGCCAAGATGTTTGTACTTTGGGGGTCAATGAATTGTCACACCTTTAGAACAATGGGGGAAGTGTAATTATCTGATTGGTCAGTTTGAATGTCTCACATTTGGGTTTTAGTCACATGGTCAGGGAAAGGATAAAACCAGATTGAATCTTTTGCTCTCTCTCTCATGCTCTGGCGCTCTGATTCTCTGGGTCCCTCTTGGGACTCTCTGTATCTCTCTCTCTCTCTCTCTCTCTCTCTCTCTCTCTTTCTATCTATCTCTCAGGTAACATTTTACATACATGCTGGGTACAATTAATTATATAACATCATCTCATACAATGATTATGTAACTATTTTAAGTGTAACCATAACCATATTTTGTCATTAAACCTTGTCTATTACAAATAACATGCTAACTAGTTTTGATTTGGTATTGACTTTGAGGTGCTACCTATTGTAATACAATATTGTCACTCATTATAGCAACGCTCTCCCACATATTAAGCTATTGGAACTGCGCTTATTTCCGTCGTTGGTATAAGTGGCAGTGGGTGGAATAGACTAGAAATGTACAGTTTTCTACCATCTTGCTGATAATATTTCTTTAGTCATTCGGCAGTCTTGCAGCCTGAACCCCTGCAGGAAATCCACCCTTACAGTCCCGAGATAACAGCAGAAAGGCAGATGTAATAATTAAGAAATAATTAGCATAGCTGATGTTCAAACAATATAGCTTGACTTTCTTTCATCTCTATGATAATTAAGCCCTTTTGGGGATGAGCTCATTTTAAAATATATTTTGAAGTGGAATCTGGGTCGAGGCAGACTACAATTTCTTACATCATTCATGGCCTATAGAGGGCAAAACAGGATAACAAATCTTTAAAGTCCACTTTTACGCTCCGTTTTAGTTAAAATGACAAATAAATACTCAGGGAGCACTCCACAAGGTATGTTTGATTAAATCATCTGGATGCTCAAAATTTAAAATCTCTCTCTCTCACACACTAATGCATAATACAAATGTAATCTTTACTGTGCTGCTTTATCTATATCTGATTTAGAATGAGCAGAAAGCTGTGAGAAATATAGGTTCAGGCTTATTTATTCATCAGTGACCAGTCAACTTCAACTCGACTTTCATCACATAAATGTTGACTTAAAAAAATCTGAAGTCGTTTAACAGCATACAGACAACATTATTTTGGGTTATAAAGAGTAAAGGATTCTCTATTAAATTTATTTTGTGGGGTGAATAAATATGTATATGGATGTTTAGAGTGAATGTTTTTTTGTTGTTGTTGTTTTCATTTAACCTCAGTAACTTAACTTTACATTCTCGGAACCACACTTTCTATGAACTTTTTTTGATGCCTAGTTGAAGGGTTCTCATACAGTTTTATACACAAATCCAGAATGTCTTGCAGGTCAGGTTATTCAATATTTTTGATTGCAAGAGATTCACTAATCAACCTGTATTCACCATATAATATAACTTGTCGGCTAACAAGTTTCACTATAAGTGAAAAATTGTATAAGTGAAAAATTGCGCCACGTGTCATTGTATCACTGATGTTCTCCTGTTTCCAAGAAAATGTTTTTATCTAATTGACATATTGTAACTGCAAAAAGCAGAGAGTATACCTAATTTGATATATGTTATCATATTTAATATTTGAATTAGTATTTAGTAATTTAGTATGTCTTTGTTTCAATTTAATAAATGGTATCATAGTCCTGTAATATAGGGCAAAGGTCCTTCTCAAATTAATTTCTGCCTTCAACCCCCATGTTAAGCTTGGACTCTTCTTATTGCTTTTATACTTTTCTTTGCTGCTTTCAGTACATACCTCTTAGTCTGGCCTAATTGTTTATACCTGCATAGACAAAATATCGGTCTAGGATTTTCTGTTAATGAAATGTCTGTCTCCAAAATCACTCCCACGCGACACACAACCCACAACTTTATGACACAGTCTCCTCATGTGTTGAAATGTGAAGTACTTAACCTGACTTCTTTGTCATGCCCCAAGAGAGCTAGCATGCTTCCAGCCAGTCTGTCTGCTCCCAGACATGGGTTCCTGTAAGTAAAACACTACTACAATTGCAAATTGGAGAATGGCACCTTGCCACGAGAGCTGGAGCCAATAGCACTATTCACATTCTGTAAACCCTATGTTTTGCTCTAGACACCACAAAATTTATCTTCACATCCACCAAAGACCCCATTTAATTCAAGTAAAGTGAGTGAGGTGAAGTGTAGTCAACATATACCATTTATTTCACCCATTTAAGTGCACACACACACACCTTGAACAACACACCCGAAGCAGTGGGCAGCCATTTTCAAGTGCAGCTCAGTTGTGGGTAATGAGAGTGGGTAATTCACTCCCCTCACCTACATTTCTTGTCGGTACCGAGACTCAAACCCGCAACCTTTACAAGTCTCTAGGCCACAACTGCCTTCTCACACTTTAATACAGTGATTCCCCAACCTTTTCTGCTAGGCCCCTCTTATATAAAGAAAAATATTTTCAAACCCCCCACCTAGATGCACTCATATAAATATACTCTCTGATATGACCTTACTTGCCTATAGGATTAATTACAAACAAGTGAATGGGTTTTGACTTCATGATACTTAGACTTCACTTGTGTAATTTCCTGGTTGTGTTTAAGCACTGGTCTATGGTAGCCAATACACTTGGGATCAAATATAATCTCCACAGTATCCTTTATATTTAAGTTTAAATAATTTACATCATACCAGTCAACAAACAATTTAATCTCAGAATGATAGATAGAATAACTGAAATAATTTTACAATAAATTGCAGTGTCATCATATTTTAGGATGTAATTCTGTGAGTGACTCAGTGTAAAAAGGACTGGTGAGCTAGCCTTGTAGAACACTGCAGGATTTTAATTGTAATTTTAATTGTAAACTGTTGTTTATACTTTAACAAACATATGTTAAAAAGAAGTGATACAAATGTAACCAGGTCAAGAGTTACCAAACTAATCACTGTACTGATTAATCACCACTCTGGGTTAAGGGAAATTACACGATAGCATGTTTCAGGGTTTTCTCACTCTTTTCTCACGCTAGCCCTTTTAAAAACGTGACTGTGTGTGACGTTCTGGAAGACAACGTGATTTTCACAACGTGATTAAAATCATAGACAGTAAAAGAAATGGACACAGCGACCCCATAGACTTCAACAGAGAAAAGTGAAGCCAATTAGAAGCACTCACTTCCTGATCGCCACGTGAGCAAACTGTCTGTCTTCTAGTAGCTGCCGAGAGAAATCTGAATAATTCCCTTCTGAATTTCGCAGAGACGGAGAGCGTGAGTATTAGCTGTCCACAGAGGTGTAAAGTACTTGAGTAATTTTACTTGATTACTGTACTTAAGTATTATTTTGGGGGATTTTTACTTTACTTGAGTACAATTAAAAATCAATACTTTTACTTTTACTTAATTACATTTTTTAAGAAAAAAAAAGTACTTTTTACTCCTTACAATTTAATTTACAGTCAAAAAGTACTTATTTTTTGGAGATCACTTCATTCTATTTTCCCTTGCTATTACCAAACCAATTTAGTTGCGCTGATGCCCAGTTTCATTTAAATGTTATTTATTCTGCCAATGAGATTCGTTTTCACATTCCATGAAATTGTGTGCGTTCGTGACGTAACGTAATACGCAATTACGTTGAAAAGGTCACGCGTAGGCGGAAGCACGCCTAGTCAGTGTTTACAAATGTGAGGAAGGAGGACCATACACATATTCAAATGTCTTTGTGTCAGTTTATCGTTTAAAATGCCCATTTTGTGTGCGTATCCTGCGTGTTTTCATATTAAAAAGGCTAAAAGAAAAGCTTAAACGGGAATCTCTAGTTTTCATTCTTGCTGTTACTTTTACTTCTTTAATACTCAAGTACAATTTTAATGTGGTACTTTTTTACTTTTACTCAAGTACGATTCTGGGGAGATACTTTTACTTGTAATTGACTAAAATTTTCCCTCAGTACTTGTACTTCCACTTGAGTAACAATTTGGAGTACTTTATACACCTCTGGCTGTCCATGAGCTAGCAGCAGGATCAACTTCATGACTCTCTATGGGCTTCTCTCTTGACTTTATGCCTCCACGTCACCCCGATTGCTCGTGAGCTTCTCCTCCTGTCTATATGGTAATTTCTCAGAGAGTCGAGTGGTTAAGACGCAATCGTTAGCCTATTTTTACAAAAACTGCTTCTATGGGGCCATAACGTAAGATACAAAGTAATGGAGCCTTTTATACATTGTCGTGTTTCTTTAGAAATAAATAATTGACAAATGGAGTCTTTAAACGCCTCAAATGTAAAGTTATTTGCTGTCAAAGTGACGCCAAAATTAATGGGAGTCAATGGAATGCTAACAGCAGGAGAAGTTCTGCTACAATGGAGAGTCGAAGCCATTAAAGTCTGTGTTACTATAACAATAACGAGAAATATGCACATATAGTGACTTGAAAGTCTTTCTTAGTATTTTGTGCATGGCTGTGTATTGTGCTGAGTGACCATAACTTCTGTCGAGACGCATATGTGGAGAAAACAATAGATCTCGAAGCAAGGGAGAGGAGTACTCTGTAGTAGTGGTGGGCAGATCGAGGCTTCGTGAAGCAATGAAACAGTTGAACCAAATGGTCCATATTGTTTCGAGGCTTCGAATCAATCCGACACCCGTCTCCACGGTGACACCTAGTGGTCACTTTCAGGTGTTGATCTGAAACCACCTTGACGAGCCATGACATTTTTTTTATTTTTTATTATTGTACTTTTCTAATATGTGAATCTTGTAACCTATAGGCTCCTCACTGTGCATAATGTTATTTTGGTCCTGCAAAATGGATATTAATAAAATAAATTAAGCCACAATGTCTCACTTTTTTACATATTTTTATTCAAAAATATTAATCTCTCTGCTGTGGAAGGACTTAACCTACTTCTTTTTTTTACAGATAATTTCTCCAGCCTTTGAAAAAATCCTCTCACAAGGGACACTTGTTGCTGGCATGCAAAGATATTTTTTAGCTAGGACATACAAATGAGGAAAGATTACTGCTCTCTATCAAGATTATGATATATGCATCTACAATCTATCTGTATTTAGATATGTATATATAATATGTATCTATAATCTATCTATGTATTTAGATATGTATCTAATCTATGTATCTATATCTATGTATTTAGGTAGCCTATCTTTAATCTATCTATATATGTATCTATCTATCTATTAATCTAGCTGTCGATATATATTTATATGATATATATCTATGTATCTATTAATGTGTCACTATATATACTCTGTGTCTCTAGCCTATCAGTCAATGTGTTGTGTAAATTTAAATGTAAGCCTAAATATAACTAAACAAATTGCACTATAAATGTCACTATATCACCAAAAATCCGCTATCTCAAAATCAAACTCCTCTCACAAAAACCCACGAGGTCAATATGCGTTGATTTCACTTTTATACAGATGTGCGATTGTGTGGTCTGTTTCCGACCGTGTCAATCAAACGCTGATTCGGCGGATCACACCTGATGAAACACACTTAGTGAAACACTTCGAGGCTTCGTTTGGCCATAGTAACGTGACATGGGTGTTTTGAATCACGCTTCGAATCAGTGTTTCGAAACATCTGCGCTTCGGGATCTCGCAAAGCTTCGGAACGACTGTTTCGCGTCAGCCATCCCTACTCTGTAGGCCTTCTGTGTGTTTTCAGACTGAGTGTGAAGGAACAGAAGAACCTCAAAATGTTTTAAAATCAAATGGCAATGCCTGGATCCTGAACCAGGTCTCCGTAAACACCAAAAGGCCTGATTTTCTCTGTATTCAGAACAGACCTGTGCTTTAAGGCAACATTTATTTAATTTTTTTTAAATATATATTTTTGCAAGTTATTATTGCTGGCAAAGGAGGTCTGTTACCTCTGTGTCCTCTACTTCTCAAGCATATTTTATCTGGCTGTGCTCTCTTGGCCCTCAGCAAATCCACAGGTATGATGGGTCCAGCAACTGATCAAAGGGCATCTCTTGCACATTAACACTGAGCCACTATTCATTGCCGTTTGAGATCACAAACACGGGGACCAATGTTGAAAGAAGTTTCTGTTTGTATGCCATTATTCGTGCAGACGAGCCAATAAATAATTCAAATCATTAATTAATGATTAGCTATTTTGCAGGCACTCCACTCCAAGCGCAGACTTCATTTCAAAACTTTATTCCTCTAACATTTCTAAATTCAGTATATACAGGAATTGGCTCGGTGCATTGAAGAAATTAACTATTGGATGTGCCAGAACTTTTTTAAATTAAATGAGGATAAAACTGATGTGATTGTTTTTGGAGCAAAAGACGAACGCCTAAAAGTCAGCACTCATCTCCAAACAACAACAATGTTTAAAACAACTGACAAAGCCAGAAATCTTGGCGTAATTATGGATCCAGACTTGAATTTTAACAATCATGTTAAGGCTGTAACAAGGTCTGCCTATTACCACCTTAAAAATATAGCAAGGGTTAAAGGTTTTATGCGCCAACAGGACTTGGAAAAACTCGTCCATGCTTTTATTTTTAGTAGACTGGACTATTGTAATAGTGTTTTTACAGGCCTCCCGAAAAAATCTATCAGACAGCTGCAGTTCAAAATGCTGCTGCTCGGGTCCTCACAGGGACCAGGAGAATGGATCACATTACTCCGGTTTTGAAATTCTTACACTGGCTTCCTGTGCCACAAAGAATTGATTTTAAAGTACTCCTGCTGGTTTACAAATCAATAAATGGCTCAGGACCTAGTTATATTTCGGACTTGCTTGTAAGCTATGAACCATCTAGACCTCTCAGATCATCTGGGACAGGTCTGCTTGCTGTCCCCAGAGTTAGAACTAGAAATGGGGAAGCAGCGTTCAGTTTTTATGCGCCGCATATCTGGAATAAACTTCCTGATGACTGTAAGCTTGCAAGAACGCTTAGTTCTTTTAAATCAAGGTCGAAGACATATTTATTTAAGGTTGCGTATTCTTAATTAATTTATTCACTCACTGTATTGTATTGTAAATCTTATTATTTTATCCTTGCATTTTTTAATGTTGTTTTTTATTTTATTTTTTATGTTTGTACCTTGTAAAGCACCTTGAATTGCACCACTGCTGAAACGTGCTATATAAATAAAACTGCCTTGCCTTGCCTATATAATTTCAACACACAAAAAAATCAAAACAAAGTTAAAGTGGTCAAAAAACTGAGTAACCACCATTCCCAAATCCAAACATTTGTTTTTTCATGTAAATTTGTAAATGTCAGTGTAAATGTAGAGTCAAAGGTTGGAGTCAAATATTTGACTCTAAAGTTCAGCATGCTGCTTACATTTACAGACATAGCTTATGAATGGACCTTTCTAGTTCACTTGTTTAAGTCTTCAAGTGCACACGACAAACAAATCCTTTGGAATCAGTCAATGTTTTTATAATGTGCCCCAGGGGCCAAGAGTTTCAAGGTGCCGTTTCATCAACTACAAGTACAAAATCTCTGATGCTGAAGTTTCTGCGTTTTTTATTCAATTTCTGGCGTTGCTGCATTATAGGGAGATATTCTTTCACCCACCTTTTCCAGAATAACTCAGCTAAGTATTGAACTTGTCTCCAGCGCCTTCAAATACAAGTCTTCTTTCTTAAACAGACCAGATGGTAAAACCGGTTTTGCTTTAAGCTGTATGATGTGATTAGGTGTCAACGCTTCAAGGTCTTCTACTAGATCATCTAAAGATGGAGTGATCGGACAGTCTATCAGTATTGCTTCTATTTTGCATAAAACAGTATGTAATGCTTCATCATCCAGCATCGGCTGTTTCACTACTGATTAAAGCAGTTCTTAATTCTTGACTTGCTGGATTAAGCGCTCCCAAACACCGCCATGATGGGCACCTTGAAGTGGGTTGAAGGTCCATTTTATGCCGCTGTTGCTAAGGGATTTTTGAATCTTACTTTGATTTAACTCTTTCAAAGCATTTTTTAATTCCCGATTAGCACTGACAAAATTGGTGCCATTGTCTGAGTGAATATCCTTCACTTGCCCTCGTCAACATAAGAATCTTCTGATCGCATTGATACAAGAGTCTGTATCCATAGTATGGGCCATTTCAATGTGAACTGCTCGACATGTCAAACATGTAAATATAACACCATATATTTTAAAAGTGCTCCTTTCTCACTTGGTTTCGATAGGGGCGAAATAATCCATACCAACGTAAGTAAATGGAGGATGGTCCACAAAAACTCTGTCAGCAGGTAGATCGGACATTTTTTGTTCACCTGGCTTTTGTCCCTTTTGCTGACAAATCACACATTCTTTGATAATTTTTGTAGAAGCTGAATTAGCATGAAGAATCCAGTAGTGCCGAGGAAGAGTTGAAAGCATGTGGTTTCTTCCTCTTTTTCATGCACATGTCGGAGAATGAGTTTTGAAACATGGCACTATTCTGGTAAAATGACTTGATGTTTCACCTCTTCTGGGAAAGCTGACTTGCTTAACCTGCCACCACTCTCAACAACCCTTCAACAATCTCTGGGTCCAGTTTGTACAAATGACTCAATCTTCTTTGAATGCCTTTTTTTAAAGCAGAAATTTCCTCGCTGAAATGCTCTTTTTGTACAAAAGATACAATGGCTTTTTCTGCCGTAATCAAATCTTCAACACAAAGCATCGAACTCTTCTCTGATTCTCAGGTAACTGACTTTGTTTTCTGCTTACAACTTTTCTGTTCACTGAGTTGGTTCTGCATTTTCTTTTCCTTCACTTTCCATTTCAGAACTTCCAGAAACGTTCAAATACATGATACCGATACCGCTCTTATCCGTTACAAGCACAGATCTTTTCTTTCACTACTGGATCTTTATCCAGAATTAAGCTCACCTCTTCCTTTGCTTCAGGCCATTGCGATAGTGACTTTAAAGGTGCGCTAGAATGGTTTTTATTTTTATTGTATAATGTTTTCTAGGTTGCCCTTATAATGTTAGTATGTTTTTTAGATCAAAAATAGTCATAATTTAGAAATAAAATGCATTTTTCCTAGCCTGATTTTAGCCTCTGTTTTGAAAGCTTGGTAGCTCGATCAATATATTTTCAGACGATCATCAAGGCCAGCTCTGTATTGGCCCAAGTTGAGGAAACAGTCTCGTCTGTGAAATGTTTGGAAATTTCCAGAGAAAATAAAATTAACCCATTGTTTCTTCAGAGGCTCGGATGAAGGAACTACTAAATACCTTTGTGTTCATCTGTACATCCAAACACTGATCGACTGCCATGCTTCGGCTGCGCAGTTCCGCCTGTCATTGAACATGGGCTGGCATATGCAAATTTTTGGAGTCGTACATATTAATGATCCTGACTGTTGCGTCACAGTCGGTTTTATGTGGAGATTCGCCTATTTTTCAGGGGTGTTTTTCAAAAACGAGATTTAAGAAGGAGAAAACAATGGTGTTTGAGACTCACTGTATGTCATGTCCATGTACTGAACTCTTGTTATTTAACTATGCCAAAATAAATTCAATTTCACATTCTGGGGCACCTTTAAGAGGAAGTCAAGTCCGTTGATCCAAACTTGAGATCGAAGGAATTCTTCAGTTTTCATCCCTCTTGAAGCTGCATGGATTTAGTTTAGAGCAGATCTTTGAATGGGTGTGAATAATGGAGACTCTGTTTGCTACGTAAGTTTTGAATCTTTTCGTTGTGTTAGCTATGTATTTCAGTACAGTAGTACTGTCTGACCAAAAGAAAGATTCATCCAGATGAAACTGCAATTCTGCTTTCAACATCCTGTCTAAGCATGCAGCTAGGATGGCTGCTGCCAATTCCAGTCTTGGTATTGTCTTTTGTTTAAGCGGCGCTACTTTGGCCTTTCCTATGGCAAATGCTACATTAACTTCTCCTTTGTCATTTAGAAGCCTTAGATATGACACAGCTCACTTGCATGTCGCTTGCATCCGAAAAACTGTGCAACCGTGCAGATGCTATTCTCCCGAAATCTTTGCATGTGAAGCATCTGTTCACGCTAAAGGTGTTTAAAGGAATCAACTCATCAAGCCATCTTTGCCACCTTAGATCAATATTCAAAGGCACCTTTTCATCCCACGGAAGTTTGATCCTACACAGATTCTGCAGAATTTTCTTGGAAGAAAGAATGATGGGTGACAGAATCCCTAAAGGGTAAAAAATGTAACTCACAATGGATAAAATGCCACGTCTTGTTATTGAGTGTTGTTTGATTGCCATATTGAAAGTGAATGCATCCTTTTCTACGTCCCATTGAACACCCAAAGGTCGCTCCATGGGAAGCTGGTCTTTACTGAGGTCCAGCGTCTTCACTGCCTTGGCTCGGTTTTCCTGAGGAATTACACTGAGAATGGAACGGTAATTGCAGATCCATTTAAGTCGAAAACCTCCCTTATCACACACTTCTGATAGTTGATCATGCAGAGATAAAACTTGGTCCACTGTATTTACAGCTTTTAAACAATCATCGAAATAGAAATTCTGCCTAATGGTGTTGATTACATTTTCTGCATAATCATTTTGGTTATCATCTGCTATCTTTAGCAAGGCAAAGGTAGCACAGCTCGGTGATGATACCGCACCAAATATATGGACAACCATTCTGTACTGTTCGAGGTCCTTTGTCTCCATTTGGCTACCAAAGAAAACGCTGCAAATTCACATCTTGCCTGGCCACTCTCACCTAGTGGAACATCCCTTCAATATCAGTCATAAAGGCAATAGGACCTTGACGAAATCTGAGTAGAACTCCTACCAAATTATTTGTCAAGTCTGGGCCTTGCAACACCTTTTTATTCAAGGAAGTCCCACCAAATGTTGACGCACAGTCGAATACTGAAGAAGTATTGTATTGTTCATTCTTAGTTCATGTTAACTAATGAACCTTATTGTAAAGTGTTACCACTTAATTTCATCAAATCATGCTTGTGCAATACTCAACAACATTCCGTTGCATCCGCATTGTCACTCAGCATTCCGCTTCCATTCCGTTCCATTCCGTTCCATTCCATTTCCATTCCATTCCGCGCGGCGGCTTATCGAATTAAACTGTTCACCATGTACTCACGAAAATCCACAATCCACGTTCTCCTCTCGCTTGTGGTGCAAACTCCAAATTCCTTCTAGTTTTTTTACTTTAATGTGTCGGCCTTTCGATGGTACCTGTGGATTCAGGGTACAATGATTAGCTATTTTGCACGCATTCCACTCCAAACGCAGTCTTCATTTCAAAACTGTTTTCTGTACATAGTATGCATTATTACTATGGTGTTAACTGAATTTTGGATCACTGAGTTTGATAATATCATTTATTTATTTTAATATCAGTCTAATGCATTAAGCCATGATAGTGTTTCAGAGTGTCCCCGAGGACGCAGGTTTCATGACATCATCACGTACAATAGAAGTCCCATTTCATTGGCTTGGCGCCAACCAATAAAACGGCTAGATTGAAGTTTGAACACCCCCGCTCCCGGGGGGGTGAAACACTCAGTTTCACTCAATCTCATGTTAATCTTGAGTACCTATAGAGTAGTATTGCATCCTTCATATCTCCAAAAAGTCTTTAGTTTTATTATATTTATAAAAGAAAGATAGGCTGTACCGAGTCTTTCCGGAAAAACCCGAGCGGGTGGAGGCGTGCCGCGTGGGCGGAGCTAAATAATCACAACACGAGCGCGCGAAGCTTTTGCGTTGAGAGCGTCTGGAAGCTGTGACATCTGAAAATAAACCATGGCTAACAATCAGATTCAGCCATACATTTTTTATCCAGAATCAGATCCCGAGGCTGAGATTGAAGACTAGTATTAGGCGATCTGCAAATCCGGCGTTGAACTGGGCCTTGTTTATAAAACTATTACCGTCGAAATGAAGGGAACAAACAAAAACACTTGCACAACTCCGTTGCTGCTCTGGAAAAAAAATCCATCCACAGGTCCCTTAACGCTGGGTTCTTTGGAAATGTGTGCAGTGTTGTCTTGCCCTGGCAACCAAAAACACACTTTTTGGTGCCATTTTTTTTATTGCAGCGCAGCCGAGCCCAGGCCAGCACTCTGATGGGCATTGGCGTACTCTCGCACGCACTAGGCTACAGATGCGCGCGCGCCCTTTCGGGAGAAGTGCCCTTAAGACCCGTATAAGGAAATTCCGGCCACTCTGACGTCACACAGGCCCGTATTCGAAAAAAACTTTCCGAAACTTGTGACAAACCGGAAGGAGTATTTTTGGAACAGAATTACTCCATCAAACTTACAACTTCATTTTTGAAACTTTGTCCATGTTTAGCATGGGAATCCAACTCTTTAACCGTGTAAAAATCTCACTATGCATGAAACAGCATTTCTCCCCCCCTTTAAAAAAGTAAGTTACCTGGTTGCCTTAAAATTTTGAGTTCATTGAAATTAAAAATTTTAGTTAATACAACAAAGGAGATTGGTTTAATAAATAGAAACTCAAAATATTATGTTATCTGAACTACATTAATTATCTAAGTTGATTTGACAAAATATAAAAAGTTGTGATAACAAATCATCAAAATAAATTCTTACAGTGTATATATACTGTATATATATATATATGTTTCATAGCATCATGAAATAAAAATGTAAAAAACTGTTTTCAACACTGATAATAATCATAAATGTTTCTTGAGCATCAAATCATCATATTAGAATGATTTTTGAAGGATCATGTGACACTGAAGACTGGAGTAATGATGATGATAAATTCAGCTTTGATCACAGGAATAAATTACACTTTACTGTATATTCACATAGAAAACCGCTGTTTTAAATTGTAACAATATTTCACAATATTACTGTTTTTTTGTTTTGTTTTATCAAATAATTGCAGCCTTGGTGAGCAGAAGAGACTTCTTTTAAAAACATAAAAAATCTTACCGATCTAAAACTTTTGCACGGTACTGTATATATATATATATATACTAATTGGCTTCATCACCGTCTCCTCTCCTCCAGTAAGCTGGTGTGTGGTGAGTGTTCTGGCGCAATATGGCTGCCGTCGCATCAGTGGATGCTGCACAATGGTGGTGGTTGAGGAGATTCCCCCCTTCTATGTAAAGTGCTTTGAGTGCAGAGAAAAGTGCTATATAAATGTAATGAATGATTATTATTATTATTATTATTATTCATATATCCAAGGGGGTAATCCATCAGCTGGAAACTGAAGCCTCCCAGGAGGCCGCCGTTGTAGCAGAACTTCACATGCTGTTAGCATTCCATTTTCATTTTGGCGTCACTTTGACAGTGAAGAACTTTACATCTGAGGCGTTTAAAGACTCAATTTGTCTAAGAAAACAGACAGGTTGCTCACGTGACATCTAGCCTACATCGTCCAGCTCAGTGTGAGCCAGTACGCCTGGCGATCAGGAAGTGAGTGCTTCTAATGGGCTTCACTTTTCTCCGTTGAAATCTATGGGGTCACTGTGTCCATTTCTTTTACTGTCTATGAATATATCACGAAAAGAGTAGCAAAAGTCAAGGCGCAAAATTTTACATAGTCACAGATTTGAGAAGTTGCAAGTGCCTAATTGAGTTTGTACTGCAAATGTGAATGTAAGAATAAGTGCAAATATATATTTCAAGTTTGCGTCTGTCATTGTATTTCTGTAAATGGCATTTTACACATTTGTGACTTTGTCTGCAGCTTCACATTCAGAATACAGGTTTGTGACTATTGTCTGCGAGAGCAAATTTCATCATTCAACTTCAGATTTTTATTGTACAGGTTTTCACATTGGAGCTGTGAGTGTAAATCTTAGCGTACAAGTACGAACACTTATTGTACAAGTTCTCAAATTCACATCTACGTGCTCTTGAGTTTTGCTGCTCTTTTATCTTCATACTTGTTACCCTCATGTTCCATGTACAGGGTAAGTAGCCTACAATAAAAATACATACACACAATCTAATATCACTGACTCGGAAACCTTTATTAATAAACCTTTAATAATGTCTTAATTACGTAGTACTTTCCGGGCTGTGATCTAAAGCGGTACCTATTTTTGTGTGTGTGAACAACAATATGGTCTCTTTCTTCTAAATGGCCCTTGGAATTTTTGGAAAAGGGATAAATTGTGTTTTTCTTCATAAAATACTATGTAGGACACTGTTTTGTATGATGACCAATAGAGAATAGTACATCAGATATTTCATCGAGGATCCATATGATTACACGGTAGACTGTATGTCTAATGAGCTAAATATGTGACTTTATATAAATTCACAAAAACATATTTCACTCAGTCTATATATAAAAACCTACGGTAAATAGGCCTATAACTGCAGTAGGTCATAGCATTACTTGTCATAACACATAGTTGATCCAACTATGTGTATTTTTAATTTTTCAATTCACAAAACAAATAGTCTTCTGTAGGCTGAGTGAAGAGAGTGAAGCCCAACTGGATATCTACAGATAATTTAATCCATGCAGATCTACACTGTAACGTTTATATTTAAATGAACAAAAAACACAAAATTGTCATGGGCGGGTTATTAAAGGTTGTACTTGTATCAGTCATTTCAGACCCCAAAAAGGCCGAAACATAAATGACTTTTTTGGGCCTGAAATGACTGATACAACCTTTAATGTGTAAGCGTCGATTTAATGATGTTATTTCGCAGTATATCCCCCAACTGGGCGCATCAGGAACAACAGTGTCGTAAAATGTCCACAACACTGCTTTATACTCCCATATTTAATGAACAAACAACGTTTCGACCCTGTTGTGTCTTCTTCAGGCAAATTGTAAAAAAAAAAAACTCAAAAAAACAGAGGGTCCTAGAAATGCGGTCCTGAAACGGCAGCCTCCGGTCTTGCAGCAACTCTTCTATTCACTGTCCGTAACCGCAGTAACCGCGTCTCCATGGAAACGCAATAACAAACTACCACTGTGGAGAGTCGGTTTTATTGCTAGTAGGCTAGCTGTGGTCAACACAGGTGTTATTCTCTATTTCTTTTATTTTAGCGCCATTTTTAAACACATAAATTAGAAATACTTGAGTGGCATCCCTTTTCACTTTTTTATCGTGACTGTTTGTATCTTTGTCATAACGTCTATCCTCTGAGCTTTTTCACGTTAGCTCGATAGAAATGGTAAGTAACGTTACTTTTACACACCAAGTAAGTACTTTTAAACACCATATACATTATATTATGGGCATTAGTATGATAAAATGTTCTGTTTTCTGGCTGTCAAAAGTTTGGAATGAGTAAGATTTTAAGTGTCTTGTTATGCTCACCAAGGATACATTTATTTGATGAAAAATACAATAACGTTAACTTACATCCTCCAGAAAGCATTATAATATGCTGATTTGCTGCTCAAGAAACATTTTTTTATTATTATCAACGAAACAGTTTAGCTGCTTAGAAAATATAAATAATAATAGACGATACTGTTGTGATGGTACTCCTTTCTTTTAAGCTTCATATACAGAATCTAGTAAAAAAGTTGAAATTGAAGCTAGGTTTTTTCTTTAGGAACAAATCTTGTTTTACTTTTTCTGCTAGAAAAAGGCTAGTCGATGCCACATTCCTCTCTATTATTGATTATGGTGATCTGTTGTATATGAATGCACCATCAAAGTATCTTCAGATGTTAGATACTGTGTTTCATGGAGCTTTAAGATTTATTTCTAATTGCAAACCCCTCACTCATCACTGTACACTTTACTCCACAGTGAATTTGCCCTCTCTGTCAAATCGCCGGCTTACTCACCTTTATATCTTTATATATAAGGGCATTATAGGCAGGCTTCCATGTTACATATCTGAATTTCTTTCTTTTACACAAAGCACCTATGGTTTACGGTCCCAGAAAACTATTTCATTGAATGTACCTCAAGCCCGGACAGAGTTGTTCAAAAAGGCTTTCATGTTTTTTGCACCTTCTACTTGGAATGATCTACAGAAAACACTTAAACTACAGTGTCTAATTTCCTTAAATGATTTTAAAAGTTATGTTAAAACTATAGAACATGAATCCATCCACACGTGCAAATGTTTTAATTAATGGCATTTTTATTTAAATTGAAATGTACTTGAGTTGTCTTTGCCTCTTTTGTGTTTGTTTTGCGATTGTGTTTGTTTTGTGATTGTGTGATCTAATTTGTTCTGCTATCTTGGCCAGGTCTCTCTTGAAAAAGAGATGTTATATCTCAATGAGACAAACCTGGTTAAATAAAGGTTAAATAAGTAAAAATAAAAAAATGTTCTCAGAATGACGAGTCACCTTATAGATCAGAGCCACAAATGGTGGCCTGGTGCAGGGATAACAACCTCTGCATTATTGTGGAAATGATTGTGGACTTCAGAAAAACCAACAGAAATCTCCCATCTGTATTGGGGGGGCTGAGGTGGAAGTTGTCTCCAGCTAAAAATATCTTGGAGTAACACATCAACGACAACTTCAATTGGAAAACCAACTGTAGTAGCCTGGTAAAAAAGGGCTTTTCTGAGGAGGCTCAAACAGGCTGGCTTGGGAACTACAGTACTCACATCTTTTTATAGGTGTGTGGTGGAGAGCATTCTCACCTTGTGTATCACAGTGTGGTATGGAAACGAATCGATTACCTAACGTAACCTCGGTTCTCTCTAGATGAGGGAACGAGTATTGCGTAAGCTAGCTTACGCTACGGGAAAGATTCATCTTTTCTGAGAAATTGATGAATGTGTCTCCTATTGCCGGGAGACTGCATCCGATGACTTTCTCTGCAGTCTTAACCACACGCTGTAGTGCCTTCCTATCTGCAGCAGTGCAGTTCTCTATCGTAAGCTAGCTTACGCTACGGGAAAGATTCAATAGGAGACATATTCATCAACAGATGCAGGACTAGGGCTGCCAGCATTATGAAAGACATCTCCCACCCTGCCAATAGACTATATTCCCCTCTCCCCAGACTTATTAACACTGCCACACTCCAGAACTGAAAAACTGAACTTGTTGTCCTAAAGTTACACTTAATTTTTATTACTATGCTGCCAATTTGTTAGGGTTTTTAGTGTGTATATATGGGTTTGTATGATTTGTTATTTGTATCTATTGTATTCATTGATGAGTAGTTTAGTTATTTATTTGTGAGTGGTTTTAACCGAACCTCAGTAGTACCTAAATTCATTCCAGCTCATGTACCATGTTTTGGAATGACAATAAAAATCCTTAATCCTTAAAGAACCCTGAAAAAAAGTATCATATTTTCCACAAAAATATCAGTAAACATTTATTTTAGATTGACAGCAATAAAAATAATTGAGAACCAATTATAACTGATCAATTGAGCACTAAATCAGCATATTATAATGATTTCTGAAGGATCATGTGACATTGGAGTAATGATGCTGAAAATTTAGCTTTGAACACAGGAATACATTACATTTTAAAATATATTCACATTGGAAACACTTGTATTAAATTTTAATAATATATATATATAAAAAAAAAAAATTGTATACTTGATCAAATAAATGCAGCCTTGGTGAGCAGAAGATACTTTCAAAAACATGAAAATTAATAAATAAATAAAATTATTCCAAACTTTTAACCACCAGTGTATATTCATAGCAGGAAGTGTGGTCCAATTCCAGTACGAATGAAAGTTTTGACTCTGTCTTTTTAGAATTAATAAAAAAATAACCAGAAACTAACTGTGTTGTTGTTGTATTAAAGACTCCTGAGACTTAAATCACACAGCGACTCACTAGTTAGTAATTTGACATGCTTTTCAGCCTCAAAGCGCCGGGTCATCATCTGGGAAACTGTCGGGCAGCAGCGGTTTGACTCACCGCTATCGCACACGGGCCCTCACCTCTCATGTGGACGAGACCCTTTTTGGGACCCCCAAACAGGTAGAAAAAGGCTTACTTTATGGTTAGACATTAACTGAAAAGTAAAGGAAGATCCAACAGTGTATTGAATCTTTCTCAGCATTCTGCTGCTGATATAAAAGATGATGCTGAAGGCAGAAGCGTGAGGTCAAGGTCACTGTCACGCTCTGCTCCTGCAACCAAAGAGCCAGAGACAGTCCGCATCATCACTAAAGACCTCATCAGAGACCTCAGGCAAGTAGAAGCAAAATGTTTTTAACACTGTGGTTATCCTTATTGAGATATTTACATTACTTGTTCAAAATGTTGGTGTAACCTGATTTGACTTGAATAAAATCAGTATATCCCTGAACTGCGTATATTGGCCATTTGTGTTTTCACTATTTTTAAAGGGGTCATGAATTGAGAAATCCAATTTTCCTTAATCTTTTGACATATACGAGGTCATTGCACTATAAAAACATCCTGTAAGTTTCAGAGCTCAAAACTTCCTTGTTAGTCCAAAAACAGTCCAAAAACAAGCTTTTATTGAAACCAAGCACTGAAGACAACTAGTTTCGGATTTTGTCATATTATGACGCAATAGTGCGACGAAAGACCGTCTTCTACATCATTGCATCTTTGGCCCCGCCCACTGGCATGTTAGTGAGATGAGAAGAGAGATACAGAATACAGAAAAGTAACATTACCTTCCAAAGGATCCTATTGCTAGGAATGTGCATTATTTGTTTGTTCGGAACATTTCACTGTGGATTCTTTGGTAAATTGGTCACAATTTCGGCGCAGGCTTTGCAAACAGACTTTTACTGCAAGATATGAACCCGACAGTAATGCAACAATATGTTAGTAACCATGTCCATTCTAATGCTTAATCTGTGATCAATGATTTCTGATATGTAATAATTCATGTAGCCTACAATCAGACGTTCATTGTTTATCGTCGTTTATGGATCAGTGAATCATGCCAGAGACTAAACAGTCAACTTTACATCGTTTCTCTTTGTAGCAATCTGTTATTTAAACTGATTAAATTATATAGCCTACAGATAGCGATCAAAGAACGCTCCTTTTATATTCGCTGGAGCTGCCAATCAAACAGCGTAAGTTGTGTCAGCGCAAAGTCCATTATAATCAATGACGCTGTCTTCACTGCACAATGAATCTCTTATTCACATTGTGTTTGCACTGTTAGTTATGATGAAAGCTTTCGTGAGAGTGCAGAAATCAAGTTGCATTGACAAGATCACAGCATTCATGTGTGTCATCGGCTACATGCTCATCGCTGCAACCTTTCATGCGACGGGAGTAGATCTAAATATAATAGATCTAAATCAACACTTTTCACAAATAGTTTATTTCAACAGCTGTAATAGTAAAAACGTAGTAAATGTTTTCGAGAGAGTTCCACACACGCATAATACTTATTTCATATGCAAGCCAATCATAGCAGTGGGCGTTTACACTGAAGTCTCACAGTAGGCACGCCCCTTCCAACAGAGCGCTCAAATCAGAGCCTTTTATTTTTATGACCATTTTGATGTAAAAATCATACTAACATTATAAGTGCACATTAAGAAACATAAAAAATTATTAATAATTAAAAAATGCAGTTCATAACCCCTTTAAGCCTGCTCTTTGCTCTCGTTATGTTGAACCAGAATCCCAAGTGAGGACCCCTCTGGACAGTCTGTCATCCTGTCATCGGCTCAGTTCAGGCGGATCATGGTGGAGTCTCATGTTCCTTGTGAAGAGGAGAAGTCATCAGTGCTGGAGGCTCAACGTCAAGCTCGTGAGGAAGCCATGGTGAGCCAACCATAACAAACTCTCAATCTGCAATTTGTCTTAAATACTTTCTGATGACACGCATGCAGGAGCGGATCTACCGGGGTTGCATGGGGTGGGCCAAACCAATGCCTTCTCATATGCCATGCAGAATTTTCCCAGTATAAAATTTAAATGTTTCCTGTATTGCATTGCTCCAGTGTCAATAACAGAATATTTACTCATTCAGTCATTTCCATTGAATCACTACATCATAAGAAATTGTTTTAAAAAGACCACAAAAACGTTTATTCTTTGTTCATGCATGGACATTTTTCCAAGAATGATTTAAACAATTCTGTATGCATGGAATTGAGGAATGTATTAAACTCAGTGTAACAACAATGCTAATCTAATATCGATAGAATAAAATTCTAAAATTATTTTTTATTTCCCAGGTCACATTATATTTACACCATCACATTAATAGTGAAATGCAGCATTACTTAATAATAATAATGTGTCTGATGTCCCCTAAGTGCAACACAGTGCATGTTTACAAAAATATAAACCATGGTGCGAACGTTCCTGCTTCTCAGTGAAGCAGCAGAGCAGGTCTGAGACGGGAGCTGACAGTACGCTGTGTGCGTGTGTGTGTGTGAAAATAAGCGAGTAAGCATTTTACATGGAACTTCACATTGATTAGGCTAGTTGATTTGTGTGTGCAGATGAAAAAACAAACGTATCATGATAACATCAACGGCTCTGCTGCATCTTTTAATTTAAACAAAATGAAGCTTACCTTGTACACTTTGGCGGGCCGTTCAAACAGAACTCGTTGTAGTCCACATTTTTTTTCCACACTGTAAAAAAAAAGTGTTCAATTTACAGTAAATTACCGGCAGCTGTGGTTGCCAGAAATTTACCGTATAAAATACGGTAGCAAGATTTTACGGTAGCAAGGTTTTACAGACTTAACTTAAAATTTACAGATATAATCCGTATTTCATTATATGATATTATGTTAATTACAGACCTATTGAAGTATTAATATCGGTTTTGTACCGTTGTAATACACTGACAACCAACCATCACAGTGGAGATGCGAGTCACATGATCAATCAAAGCTCATCACATGCAGCTCTTCCACAAAAAAGATAATATTAATATAGAGAAGCTGCACAGTGTCATTCACACAAACATTAAACACCATCATGGTAACACACATGAAATTTTAAAAAGGCAATAAACATTAATTTACTTATTGTTATTTCAACAAAAATACATCAAATGTGAAGTGTCACGCAGGGAATTGTGGGAATGTCAATTTACTGTAAATTTTCACTGTAAATTATACAATGAGTTGTTCTTTATCACTTTCAAAAACTGTAAATTTAACGGTATTTTACAGTAAAATTACATTAAATGTACCATTAGATCTATCACAGTTATTTACCGTATATAGTAAGGAAACTCTCTGTTAACCAATTAACAGTTTTTCACTGTAGCATTTTTACAGTCTTTTCACGATCATTTTTTACAGTGTAGGTAAACACGCGCTAGACAGATGTCTCTGACCACTGTACTCACGTCTCTTGTCTTTTGCAGCATTCATGCTTAACACAGTGTTCTCGTTTTCCCCCATTCCCCTTCCCACATCTTGCAATTTATAATGCAAAAATGTGTTCTGTATGAACGGCCCCCACAATATTCTTTGGTTGTCTTCCAAGCACTGCTATATGCTTCAGGAATTGTATCGCTAGTTCAGTGGCGTGCAGTAGTGTTCTGAAATGAGGAGGCAAAGTCCTTACAGTTTTTAAAAAAATCAATTGTAAATTCATGTCCCAGTTACACTTAATGTTGTCACATTTTCCTGGTTAAATAAACATTACTCTACATTACATCAAAAAAGAAACCAAATACAATTCTATTTTGCATTTTAACAATGTAATCATTGTTCTGTTTATTAAAACCAAATATAAATCTCATTAGGTTAAGATTTTTTACATTTATTTCAAAATAATAACTATTTAAACAATATATTTTATTTGTGACCTGATGTTCAGCTGTTCTTTTTAATAGTCAACTTCATCGGATCATCATTAATCAAGCTCGGTAAACACTGGTCGCAGACATGAAGATGTACCTTTAATTTCAGCAGATTGCTGGTCGCAGCTGGAACCAATCATAGGCAGTACCTCCTCTCACGTGACTTTCCCCCATTCATCATGTTTTCAGTCCATTTCAAGTTTGAATTTTGAAGTGACAAAGCTGTGTTATCTAAGTGGCAGAGCTGTTTAATTAGTTTTCCAATTAACGCATTCATTTTGTTCATTCACACTGATTAGCGAACGTGGAATACACATGTAAACAGGAGGTGGGATTTATCACACGAACCAATCATAGCGTGATAGAAGGAGGCAGTACCTCCTCTCACGTGACTTTCCCCCATTCATTTTTAATTACCCCCCACTAAACCCACCGCACACTTTATAGGGTCTGTTAACATTTTGAAATATTTGGGTTTTATTTTTCTCATCCTATTTTTTGAGGAGGCACCGCCTTCCTTGCCTCCTCTGAGGAATCGCCCCTGATCTGGTTGTTGTCATATCAGGATTCTGCAGAGCAGAGAAAAGCACAGATGCGTCAGGCGGACCTCTCTCGGCAGAAGAACCAGAACCTCAGTGAGCTCGAGATAGAGGCGAGGGACCGCGCTCAGTACCTGTTGGAACGAGCCAACACCCTGAGAATGGAACAAGAGGACGAAGTCAAGAAGCTCAATGAGGTAGATAAGACCACACTAACAAGCCAAACCATGACGCACTGGTTATTTCCTACATGCAAATGTTGTCTTTGTACTCCTGCAGTTGATTCAGAAAGTGCAGTGCCATGTTGTCCGGGATGCACAGATTGAAGAGAAGAAACAGAACCGCACAAAGTGGCTGGAGGAGGAGAAAAGGCTGGATGCCATCATGGAGGTGGAGCGTCGCCGGGCCTTAGAAACTCAGGAACAAATAGAACAACTGCGCAAAGAGCAGATGATTCAGTAAGGATGTATAAGCTCTATATTCTATATAATCTACATACGATGTATTGCTCCCTGGTTGATGGGTGGGTGTTATTAAAGCGGGAAGCGGCGCGTCTTCGACCAGATCCAGATGCGGATGGAGGAAAAAATGCTTCAGGATGAGATGAAGGAGCAGGAGGGTCAGCAGTTGCTGGAAAACATGGAAAAGATGCAGATAGAGGAGCTCAAGGTACATGCAATGAATCTCTAGATCAATTTGAATCAAAAGTACTGGTAGTTTTCGAACTCACATTACACTTTGTGTAATGTTATCTCAGGTCATTGAAAGGAAGAAGGAGGAGCAGAGGAATTTGCTTCAGGAGATTCAGAGGATAAATGAGGAGAACCTGCTTGCTAAAGAGCAGAAAAAGGAAGAAGAGAGATTAGCAGATCTGCGTGCTGTCGAGTATACAACCAAGAAGTTGGTAAGAAAAGTCTTTTTAATGAGTTTTTCTCTATAGCCTCTCTTGTCGCCCATCACTGTAATCTTAAACTTTAAAATCAGGGGCAGACTGTTCTTGCAGTTCTTACCTTGTCAATCAAATACAATAAATAAGATTAATTAAGCATTCATATAGACCAATTCACACTGCACCGACAGACAGCGTCCAACGTGGACAAACACCAGATTACAGTACGTCACTTCTCAGACATTCCACTACCCGACAAGCATGATTACGCATGTTAAATCGGCAAAAAACCCTATAAGCAATAATAATGTGAGATAACATTTTCCCTGATCCCTTTTTGTAAAAAGTACTACAGACTACTTTAAAGGGATAGATAGTTCACCCAGAAAATGACAAATTTACTCACCCTCATGTCGTTCCAAATCCGTAAAAGTTTTGTTCATCTTCAAAACACAAATGAAGATCTTTTTGAGAGATTTCTGTCCCTCCATTGACAGTCTACGCAACTGACACTTTTAACACTTAGCCAACACTTAGACCACTTTCTCATAAGGAGTTAGTAAAACTAATCCATTCGAATTGAAATTTGGTCCAAAGTTTCTGAACAGACTCGATAGCTCAGTTTTTCTGTCATTTGGGCAAAATTTCAAGTAATAAACTGTGAAGTGCTTTGCAGAGGCAATTGGGCTTGTACACCCAGGTGAAAAAAAGTGTACTTAAGTGCACTAAAAAAACACTTGAAAAAACTGTAAAAATTATGCACTATAAATACACTAATTAAAAGTATATTTTTACTTAAGTTGTACTTAAGTGTAATTGCGAAAGTATATTAAATACCATTGATATTTTTTGCATTTTAATATATTTCTAACAAGTATACTAGAAGTACATTGGTAATAAATATATGCTTAATTACACTTTTAAGAAATATGCTAAACACAAGCATAATTTTAATATATATTCAAACAAATGCACTATAAGTACATTGGTAATAAATATATGCTTAATTATACTTTTAAGAAATATGCTAAACACAAGCATAATTTTAAATATATTTCTAACAAATGCACTATAAGTACATTGGTAATAAATATATGCTTAATTATACTTTTAAAAAATATGCTAAACACAAGCATAATTGTAATATATTTCTAACAAATGCACTATAAGTACATTGATAATAAATATATGCTTAATTATACTTTTAAGAAATATGCTAAACACAAGCATATCATTTTAATATATTTCTAACAAATGCACTATAAGTACATTGGTAATAAATATATGCTTAATTATACTTTTAAGAAATATGCTAAACACAAGCATATCATTTTAATATATTTCTAAAAAGTATACTAAAAGTACATTGGTAATAAAGATATGCTTAATTATACTTTTAAGAAATATGCTAAATTCAAGCATAATTTTAATATATTTCTAAAAAGTATGCTACAAGTACTTTGGTAATAAATATATGCTTAGTTACATTTTTAAGAAATATGCTAAACACAATCATGCAATTTTTGTGAAGTTTTAGTGTATTTAAAGAAAACATACTTATGTTGCTCTTTGTGTAAGAACATAGCAAAATGCTTAAGCTTTTAGTATGCTTAAAGTACTTTTTAAACCCTTAGGCCTACTGCAATATATTTTAATATTTATATATTTATAATTTAAATATTTTGGGGGGAAAATTACATTTATTAACTATTATTAAGCATTGCAATAAGCCTACTTAAAATTAATATTGTTCACTTTTACTTGATTAAAGGCTACTTAAAAGGCCGTTGTCCATTATGATACATTTATACAATCTACAATCACAGCTGTCAATCATGATGTCACAGCACCGTTTTTATAGCATCAAATAACTGACTAAAAACAAACTTATTTTAAAAACAAACGCTTGAAATTACATCAACGTGATATCAACTACAGTAAATGACAGAAACTATCTTTGGAAAACAGATATGTGAAGTGTAATTTAATTGTTTAGTTGGTCTCACGTCCCGTTGAATAACATGGGGAGGCGGGGTTTATGACCTATACTAGGACCAGTCACCGGGGGGCGATCGAGACGTTTTGGCTTCACTTTTGAGGGCTTGTGCGGCACGCTTAGTATAGACCCCTTTTCAGTTGGTAAACATGGTGACGTTTTTATGTGGGCGGAGCTTAGGTGGAGGCAGAACGATCCCTCTGTCCGCTTCACTAACGCTAGTTTGCAAGTTTTGTTAGCTTGTTTTTTAACAATGACGGGAGAAAATCTGATTTTATCTTAATGTGCAAGGTCACTCACTGTCCAGGACCGCGATTGTTATTTGCAAAAGTTAATTTTAACGGACGGAACCAGATTGGCCGACCCGTAACATTACACGCTCAGTCAATGGAACGATCTGACAGGATTAACGTTAATGTTACCTCCGGTTGAGTGGCCTGACTTCTACACCTGATAGAGAAACAGAGCGTAAAGAAAAACGAACTATGTGATGATGAATGCTCATGTACAAGACTCGCGTGGCATGATCCGCAGTTCTGCCTAGCCAGCGCCAAGTAGACGACAATGATGCAATTTTAATGAAGTGAATATTTTCTAGAAATAAAAAATCCAGATACAGCATATTTATTTTTCATCGATTCTTCCACCCAACAACACAACAAGAGGACATTTAATAATAATAATAACAATTTAAGCTCCTCATTGTGTAGCCGAATCTGTGCTGGTTTGTATTGGCCGCCTCCAGTTTTCCCTTTGTTTTGCTTTTAAACTATGGGTGGGTGTTTACATTTACATGAATTACATTTACTGTTACTTTTATCAAATATAATTTTATCAAGTATAATTTTAGCATAAATGAGGCAGAAAATGCTACTGATAACACAGTAATAGTGTACTTGACAACTTTTTAAATAAACCATTATTTTATTGTTTTATAAAGGTACTGTTAAAACATAGTTAAAATATATTTTAAATAAATTATTTACTATATTTAAAATATGTGAGCAATACATAAATATGATTTGTATATATTCTTATATTTTAAATAATTTATAAGTGTATTTAAAAATGCATTAAAGATGGGTTCAATTGTACTAAAAGGGATAACAAAATAAAAAAAGTTAAAGCTGAAAAGTATGTTAAAAGCATATTTTAGTTAATCTTCAGTGTGTGTCAAAATAGCACAGTTGAGTACACTTAGTTGATCTTAAGTTTATCTTAAGAAGTACTAAAGTTAAGCTTTTAGTATATTAAGTACAAAATTAGTGCGCGAAAATAAAGCACTTTAAGTACATTATGGAAGTGTACTAAGTGCACTTAAATAATGTATTTTAGTGTACTTTTTTTGACAAAGAAATACACCTTAAGTATAATATATATATTTATATTTATAATATATTATTATTATATTTTAAATAATTTATTAGTACAATTAAAATGCATTAAAAATGGGTTTTAGATATACTAAAAGTGGTAACAAAATAAAAAAAATTAAAGGTTGAAATAGTATATTAAAAATATATTTAAGTTCATCTTCAGTGTGTGTCAAAATAGCACAGTTGAGTACACTTAGTTGATCTTAAGTTTATCTTAAAAAGTACTAAAGTTAAGCTTTTAGTATATTAAGTACAAAATTAGTGCGTGAAAATAAAGCACTTTAAGTACATTATGGAAGTGTACTAAGTGTACTTAAATAAAATGTATTTTAGTGAACTTTTTTTTCACCTGGGGGCTATGACTCAACAACACATGCAAGACAAAGACACTCTTCTCCGCTCCTCAAATACATACATGTATACATACATAATTATATATAACCACCCATATGACAGAAAAAGTGTTTAAATATTTATATTTCAGTACAAAAATGCTGGTAATTCTTGTGCTCATTGTTTTCATTAAGATCTGGCCATGTGGTCTGGTCACATATGGTCTAGTTGCAAAAGTTCAAATTGAATCAGAACATATATAAATCAGATCTCCATGCAACTGGACCATAATATTCATCATTGGAAATTAATTATTTCCAGTCTGTCATTTCTCACTTGTCTGTAATGGTTTTCTAAAATGCCACTCTCTGCAGCTTGAATTAAAATGATTACATTTTATGTATTTGTAAAAATACACTATACACAAATAAAAAACATTATTTCCAATTTTTCAATTTCCAAACCATTATTATATTCTGGTAGCTTTGATATGGTAGAGCAGTCACTAGTCTGAGTGGGTCATTGCTACCCTGGCCATTCCATTGATTTTGCGCAATATTAGGAGTGGACCACAAGAGAAAAAAACATCTTTTTAAGTCTGACCTACTGATTCCTTTACTGTGAACAAAAGAAGGATCATATAATGGTAGATTAATCATAGGAAAATGTTGAGACAAGCTAAATAAAAAACTTCAAGGGCCTGGCAACATCAGCAGCTGCAGTTGGCTTTCCCACCAAGCCACATTGAATAGCCATATTAAACCCAGATGTGTTTAATGACCTCTAGGAACGAGAGGCAGAGTATGAAGCTGAGCAGATACGAATCAAGAAAGAAAAAGAGAAGGAAGTGGCACGACTGAGAGCTCTTCAAGAACGGGACAGAGACCATAAAGCTGAGCAGGTAAAATGTTACAGTATGTCTTTATAAAAAATTACTAAATTCCTTTGTATGAGATGTATACCCATGATGACGTAATACATTTTGCATGCTGGATTCTGGATTTCAAATAAATGAGTTTTTCTCTGACCTGTGAGGATGAGATCAGGGCACGAAGGAACCAGGAAGCGGCTGCGAGGGAATGGAGAAGAAAAGAGAAAGAGCTGACTACGAAAAAGCTGGAAGTGGAAGAGAAGCTAAAGGCTGCTCGTTTGTTGCAAGTCACTCATAAGGAGCACTTGCTGTCCATTGAAGCTGGACGAGAGAGAGCAGAGTTTGAGAGGGTCCTGAGGTACAAACAGCATCACATGTATCACATGTATGGCCGTACACAAGGTTTTAGAAATACAGAGATCCAAAAACTAAGCTTTCTAGGGGGGTTTGGGGGCATACGGGCACATGATCTACATTTGTGCATTTTAAAGGGGTTAAATTATGCTATTTTAAAAGTTCATTATTTTGTTTATTGGGTGTAATAGAATAGGTTAACTTGCTTTTATGTTAAAAAAACACAGCATTTGTTTACATACTGTACATTTTTACATAGCCTCTATTCCCAGCCTGTCTGAAACGTCTGATTTCTACAAATCCCCTCGTTCCGAAAAAGCCTGATTGGCCAGCTGACCCATGCATTGTGATTGGCCAAAACCTCAACGCCCTTTCCATAATTGCAAACTTCAAGGCTTCTAAAGCAATTGTAAACACACAGTTAATAATGGCATCGGTATAACCGAAATGATCAAGCAGATAGACCAGAACCAATTTTTGCAAGCACGTCTTGAGCAGAATGTTTCACATACAATGTTTATTGTTTATTATAATGCAGCATATTAAGCATTACAAAACCCAATGAGTCAACCTGAAAACCTGAAAATTAAACAACTACCTCTATAATTCACACACGTCAAATAATTCACTGTATTTACTGACAGAACATTTTATCTTATGAAAGTGGAGGAGGGGAGAATGGACAAAGATAACATTGAAGATTGTATGCTTTATACTCCTTTTCCAGGGCACAGCAGGATCTCATTGAGAAAGAACGAGAAAAAGAGGAGCAGCGGCATCAACACATCCAAAGGCATGCTGAGGCTGTGAGGCAGCAGGTACGGGAGAGAGAAGTGCAGGCCATCAGCCAGCGCAGAGAGCTGTTTCGAGAGGGGGAACGACTGGAAGAGGAGGCGCGCAGTCGCAGAGCCCGACTGGACGAGATTAAAGATAAGAAGCTAAGGGAACTCAGGTATGTCCTTAGAGCAAAGTAGACAGAAAAATGCATTTCTCTATATTTAAGCCTAACCTAACCCTAACCCTTCTCTTTGCCACCGACATTGACTCATAAACACTAGTTAATCAATAAATTATTAAAAGTAATTAAATTAATGTCATAAACGTGCGACTATTCGACTAATGGCTTAAATGAACGACTACTAGTCAACCAGAAAAAATCTTTAGTCAGGGCAGCCCTAAAGATTACATAAGACTGTAATGAAAATAATGGATGAGTAATGAAATAAGGAATGATGGATTGCATACAGGAAAGAAGACACGGTGGCCTCAAAAAGGTTTTTGGACACTTAAGTCACAATTAAAAATGTATGAATTTCATTACATTAACTATAAAATATCACACCAAGTGGCATTCAGGGTTGAAGATAGAGAGAAATCTGCTTGCTATACGAAAGGGAAAAGCATTAGAGAGAGTATGCACATGACGTCAAAGTCGTCATGTGCATCAAAACTTTTTTGAATTACTAATTTATTAGATGCACTGGGCCGGGTGCTCTCGGGTGCAAGAGCGCTCTCTACGTGCAAGGTTACGAACGTTCGCCGCAATTCCACGCGTGTTTCCCAAAAATGCACTTAACATGAACGCGCGAGAACGCGTTCTACGTGCTACTTAAGCGTCGCTGTCCATTCGCGAAGTGCTGAAATATAACCTTATATGGAATCGTATTCTGAACGTTTAACCTAATAATCGTCATTTGTTGTGGATTAGAAATCAAGACAAGTCAAAGCACCAAAAATGGCTGTACAAAAAAAACAAAAACAAGAGAAGATACACCTTTCAAACGATAAAATGAATGTCCTTTTAGAGGAGATAGAGCGAAACAAAGATTTTAGTTTTAACAGATTTAAAGGACACCATACAAATAAGGAAAAACAAAACATCTGGGAGGACATTGCAAACTAACTGCAACCAGAGATGTTCAAAGATCAGGGAAGAGAAAGAAATGCCCAGCACATGGCTGGTGTTCGTGCACGTCAGTGAGTCATTGACAGAATGTTTTTAATTCGTCCCTATTTTGCCCAGTCTTTAAAGCATATTTCCCACATTACTTCTTTTATGATTATTTTATGATTTAATTTGTATGTAAATTTTTTCTTCCCTTTTTAATTATTTCATTTATAAATTAATTTAAACAAAATAGAGTACAATAAAGTGTACAATAAAGTACGTGAGTGTAATATAAGGTATTGATTGTACTTTATTGTACACTTTATTGTAATCGTGTTTTGTTTAAATGAAAACGAAATAATTAAAATGGGAAGAAAAATTTGAAATACACATCTAAATTAAATGAATGAACAAAAAAATCATAAAAGAAGTAATGTGGGAAATATGCTTTAAAGACTGGGCTAAATAGGGACGAATTAAAAAAAATTCTATGTGCTGGGCATTTCTTGCGGACCTCTTCCCTGATGTTTGAACACCTCTGGTTGCAGTTAGTTTGCAATGTCAGGTGTTTTGTTTTTCCTTATTTGTATGGTGTCCTTTAAATCTGTTAAAAAGAAAATCTTTGTTTCACTCTATCTCCTCTAAAAGGACATTCGTTTTATCTTTTGAAAGGTATCTTCTCGTTTTGTTTTTTTTGTTCAGCCATTTTGTCAATGCCTCCGCCTGTATGGTGCTTTATAGACTTGTCTTGATTTCTAATCCACAACAAATGACGATTATTAGGTTAAACGTTCAGATACGATTCTATATAAGGTTATGTAAAGACTCAGGGGTGGATCTAATCCATGGGGAATTTGCATATCATAATTAATAATTGGTAATTAATAATTATTCATACAGGTTTGGATTAGATCAGTCTTACATGTTAATAAATCTCCCGGTAAGGCAGTGCTTCTCAATTATTTTCTGTTACGCCCCCCCTAGAAAGAAGTAAACATTTTGCGCCCCCCAACTCTCCACCGCGACTGTAAATGGTATCATTTTTTCTATAAAGTTGTTATAAGTACACCTCTGCATTACATTGTATCCTTATTAACATTAAAGAAAACGAAGAAAAAAAAGAAATATAGATCAACTTACAACAAAGAATACCTTTATTAACATTGTTTTTTATTCAGTAACAGAAAAGACTTAGAGTGTTTTGTTTTTTTTTTGCACTGAGCAATTTGGTATCCCACCTTATATGACAGTGCTCGCTGGTTTACACCGCGAGCAGGAGCGTCGCGCAAGGGCCGATTCACATATAGCGCCTAAACGCGTAGACAACGCTAGGCGCGCCGCGTTCTCATTTTACCAAAGCACTAGGGCGGTTGCGCTCCGGTGGCGTCTGTCGTTGCTAAGCTTGTTGTTGTTAAGGTTCTTGTCACGTGACCTACGGTGCGCTTGCGGCATTCTGAAAAGTCGAGATGTTTTTATCTCGATGCGGCGCGGACGCGCTTGGAAAAAACGAGCGCGTCGCACCGCGACCACGTCGCTTCCATTATGAGCGCGCATACCGCGCGCCTACATTTGAAATAACTAACTTGAGCGCGCAAAAGACGCGATATGTGAATCGGCCCTAAAGCAGCAGTGCAGCGGGGGTTTCGGCGGCGAGTCTATTTTTGCTGCACTGCTCACGCTCAATTAAAGTGAAAGCACACTTTTGATGGACAAAATTTATATGATTTCACACAAAAAGTGTCTAAAGCGCACAGAATTTGCATGTCTGGTGTGTTTTAACAAGAACTGCAGTATGTCAGAAAAGAAAATGAAGACTCAAATTTTATAGAAAATGTACCCACCCATTAAACTTGTTTAATTATTTATTCAGTTTGGGCTTTGAACAAACTTCAAGTCTATCAAGTTTATGACCAACTTCTAAAAACAAATTTAACAAAAGTCTTTGTAAAGAAATGCTTGCTTATATGTCGCCTGGGCGCCGCTGTTGTGACGCTGTACAAACGCTTCCAGTAGTTGCGCTGACGCGCTGCTCACGCGCTGCTCACGCGCCACTCATGCTTGCGGAGTGAAACGGCCGTTACGTTTGTCTCATTATCTTCGTCTCTCTCCGCCTTTCTTTTCATCCCTGTTATTTTTTTTAAATGGTGTCTCTTAAGGGTTTGTTATCTGCACTTCATATCTCCTGTGTGCTCTTTAGGTGAAAAAAAAACCTACTTCCTGCGGCAAAAAAAAATATTACCCGGGATCGCGCGCGCCCCCCCTGGCATCGCTCAGAGCCCCCCCAGGGGGGCGCGCCCCACTATTTGAGAAGCACTGCGGTAAGGGATGATATGTCCTTCTACCTGCATGCATACATGTGAATCCTTGCAATTAATTACACGGACCACGTTTCACAAAACAGGTAAAATTAATTAGCTTAATTAATTTATAGAGTATAGGAAAATTAATTCTGTGGCCACAAGAATTAGCTTTCCCGCCCTATAAACAAATACTCTTTAAAGTATCTTTAATTTGTAAAGCTCGTAGGTTTGATCTAGTCATTTCAGGGACCTGAAGTATGAGCAGACACTGTAAATCAATCAAATGAGTATCATGAATTTAATAAGAAATAACTACTTGTGCATTTACTACGGTTACATGGGATATATGTATTTACAAACATTAATGACAAAGACACGCGGGGAGTCTAGACAATGGAAACACGTGTAAAAGTGAGTGAGAGTGAGAGAGAGAGAGAGGAAGCATTGGCAAAATCCACCCAGATAGAACCCTTCTGAAACAACACGATAAACATCATCTTAAAGGAGAACTCCGGGCAATTTTTAAGTTAATCTTGATCGTTAGACCTTTATGAGTACTGTCTATAGAAAAAAAAACGAACCGGATTGGTGCTTGCGACGCGGAGCTGCGACAGCGAATGCCCAGAGCTCCCACTCAGCTAAAACGGCAGCTCTGGGGGCATATACATAAAGAGCGTTTTTGTGCCTCTTAACAGACACAAAATGCAATTAAAATGTCTGTCCAACATGAACAGGGACCTTACCTGTGAACAAGATGCGTTTAGCAACTTAGCCATGGTTTAAATTCACCTAAATAGTGTTTTAGACAGCAAGCTGTAGTCTCGCGCTGAAGTCTCGCTCCTCCCACCTGGACACTATTGACCTTTCCTGGCTACAACTGAGATCACGGGACTTCGGCGCGAGTCCAGGTGGGAGGAGCGAGACTTCAGCGCGAGACTACAGCTTGCCGTCTAAAACACTATTTAAACCATGGCTAAGTTGCTAAACGCATCTTGTTCACAGGTAAGGTCCCTGTTCATGTTGGACAGACATTTTAATTGCATTTTGTGTCTGTTAAGACGCACAAAAACGCTCTTTATGTATATGCCCCCAGAGCTGCCGTTTTAGCTGAGTGGGAGCTCTGGGCATTCGCGGTCACAGCTCAGCGTAGCAAGCACCAATCCGGTTCGGTTTTTTTTCTATAGACAGTACTCACAAAGGTCTAACGATCAAGATTAACTTAAAAATTGCCCGGAGTTCTCCTTTAATGCTTCCTAGAAGCTGTATACAGAAATGTACTTGCAAAGTTTCTTGGTCTCTCATGTATTGTTGCGTTCCTGGAACGGCCTGTCCCAGCCGCGTGCATGAGCGGATGTTCTTTGTTCCATGTGTGCACGTCACGTGGTGTTCGGCGCGCGCGTTTTGAACCGAGGTTAAAGTCTTCGAGGTAACATTACCAAATTCGGCTAAATTCATCCCCTCTCCTGTGAGATGAATTAGGTTGGAAACTTAAAGAAAACAAAACTTTTAAACAAACAAAAGAAAGAAAGGATTTCCCGAGGGGAAATCAGATCAGAGACTACATGACTAAGGCAGACATAGAGGCAAGGAGGTCAGAGAGAGAGAAAAGCGTCCGTGTCCTTTTTTAAAGGAACGCAGACCATGCGCCTTCCGGAGCAACCTTAACCAATGAGATTCGACAAAACTCTGGCGCGAAGGCTTTCCTTTGTCTTGTCAAAACCTTATTTATGACAGGGTGAGTTTTTAGTCTTTTCCACTCCAAAGGTGGAAAACCATAGTAAATAATATTTTACTGAATATTTCTTTGCATATTTGGGTAGTCCATACCACGAGCGTTCTGGAGGTATCAAGAACATTATGTGAAAGTCAAAGGAATATACAGTGATATTTAACATGCATAATGAAGGTATTTCTTCTTCTCCTTATGCTACGATAAGATTCTAGTTATTCCAATGGGACATGGAGAAACAAACACACATAAAAACACATTGAATATATTTGGTTAAATGTCTTTAAACAAAAGAAGTGTCTTTCTTAGGTCAGGAAGGTTGCTTGTAATGGGACACTCTCTTTGCCCAGCGTGCCGGCCGGAGAGTTAAGATATATCGTTATCAGGAAACCCGGCCCTGGTCTGTTATCTTAAGCACATCGACTTTACATTTTCACGCCCCAAACATGACGCTTGTCATGATTCCTGTCCTGTGTTTCCCTTGTCTTGTGTGCACTTTTGTTATATCCTGTTCTGTGCCATGTTTTGTAGTCCGTTGTAGTCTTTCTTGTTTATTAGTCTCCCCAGGTGTTTCTTATTAACCACGCCCCCTTATTACTTAGTTAAGCTTGTTTGTCTCTGTGTATTTATAGCCCTTGTGTTTCACTTGTTACCTTGTCAGTTGTTATACATGTAATGGTTGCTTTTGTTCCTCGTGGTTTTGTTCCTTTGTTGTGTTTGTTCTGTTATTGCTTTATTAAATCCTGCGTTTAGATCCTCGTCTTCACCTGCTTTCCTCAGCTTCGTTACAGAACAACTGACCAAAAATATGGATCTAGCAGGAGGTAAACAGGATCCTGTGAGAGTGCTGTGCTCCATTTTTCAGGATGGCCAGTCCATCGAAAAGTATGTGGAGGAGTTTTTGGATTGCTGTCATCTAGCACCATTAGATGACGCCCAGCTTATGGACCTTTTTTGGAGCGGGCTGGATGAGAACATCGCCCTAATGATGCTGGAGGATAATACTGGCTGGACGCTGGCCCAATATATAGATCTGGCTCTGCGGCTGTGTGGATCTTCCTTCACCGTGGGTGAAGTTGAGGAGAATCCAGCCTTAAAACCTTTTTTTGGGTGGGGCGATTCAGTGGAGCGTGGTCCACTGCAGACCGCACCATCAGCCAGCACAATTGCGCCCACCGGCTCCGTCCGAGGGTGGAGAGGATTGGCGTCCAAGCTGAACGATCCACCACTGACATCTGTCCGATCAGCCGTTATTCCGAGATTTTCATTGGTCTCTGCGTTTTCAAATCCCCAGTCTGCCGAGCCAGAGACGCTTCACGTCACGCCTGCCGAGCAAGAGGCTGCTGTTCACGTCACGCCTGCCGAGCAAGAGGCTGCTGTTCACGTCACGCCTGCCGAGCAAGAGGCTGCTGTTCACGTCACGCCTGCCGAGCAAGAGGCTACTGTTCACGTCACGCCTGCCGAGCAAGAGGCTGCTGTTCACGTCACGCCTGCCGAGCCAGTGTCTGCTGTTCCTGAGCCGGAGCCAATGTCTGCTGTTCCTGAGCCGGAGCCAGTGTCTGCTGTTCCTGAGCCGGAGCCAGTGTCTGCTGTTCCTGAGCCGGAGCCAGTGTCTGCTGTTCCTGAGCCGGAGCCAGTGTCTGCCGTTCCTGAGCCGGTGTCCGTTCCTGAGCCGGTGTCCGTTCCTGAGCCGGTGTCCGTTCCTGAGCCGGTGTCCGTTCCTGAGCCGGTGTCCGTTCCTGAGCCGGTGTCCGTTCCTGAGCCTGCTCCAGCTGATGACCCCATAGCTACCCCCAAGAAGATTTTGGGGGGGGGCAGTAGGTCACCGCCGTGGCCGCCCGAGGGGTCTTCACCGTGGCCGCCCGAGGGGTCTTCACCGTGGCCGCCCGAGGGGTCTTCGCCGCCGTGGCCGCCCGAGGGGTCTTCGCCGCCGTGGCCGCCCGAGGGGTCTTCGCCGCCGTGGCCGCCCGAGGGGTCTTCGCCGCCGTGGCCGCCCGAGGGGTCTTCGCCGCCGTGGCCGCCCGAGGGGTCTTCGCCGCCGTGGCCGCCCGAGGGGTCTTCGCCGCCCTGGCCGCCCGAGGGGTCGTCTCCGCCCTGGCCGCCCGAGGGGTCGTCTCCGCCCTGGCCGCCCGAGGGGTCGTCTCCGCCCTGGCCGCCCGAGGGGTCGTCTCCGACGCCGCCTGCGCATCCTGCTCCGCCCTGGCCACCTGAACTGCCAGGCCCGCCCACGCCATGCCACGTCCCGTGTCCTGTCCCCCTGCACGGGCCTGGCCCACCGTCCCTCCCCCTAGACCGCCTCCGCTCCACCACCCTCTTGAACTATTTCCTGAGGAGCGTCTGGAATCCGCTCCTTAAGTGGGGGGCTATGTCATGATTCCTGTCCTGTGTTTCCCTTGTCTTGTGTGCACTTTTGTTATATCCTGTTCTGTGCCATGTTTTGTAGTCCGTTGTAGTCTTTCTTGTTTATTAGTCTCCCCAGGTGTTTCTTATTAACCACGCCCCCTTATTACTTAGTTAAGCTTGTTTGTCTCTGTGTATTTATAGCCCTTGTGTTTCACTTGTTACCTTGTCAGTTGTTATACATGTAATGGTTGCTTTTGTTCCTCGTGGTTTTGTTCCTTTGTTGTGTTTGTTCTGTTATTGCTTTATTAAATCCTGCGTTTAGATCCTCGTCTTCACCTGCTTTCCTCAGCTTCGTTACAACGCTAAACAAAACAAGCTGTGATTGGTTGCTTTACATGTCCTCAGACATGATTAGCCAATGAAAGCTGCGATGGAGTCCAGACCTTCTGCAGTCAGTTTGAAGATCTGGTTACGTGAGGATAGTGTTCAGCTTAAATGCCAAAAATCTAAAATGTGAAAGAGCTGCTGTGTTATTGACTATATTTCACAGTTAGGTTAGGAAGAGTTGAAGTGAGGATTTCTGTGTAAACAGTACTTCAGTTAATAAAACAAAAGTCAAAAGCACCAGAACATGGAATTCTTCATTTCTACAATTTTCCAGTGTTAGAAACTGACTTTATTCGTCAGTAAAAGTGCACCAGATGACACACAAAACACTCCAAGACTTTCGTCCACAACTGAATTTTTTCCCCTTTGTAAAGTATTGCAAAAAGACCTTAAATAGAACAAGAGAATCAATAATAATAATTTAAATCAAAACAATAATTTAAAGCAAAACAAGCTTATTATGTGAAAAGTGTTTGCACTGTGTTTTTTTTCTACCATTTGGGTTTTTTATGTTATGCAATGATATTCATTTAGGTGTGGCTTAAGTGTCCATATATAGAGTTTGTAGGAAAGGAAAATAAAGGAGTTTCATATGAATCAAACCCTGAAAATCTTTTTACTTCACAGAGATTATATGTTGGGTTCATAGATGTGTGTGACCATGACACGATGACTCATTCATTCTTGCAACGATAACAATATCTCCACTTCTGACCGCAGGGCAGCTGGGCTCTCTGACAAATACTGCAAGGAAGTGGAGCGTAAAGCTCAAGCCCTTCCCGCTCTTTCAAACTGAGGAGCAAGACAAATGGAGGCTTCGTCAAATTAATAAAAGAAAAACTGGTTTGCCCTTGACAAGTAACATCAGCAAAATTAATGTTTAAGCATTTTTGTGGAAAAGATTGCATCATCACAAGTGGGGGAAAAAATTAAATTGTAAACACAAAATACACAATGATACGTTTGTTTCTTTTTCTCTATCTGTTGCTGAATCAATGTGACATCATATGTTGATGCCAAACGTGTTAGTCATTCAAAAGTCAGGGTTGCTTTTTTGGGTTACACTTTATTTTAAGGTATCATTGTTACAGTGTAATTATATATTTAAGTACAGAGTTATATTAAGCAACTACATGTGCTTACTATAGGGTTAGGGTAGGATTATGATTGAGGTTGAGGGTTAGTTGCATGTAATTATGCATAATTTACTGTTATTACTATTGTAAGTACATAAAACATATGTAACAAGGACACTAAAATAAAGTGTTTTTTTGTTTGTTTTTTTTTACTGTATTATGGAAATAATATACTCTAAAATAATATATTCTAGTATAAACTGATTGTAATATTTTTGGACAGTTAAATGCAATTAAATAAAAAATGTATTTGAGTTTAAATACAATTAGCTGAAATTTAGTGCTTTTTTGACACACTTAAAGGATTAGTTAACTTTAAAAAAAAACTTTTGCTGATAATTGACTCACCCCCATGTCATTCAATGAACGAAATGACTCAAAAAAAGATTAGTTCATTTTGATGAATGAGTTCGAACAGGAGAGTCACGAACGCGCATCACAGAACAGAGCAAGGCGAGCATTTGTGCTTGTAAAACTTAAACTAATTTATTTATTTTACCGATCGTTTCGCTAGATAAGACCCTTATTCATCGTCTGGTGTCGTTTAAACCATTTGAAGCTGCACTGAAACTGTCATTTGGACCTTGAACCGTTTGGGATCCATTGAAGTCCATTATATAGAGATAAATCCTGGAATGTTTTCATCAAAAACCTTCATTTCTTTTCGACTGAAGAAAGAAAGACATGGACATCTTAAATGACATGGGGGTGAGAAAATTATCAGCAAAAGTTTTTTTTAAAGTGATCTAATCCTTTAATTAGGACCTAAATACATCTTTGTATAATTTTATAATTACTAATATTTGTCTTTGAAATATGGTTAAAATGTGTTGAATGTACTGACAAAAGCATTTATGTTGAACTAAAATATGTCATTAATGCCATTTTTTGATTGTCATGTTTTTAAAGCTGCAGTCCCTAGTTCTCTTTCAGTCGCTCACGTTTGACGTGTCGACTGATTGGGACTACGGGTGTTTCTCAAAACCAAGAATGCAAAGAACGGACTTGTGTTCTTGGGGAGAACGCTCTTGCTAGTTGTTCTTGGAAGAATGAACTTACAAGGTGACGAGCACACAGAACGCTGACGACAGTTTGAGACGATGTGTTCTTGCAGGTGTTGCGCAATACCCCCGCACAGACGCCGTCTGCAGAACCCAAACATTTACGACTCGCCATAAATTCGCCATAAATTACAACTCGCTACTTAATGTTGTCCTGCCTTTCTCTCTGCTTCCCGCTCCTTCCTAGAATGCCGAAATGAATGCTGGGATATTTCTGCCGTCAAGTTCACACAAGTTACCAACCGATGCATCGTCGGTAAAATGGCCACTTCCATAATTTTTAACCGTTCTTGCCAAAATGCAAACTTGTGTATTGGGACAGTACTTGGGCCACAAAAGATGACGTTTCACAAGTCCACAAGGACACAAGTACAGACAAGAACGCATTTTGAGAAACGGCCTACATCTCCGTTCCCTCTTTTAGGGAATGAGGGTTACATACGTTACCGAAACGTTTTTCCTCTTTGTCGCCATCTCTGTTTGAAATCTGCAATTGCAGTTATTCACGGAATTAACAACTTTACTTGGGTTGTGCCTCGGCACGGCACAGCGCGGATGAATCCAATGTTTTGAGGAGAATGTGCGGCTGTCATTCATTCCGAATCACAGATTCTACTTTTTGGAAGTATTTGGAAGAATTTTCACCACAAAATGTAATCTGAACAAGTACATTTAGTCATTTAGCAGACGCTTTTAATCCAAAGCAATTTACAACTGAGGACTAAACCAAGCGAGTCATTGTGAAGAGGCAAAAACAATGCAAGAAGTGCTCAAAATACAAAGGTCAGGCATTGAACAGAGGATTTAAAGGAAAAGGAGTTTTTTTTTTTTTTTTTATGTTATGTTAAGTGCTCACAGATGAGATGAGTTTCCAGCTGTCTTTTGAATGTTGTCAAGGATTCTGCATTCCTGACGAGGGTGGGGAGATCATTCCACCAGCATGGAACCGTGAATGAGAATGTTCTGGAGAGTGATTTTGTGTCTCTCTGGGATTGTACCACGAGTCGTCGCTCATTGACCGATCGTAGGCTTCTGGTAGGGATGTAGACTCGTAGGAGCGAGTGAAAGTAGGAGGGAGCTGAGCCTGTGGTCGTTATGGAAGTATCTGTAAGTAAGTTACATCCACTTTGTTCTGACCACTAAGTAAAAAAAAAAGGGAAAAGTAAATCGCATTGATTAAATCTAACGATCGCTTATCACGTCAAACCGTGCAAATTATACTTTGTTCTCAAATTGTTAGTTAATAACATCAGCATTGCATGACTACATTTAATGTGTATTAGGGATACCTGTAGTTCAGTTTCCATTTCTGCAGTTTAATTTCTAATTGTCATACCAACAAATTAATGTTCCAGCTGAAAAAAGCCATCTCTGCGTCCGTTTTGAACCCCTTTAAAACACGGAGTTCACGCCACCTTTCAAAAGGATAAAGATATTTATCCTTGTTTTCACATGGGCCGGTTGCAGTCTCTTTTTTTTATGTGGCCACTTTTGCATTTTACAACGGGTGAATCTCCAGTTGTCACTGTTGATTGTCGTTTGAACCTTTCTGGATCGGCCATCAAATTGAAAAGTTGAATTATATCAAGTACTGTGAGAAAAGGCTATAAATCTCGACCTCCAACATCCTCACACACAATATAGCCTACGGCCGAGACTCCTTCTTTATGTGTACAAATGTGACCACTGGAATTAATTTTTTTTTTACAAGCTTACTGTTTTGAATCAAGCTAAGGCAAGCAGAGAGTTTTGAACACTGGCTGGTTATGTACTTGCTCAAACATTTATTTTGGATCATTTTTAACCCCAAAAAATGTCCAAACAAATGGGTTTTTGGGGTTTGGACTGATGGGACAATGACCCTGAGGTTACCCCGTGAGTCAGTCCTAGAGCTCCATCCAATAGATTTCTTAGGCGCCAAAAATAACACCGCAGACACAGTTTAACCACCATGGGAAAATCTCACAGTAAAATATGTATCATCATTTTACTCTTTTATTTCATTTCATAACTATATCATATATCTCTTTTCATTTCTTTTATAACTGTTTACATTTTCCTTGCTTTTATTTTGTGATTATTTTATTTCCTTTCTGTAAAGCACTTCGAATTGCCACAGTGTATGAAATGTGCTGTATAAATAAACTTGCCTTGTCAGTCAAAATTCGATTATTTGTGTATCCGTTTGTAATTTGATCTAAATTATTGACTGTCCATACTCTGTATAAATGCTCGGATCTGATTTGCCTGTCATGTGTGGTGTTTGTGTTCCACAATATCTGCATTGGTTTCTATGCTAATGACGTTGTGTTATTAGGCATACGCCAAAAACAACAACAACACTGGAAAAAAAAATGTGTTGGATTTACATGATTTGATAGTGTACATCGGTCCCACATGAACCAATTAAGTTAATCAAACATAACTAATTCATGTAACTTCAACACCTTGCAATTATGACATTATATGTGACCCAATTAAATAGTCTCACAGCTCCCGGTTATGATTCAGGTATTCGAATTCATATATTCATTCATCCAATGCAATACAATTTATTTTAGTGTCGCACTATTCAATTTCTAGACTATAGTCAACTATTAGCTACCAATAGCACTTTTTAGCATCTTAAATGATAAGATTTACATGCTTCATCAACCAAAGCATTTGCAGAGATCATCGTTGAATCAGTCTTCAGCCTAACCAAATGCTCCACTCTTCTCTGGTAACCCACTGTAATTTAAATGGTTCTAATAATTGCAATGTAATTGAACATTAAACACAATTCCGCACTGTCAAGTCTTCCCCTTTTCTCAATTTCTCAAAAACCCCATAAAATAACACTTAATTTCAACATTTATTCTCTCTGAATTCAGCCATGTGCAAAGTATGCTGGGAACTAACAAGCACCGCCCAGTTTCAGTTAATGCAACACAAATCATTCATGTAATCCAACACAAACAGTAAACTTAAATGTTATTATAAACGTAAATGTTACATATATTTAAGCAGATTGAACACAATGTACAAAATGTATAGCAATTGTCTTGCTTATAAGCTCATTTTAATTAAGCAATTTGAACAAGCAGCAAAATAAAAATTTCAGTGAAGAGAAACATAAAGGGATTTCAATGCAGATGTTTTTGCCTTTATCGAGATCGTATGCTGAATACAGTAAGCCAAGTGGGAGAGAGAGGAGTTGCGGGATCACAAAAATTACTAAGATCACAAAGTGCTGCCCATGAGGCTGTTGGGTCCAATATATCCTGAGCTTGCAGTATTTATTTTTGGAAATAAAGAGAAAAACATCCATCCATTCAACTTCCTGAGTTATAATGAATCCATCATCCCACATCCCACAAGCTCAATATGAAAAACAGCAGTATCTGGTGTTGCCAGCAGCTGCTCTTTAAGGATTGCCATGCATCTCGTTCTCATGGACCGGACTCATCTTGCGGTGAGATGTCTCTTCTGAGACATGTTCTTCTGTTCTCAAACACATCTGGAGGAACATGCATGGTTAGATGTGGTTTGGCACAAGGTTGATCATCTTATTATATATGTGTAGACACGGTGATATGTATATAGGCCTACACAGTATATTACAGTTTTTTTCAGCCGCTAACAAGCGTTTGTCCAAACAGTTAGCACAGCATCGGTCTTTTGTGGCCATACCATTCACACATTTCATGTCGTTTTCACACAATACGCAGTCAGTGAACACATTTCCATAATGCTTGCATTTTCTTAACAGACAAGTTATACCTCCCAACAAAATGATAGATTGTTTTTGTAGTATTTACAAATGTTAACACACACCATCTCACAATAGAAAACACAATATTCCAAACCTTAGATACAGTATAAAAACCTCTGCTTCTGCAATGATATCAGTTCAAAAACAATATATTTCAGCTGATAATAAACAAACAATTGAACACAGACACACAGCTGATTTATGTTGGGTAAACTGGGCCAACCACAGCTGATTCCTGTCTGGCTTAGACTCAGTAGCAGGGCTTATTTTTTTCTATTACATTGACGCTGGGGCGGCAGTGGTTCAGTGGTTCATGTGGGTTGTCTACAAACCGGAAGGTTGGTGGTTCAATCCTCGGTTCCACCTGACCAAGTGTTGAGGTGTCCATGAGCAAGACAACTAACTCCCGACGAGCTGGATGGCGCCTTGTATGGCACACACCATTGTCGGTGTGTGAATGGGTGAATGTGATACAAAATGTAAAGTGCTTTGGTGGCCCAGTGGGTCTGTGAAAGCGCTATATAAATGCAGTCCGTTTACCATTTACACTTATTATACAGTAAAAGGAGGAATTTGAGGAATTTGGAAACAGAAAAAGACAAACACTTTAATGTCAGGATGAGGAAGAGTAAGAGAAAGGCCCAGGGAGAGGACACAGTTCAGGATAGCTAAGGGTGGATCCGACATACCAAGCGGTTTTATCCCAGGTGCATCGCCTTGGATAATATCAGATGTGATGTTGATGAAAACACGTGGCCTAACCCGGAAATAAAATAAAACGGAAACATAAGTCTATGCAGTTTTTGTAATGTAAACAATAGCCAGTATTTTATAACCTGGTGTACTTTGTTTGATTGACTGCATGTACCTTGTGAAGTGAAAACAAGTGTCAGTCTTTGACAGAATCATTTCACTTTGAGTCAGATTTCCAGTGTTTTGGTGAAGTTAGTGTGTGCAGAGAAAGATGTGTTCTATTTTGAAATGAAGAGTTGGCCCGTTCACACCAAGCACGATAACTATAAAGATAACGATAAAGATATAATTCTAAAAATCGTTCTCCATATTAAAGAATAACAGAGTTCACACCACAACTATAACGATAAAGATATGAGGAACGATATCGTTGGGATCACTTTCAGAACGATTTTTTTCCAGCTGTCCAACGATAAAACACTGACAGCCAATCAGAATCCATTCTAATTTAAAGGTCTCGCGCATCCATTTTCGCTACTTTGAAACCGCAGCGCGGGCGCGCGCGTGCTTAGAATAAAAAGACCGTTATCGGTCGTTGGTGTGGACGCATATATAGTAATCTTTATCGTTATCTTTATAGTTATCGTGCTTGGTGTGAACGGGCCTTTAACCTGTGTGATACACTGTTGATGAGTGGTCATGTGGTGGTCTGCTCTTAGATAACTTAGATAAGCTGTTTGCATGTTTTCTTCCTACATTAAACATTATTCTGCACTCTACATTGAATTTACATACATTGAATTTATACTTTTATTTGTCTGACTCTGTATAATACACATTTGTAATTATTTTTTTCTTTAAAACATGACTCCAACTTAACACTATAAAATAAAATAAAAGAACTAATCATTCCAAATCTGTGTACTTTATTTTTTGTACAGGTGGCCAGTTTATGTTTTTTGTTTTTTTGAGCTGTTAGCTGACATTGTTGGTGGGTATCCTTTTATCAGATGTGTCATTATCAGATATCAGATTCTTTTAATCATGTACAAGTACTTTATTGTTAAATTAATATGTATTTGCATTGGCAGAGCATGTGTAGCTATGACAAATATATGAGGTTTGTCTGAGCCAAAACTTGTCTGTAGAGTCACAGTTTATAGGCTATTGATAGCAGTAAAACTTTACTGAAAGAAAGCATGTGTCCATGATTAACAGTTTGTGGCCACTGATATGCAAAGCGGTTTGTTTATGAAAGTAATAATAGATAAGACTTTTCCAGGCAAGACAGCAAGATTTAGCATTTTACGGTTCAAGCTATGGTTTTCCAGTCAAAGTGTCTGGAATGTGAGCAGGCCAGGTTTTTACTTCTCTCCTAGAAAAACGTTAAGAACAGACTAAATTCTGCAGTAAGTATACAAAGATTGGATCCGAAGCAGAAGACTGGTGCAAATTTTATTTTCTCTGAAGAAGAAATGGAAGACATTTTCCAGCATGATGTCACAAGGCAAGAGTGAAAATGAAGTGGGTCGGAGATCATTGCATGGAAATTTTGTATCCGTGGCCAGGCAACTCCCTGTATCTTAATCCCATCGAGAACCATGCTGTCAATCCTCAAAAGCCGAGTGGACAAGCAGAAGTCCACAAACTGTCACCTCTGAGCACTAATAAGCACTAATAATAAGCTAATAAACTGAGCACTAATAAGAAAATGATGGATCACCATCCATAGGTTGGGATAGGTTTTATCCCAGAAGCTGATATGCAGCATATCCAACATGTGCAGTACACACACACACACACACACACAAACATTACAGCTCCTGTACTCTCATGGAAAATACATTCACATTGTGTAATCCTGGAGAGATCACACTAAAGCTTTTAATATTAAAACAAGATCTGGCATGCCAAAAAAAAGTTATGGGAACTCGCATTAGAAGACAGTCGCCTTAAAACGGATAACTTCCGTCACTAATCATTAGCATTCTCCTTCTTCATCACATCTGGTACTCATTAAAGTCCATATATAATTAGAAATGTATCAGCATAGTATAGCACATTTTGTATACGTAAAATGTAAAATAAAATGTAGGCTACTGAGTATTGTAGATGTAGGAAGGCTATTTCAAAAATAGGCTTTTGAATGGGAATATAGTAGGCTATAGTACAGATGTAGTAGGCTACATGTGTGCAGGTGCTTTTCACAGCAAAGCCAGTCTTCCAGGAATACACCCCCTCATATTTCTCACTAGGATATTGTCATATCCTTAAAACTTGCCCCCACTTAACCACATCAGCCCTACTTTCAGTGGTTAAACTCATTTACCCGAACTCAACTCATTGGGAGCATACACAGAATGTAGGCTATTGTAATCAAGTGCTGAACACCATCACAAAATAAATATTCAAGCAATAACTAATAAAATGTGTACAACTTTACAATAAGGTCTCATTTGTTAACATTAGTTAATCTATTAATTGACATGATCTAACAATGAGCAATACAATATTTATTAATTGCATCAACTAATGTTAACAAAAAGGCCTACAACTTGATTTTAATAATGTATTAGTAAATGTTGAAATTGACATTAACTAAGATTAATAAATGCTGAAGTATTGTTCATTCTTAATGAATAATGAGTAAATAATAAATCAAATACTGTCAAAACTACAGCACATATTTCCAACAAGGATTGCCATGTTAGAAAAGTGAATAAAAAAATAAAAAACTCCAGGATACACTCTTTTTTTGTTAATCCTGCTAACAGGCAAACAAACAAATCAACAAATGGAAGCGGACTAAAAACATTGCTTGCATACAGAATCATCCACTGAGGTCTCTGTACACATTCGGTTTGGGGAAACAGGGACGTGTAGTGGTGCATATTTGAATTATAGGTGATCTCTAAATTAACTGATTGCTAATATTCTTATTGTTCCTTCGATTTTTGGAAGTTCTAACCAACATAATGTTATGTTGTGTTCTGACTCCAATTAGAATTTTCAACATCATGTTGTACAATGGAAGTTAAGTAATCAAACATTTCTACTATTAATAATGCCTTTATTATTAGATGCTGATGATTCACAAATTTGTTGTAATTAGAAATTCCCCATTGTGCTTCATCCTGGTCCTGCATCCCACAATAACCGCTCAGACGGTTTAGATAATCTGTTAAAACAAACAGTATTCAACAAATATGTTCAGAGTGACCAATATAGTAGGCTACTTGCATTGCACAGTACTTTCACTATCTCATAGTTGCATATTCAGGGCTCGAATTTCAGGGATATTCAGGGATTCCCGCAAACATTGATTCACTTTAGCAGGTTCATACTTGGGGGGAATTATTCTAATATAATTCGAATCCTTATGTCTTTTGCCATGTGATGCTTTATTTGTTTGTTAATTGTTTTTGCCACAACACTTTCGTCAGCTTGTGCGCCTTGATTTCACACGACGGACACTTGCTCGCATGGCGACGTGGGTATTTGTGTTCCCGCAGCGTTTTCCACGCAGCTCGAGTTCCTGATAGGGAACGTCTCCGGTTACGTATGTAACCTTAGTTCCCTGAAGGAACGAGACGCTGTGTGTCTTTGCCATACTCCCTGCATGCCCGAGATCAATTGCCTCAGACTTTTTCAGAAGCTATCGCGGCTGTGATTTTGGGGTGCTTTATAGTTTCCTGGTTGATGACGTCACCCGCCTATCACGTTCCGTCTCGCCTTTGGACTGATTTCATACGCGCTTCATGAAGCACAACGCAAGAAGCGTTCCCACAGCATTTTCCACGCAGCGTCTCGTTCCTTCAGGGAACTAAGGTTACATACGTAACCGGAGACGTTTTAAGGAATCAGGATTAATAGCCTATGTATTTCATTTAGTCAGGACTATAATACTACCCAGTTTTTTTTTTACATTTGATTACTTTATTCAGTCTCTGTAGTACTATTTCTGAATACTAGTGTCAGACCTAAGCAAAAACTTTTCTCTTTATAGGTATCTTTATTCTATTGTATTTACTTATGCTACTTTTTTCAATTTAATTCAAAGATTGAAATCAAGCTTCCTTGTGTTGCATAAATTCTTAAGAACAAAATTAGGCCATTGTAAATTGCAATGAGTTTAAATGCAAAAAATGGAGATAAATGTAATAAATAAAAAAAGTCTAACCCCCCCCCCCCCCCCCCCATAAGGGGTAATCATAAGAATCACCTAAGGGGGGATTCCTCCTTCCTTCCTGGATTGCATCAAACAGAACTGATTCTGTTCCAAATGTCTAAATATTGTCTTGGTAACATAAACAAAGTGGGTTGAGTGTTTTTTCAGGGGACGAAAAGGATGAGTGCTATTTAATGAGCAAGAAATTACCCAGTGATATGTTCCCCCCATTTTCCAAAACGAAATTCAGGCCCTGATATTGCACCACTAACCACCAACATTGAGTGATTTGAAGTGTTGGTGACCATGAAGGAAACACGCCAGATTATCTGAGGAGGGAAGTGTGACTCCACTTGTGACTCAGCTTGTCTAACGCCTTCAGTGAAGTGGCAAGATTTATTGCCTCCCTGTTAAATGTTCCAGGCAAACAGAAGAGACCTTTGATTACCAGAACAGCAAGGAATGCATTGTCTATAAATAAATCAAACATCAAATTTAAAGTATTACATAAAGTGTACGTATAGTATTAGCACATTTAATAAAACATCCATCAGGATGTAGCCTATAAAAGCAGGTCAAGATCTTTACTCAATTGTTATTGATTTCACCTAAATGTAGCCTACCTAAAGAAATTCTGTTCAGGTACCAAATGTTTTGAAATCACAATATACGTCTTATTGTGCATGTTTTAACACCACCACCACCTCCCTCTCTTTGATTTAAATCTTCTTTTTTTATGTAAATCATAAAATATACAGTAGGTGGCACTGAAGCGGATGTGGTGCTCACTAAATGTGCCCCCCGGAAACATAAACGATTCACTTAATCAATCAGTGGTTCCCATGACCATTGAACACAAACGCTAAACTAATCATGACAGCAAATTGAAGATCAGAAGCATTTTTATTATTTCCTGCACAGCATGAGTACTGTAATAAACATCGAGTGAGATTAAAGGTGAACTTGCATCGACATGTTTTCTTAATTTCTGCACGGCTGGATCGTGTTGTTTTGTTTTAGCCTAGTTAGCACTACTAGCACAGCTAATGCTGTGTGTTATTTCGCCCCAGACGTGGATGTAAAGCACAGATCGGGCAGGGATGGATTCGCTGAACTTTGAGTCAGAGATGGAGGCGGACGGGCAGGGCAGTTATTCTCTGTTTCCAGCGCTGGATAGCATGAACAGCCTGACTAGCCTGACTGGAGCCGCCGAGAGTCTCGACGCGTGAGTTTTGGCGGAGGATCTGCCATCTAATGTGTTCATTTAAATATTCCATTCACTTCTTACGCAATTAGGCCACGCAGCTGTTTTACATTATTGCACAAAAATGATGCAGTACTGTTGAAGACGCGCAGTACCACGATTAGGTTTGAAGTCGCAGCAACTGTGGTAACGTTATAACATGGTGTTGTTCTTGGTAACCTTGGTTCTTGGTAAACATGGGAACTTTAGGAGTATAATATCTTGCCCAAAACACAAAATTCGTTGTAATACCGAAAACAGGGCTTGTGATACGTCTGTTGACCCATACATTGATGGGTCAACAGATTTTTGTGTTTTTTAAATTTTTATAAAAGTGGTTTGATTTGTTTAAAAATCCTATCCTATGTATGTGCTGGCAAGGTGGGTAAAACCAGCCGGGGAAAAAGACACGGATTATTTATAGACGAATATACTTAAGTGTGAACTGAATGTATTGTATTCATATAGGCTACTTTTTTTCTTCTTCTTTTTTTTTTTTACTGTATGTTTATTGATCCCAAAAAAACAAATAATCACTATAGGGAAATACAAAATGTATCAATGTAAAACACTTACATAATCACAAAAGGTATATTATTAATTGCATTAAAGTATTAAGTCTCGTAAAAACAAAGAATAAATGTTTATACATTTTATACATTCTCTGTTCAATATTAAAGAACACCCATTTATTCGTACACTTAATTGCATGTTATTTGCAATTAAATGAAAATGCATTGTAGTTTACTTTTTTTTTACCCATTTAAGTAGGACTTAAGTACATTTTTATATATATTTTCATAATTCTATTGTTTTGAAATATGGTTAAAGTGTACTGCTGAATATACTGAGAAGCATTTATGATCAACTAAAATATATTTCACTGTCATTTCTATTAAAACATGTATGTCATGTATTTAAAAATATTTGTGATTAATTACACATTTGTAATCTTGAAATTCAGTACATGTAATATATTAACATTTATTATAATTTTAACTAGACTGTTTTTTGAAATAACATTTAAAGTGCTTGATGTGCTCTAGTATGTTAGTCAACACATCACAATTGTTAGTTAGTAACTGATGACAAAAGATTATTAAAACATAATGGCCTGGTTTCACAGACAGGGCTCAGGTTAGGTCTTAGTTCAATTAGGACATTGAATTATCTTTATACGTGTCCAGTGTAAAAAAGCCCACTAAACCTACTCTGAAACTCTGAGTTTGTTCAGCTAGTGTCATGCAACAGGCCATACAAGTGCACATTCAATACAATTAAAAGCACTTTTTCACAAGGGCTGTGCGTCTCAGTGGGTTTGTTTTAGTGTGAAGCTTTATTATTTTATTATAGCAGTACTATAAATAATAGTTAAACTGATAACTGAGATTACTACATTAATAAGAACACTGCGAGACCTATGGTGGATGTGTGTGAAAGCTTTGCGTGATCATACTGTACTTCTACTCTTTTTCAGTGAAACCCCCAGCGAGGTTGCAGATAAACCGAACCTCACATGGCTCGATGCTGCTCAGGTAAACATCTCTCTTAAACCGCGCTGTTTCACATACATTTCAGGTGATCAAATCAATGAGTTTTCTGATGTTTAAGATTGTTCTGGAAGAGGCTGGGCGGCCCATGCACATCAAGGAGATCAAGCAGCGGATCATTGATCGTGGACTGGTGCAGTCAAAGTACAGAAATATTCCTTCAGTTTAAATATTTACATTGCAACGCACATATGTCATTATGAACACTGTATCTATCTTTAACCCTATTCACAGTGCAAAGTCAAGCCTCGAGGCAGTCATGTACCGAGAGGTGAGGCACAGCATGATTTATGACACTAATGCTGTTCACTGTCAATCATGTACCATATTTACTTTGTTTTCCATTCAGTACCAGCAATGTGTTTAATTTAGTGCATGATTTCACTTGTTTGTCTTTCATTTGTACATTGATTAAAGTTTTAGAAAGAGGAAACAGGGTAAAGTCAGAGCAGTCTGTCACACAGAGAGTCAGCTCTCAGTCTTCAGCCTTTGCTTTAGTTTCACAGTTTGTTACAGACACAGAAAGGCAGCAGACGCTTCAAGAGGATTGAGAGCAGAAATGGAGTTTTTGCCCTGTTGGTAAGTCCATAAGCACGTGTCAGTTAGCCGTTACACTAATTTTAACTTAGAAATAGTTTTCATTAGGACACATGACGCTTACTAAGACGCTTACATTTAGTTGTTGCTTGTTATTTTTTGTGGCAACTGTCCAGTCATCATTCTCTTATTTTTGTATGTTGTGTGGAGTCTGCATCAACACATTAAACAACCACATAATTGCTGATCTCAGTTTATATTTTGTGTGGTCTACTTTAAAGGTGAATTGAGTTTTTTCCGATCCTACAGGTTTGCCAATTTTTTGACAAAGGAAATATTGTCCACACAGACCATTGGCCCCCGCCACAGTTGACATTTGGACCTCTAAATCAAACAGTTTATACTCTTTATAAAGTCCATCTAATCTTACTTCGATGTTCATCGTACTGAGATGACACACTTCACCTTTAAATAGTTCCCAACAATTTAATGGCATAACCCATGTGACGCTTTTTTCAATCTGACAGAAATGCTCTGCTGATTTCTTTTGTCTGTTAAACTCTTATTGTTTGTAACTCATATGCAGACTGATGAAGAGAGACAGCATGCATTGCAGGCGTTTTCTGCTCAGTCGACCTTCTCGAGTTCAGGGTCCGGTTCGTCGCTGGGACACCTTCCCTCTCCCACAATCCACACTGAGTCCAGGCCTAAGGCCAGGAAAGGTCCTCGCAAGAACCAAAATGAGAAGTACCGACTGAAGTACATCCGTCTGCGCAAGGCTGCCCGTTCCATGATATTTGTGAGTGAACGTTTTTATACCAATAACTGAGTTTAAAGCTGTTATATCCAATATCTCAATATCCTGAGATATCCAATAGTAGTGAAGTTAGTGGAGCGCACATGATCCATCACTACGTCCTGTAGTGGAGAGTGTTGGCAGGAAGATCAAGTTATTTTAGTGGTCAGTTGGGCTGTGCATTGGCACTGCCTTCACAATTCGATTTGATTACGATTCACTAGGTAACAATTCGATTCTATGATGCATTGCTATACATCAAAATTCTACTGCACACAACAAGGCACATTTTTCAGTCATGAGGCAATACAAGCAGTCAGATATTGAACAGCAGATTTTATTGGCTGCTGTGTGTGTGTTATAACTCTCCTGTATCTTTGACATAAATGTCATTAAATAAAATAAAATTGAATGGTACAGGGTATTGGATGTGGCATTTTCAAACCTGAAAAAGAAAACATAAATCACTGCTTTCAGATATTATGCCCCCGGAAGTAATTGAAACTTCAAAACTTTATTGTCCAAGTCCAGAAAATAAACAGTGACATAATCGATTATGGCACTTTGCCGCATCTATGCTGAATCGTGCATTTCCCGCACTGCGATGCATCGCCGAATCGATTATTTTTGACACCACTAACTTTCCTTTAATTTATGATATATCTCTGTGTACATACAGTGGTACTCGCCATGCTGACGCTGAGCATGAATGGTCTCGTGAAACCAGATAGACTGACATTTTACACTTTCAACACAGATAAATATCCAGCTAGTAGTTGGAACACTAGTCACTGGAGACACTGGCAGCTTACATATGTAATTGCCTAGTTATCGGTGTAACGATGCTTGAATCGGTGCCCTTTGACTCACAGGAAAACGCAGCACTGTATGATGAGATCGCTCACCTGGAGGAGAAGTTTGTCCGGGCAAAAGAAGAAAGGAGGTACGCCCACATTCACTTATCTTCATTACAAAATATTCTTGATTGAAAATGAATTTGTATTTGAAACATATTTTTTCCCCAAACTCTTCATAAAGTCATTCAAAAGTTTGGGGTCAATATTTTGATTAAAAGCTACAGCCATTTATAATGTTACGAAAGATTTCTATGACAAATAAAAGATGTTCTTTTTAACTTTCCATTCATTAAATAATCCTGGAAAAAAAAGTATTAAAAAAATGTATTCCCTCAAAAATGTTAAGCAACACATTTTGCAATATATTAAACCGGAAAATGGTAATATTATAATATTACTGTTTCAGATTTTTTTTAACTCTTTCCCCGCCATTGAGGTAAATTTCTGTCTTTACGTGTTTTCACTGTTATACTGTAGGGGGCACTGTTACACATCTTCCGAAAGAGTACTGACTGTTTAAAACACATGTGAGGAAGAAGCAGAAACGAGCGATAGCATATGTAATCAAATGCATATGTAAAATAACGCGATCATCAACATTAAACCGCATAAATCAAAACTGCCGAATGTAACTGAATGAGATGTGGAGCCAGGACGAGCTGCAGGGCTGAAGCTTTGAGGGTGTTGATTTTCTCATCTTTTTACTTAATTTAGCCTTTTTTAATAAAACTTGCCAAACTACCCATATTCAATTGGTGATGAAAAAGAATACATGTAGATTGAATAAAACAGTTTTTTTTTTTTTTTCAAAGCAGAGGGTCTGTTCTTTCTTTTTGAAAGATATTCAGATATTTCAAATATGTTCAGATATTCTTACAACAAAATCTCCTGTGGGCCAAAAAATAGTTGAAAGTTATAAAAAATGCTGACGCACCAAAAAGTGAGATCCACTCCACTTAATCTCATCCTGTATCTCCAGATTCCTGCTGAAGTCTTTGCTGCAGTTTCAGTCTCTGTCTGAAGGAGAGGCCGTCCCGACTCCCAGCTGCAGCACACACACACACACACCCGCCTCGATGAGCTCCAGCACACCAGGAGGCGCTGCTCTACCGGCGAGCCACAGCCAGACCCCTGGACTCTCAGCGTCTGAAGACAGCCTTTTGAAGAAACCCAAAAAAGAACGAAAAGAGAGAGGCAGGGAAGAATGTGAGTGTTTCTCGCTGCTGTGTTCCTTTTTTTCTGTGTCTTTTATTTTTGATTTAATAGTTATTTAGCATTTGTTTCCTCAACTTTCAGTCATGAAGAGGATTTGTAAGAGGAGGAAGGTTGCAGAGGGAGGAGTGCGTAAGCTTGTTCAGCCCATCTCGCTGGACTCTTCCGGGAGACCGCTCTTTCCCATCGTCCTCGGTGGACTGACCGTGTACAGCCTAGGAGAGGTCAGACAATCATCCACTTCTAATGTGTCAAGTCACCTTCATTTATACAGCGCTTTTACCAATACAGACTGTTTCAAAACAGCTTTACAGTGATAATAGGAAATGAAAGTAACAGAGATTGTTTTGGCTTTACAGCAGCTCTAGAATAAAGTTATTGTCCAGCTAAAAGTATTGTTCGTCTTGTGCTGGTCTGTGACGCACCAGGGATTGTTTTAAACATCCAGGATACGCACACAAGAGGACCATTTTAAACAATAAACTGACACAGACATAACGATGTCATTCAACATACAATCAAATTTGAGCGATCCTCCTTCTCCACGCTTGTTAACAATGGGGCGGTACATCCGCCCACGTCCAGCGTGACCTTTCCAACGTGATTTGGTCGCAGACCAGCACAAGACAATCAACTGTGGTTAAAAAGTATATACTTTTTCTTTTTTTCTTTTTTTTTTAGAAAATGGCAGATCGTTTCGCTAGATAAGACTCTATTCCTCAGCCGGGATCGTGCAGAGCCCTTTGAAACTGCATTGATTTGGACTTCAACAATTTGGTTACCGATGAAGTCCATTGTGTGGAGAAAAATCCTGATTATGTTTTCCTCAAAAAACTTGATTTATTTTTCACTGAAGAAAGAAAGACATGAACATGTTGAATGGCATTTAATTTCATTCATTTTGAGATGAACTAATCCTTTAAGACGCCATATCTTAAAAAACAAACTTGGATCCTTCCTCACCTTCTAATTTCCATCCTATTTCTAATCTACCTTTTATTTCGAAGATGAGAGAGAGAGAGAGAGAGAGAGAGAGAGAGAGAGAGAGAGAGAGAGAGAGAGAGAGAGAGAGAGAGAGAGAGAGAGAGAGAGAGAGAGAGAGAGAGAGAGAGAGAGAGAGAGAGAGAGAGAGAGAGAGAGAGAGAGAGAGAGAGAGAGAGAGAGAGAGAGAGAGAGAGAGAGAGAGAGAGAGAGAGAGAGAGAGAGAGAGAGAGAGAGAGAGAGAGAGTTGCACTGACTCAATTACAATCATACTTGGCTGTAAATTCTCTTCATGAAACACTTCAATCTGTTTTAAAGCTTTTTAAAGCTTAAAAAGCTTTAAAAAGCCGATTCTGTGAAATTTATGGCTTTGTTTTGATTAGATCTGAGTGCTGGATTTGATTTGGCCGATCGCCTGGAGATATCTGTTGGCTTTCGTGGCGCAGTCTTACAGTGGCTCCGTTCTGGTCTGACCAACAGCTGTTTTAGTGTTCGTATTGGTCACCAGACCTCCTCTGGAGTACCTCGAAACTGTGGAGTCCCACGGGGACAAATCAAGTTCAGAGAGTTTATTGTCATATGCACAGACAGAAAGCATGTTTCCCTGTACGATGAAATTCTTACTTTGCCGTCCACGTAAAATGTCATACAATGTCATACAAAAATAAGTAGAATTTCTTAGTTGTAAATCTCTTAATAAAAGCAATAGAAAGTTAGATAATGCTGTTAAATAGAGCAATAAGTTAAACAGTTATGTCCATGGTTGCAAACTCCTATCAACTGTTTAGGAGTCTTATGGCAGAAGGGAAGAACGAGTTCTTCAGTCTTGAAGTCCTGCATTTCACACTTCTATACCTCCGTCCTGAGGATGTCTTTGAGGATGGAAGCAGCTCTCCTGGTGGCCCTGTGGTGATATTTGCTCTCTAAAGTGGGTAATTTAGTCCTGGTGATTCTGTGCAGTCTTCACCACTCTCTGTAGGCGTTTACGGTCCATGACAGTAGTGCTACCATACCACACAGTGACGCAATTAGTCAGGACACTCTCGATAACGCAGCCGCGGAAGTTGTTGAGGATCTTAGACGACATGCCAAACCTCCTCAACCTCCTCAGAGAATACAGCCGCTGTCGGGCCTTCTCAACCAGCTGCGGGACTTGTGGTTTCCAAATGAGGTCCTCACTAATGTGGACACCCAAGTATTTAAAATTGCTCACCGTCCCCACTTCAAGCTCCCGGATGAACAGTGGCTGATGCGTACTCCTCTCCTCTCTCATGTCCACTATCATTTCCTTCGTCTTCTCCATGTTGGGGATCCTCGGGCCGGTATTGTTTTTTCTGCACATGCTACCTCTGGCGTCCATTTTTAATAAATACGGAGTATTTACGGAGTAAATGAACTTAAGCTTTGGCTTTCAAGACATGTTCTAAATTTAATCGAAAATAAAACTGAAATAATCATATTTGGGCACAAGCAAAACTGTGTGGGTATTTATGCAAATTAGCACATACGCAATTAGATTATGCACCGTTTGTCTGTTAACAAACAATTTAAAAAACATTTTTTCAGTTTGTCTTGGTGTAAGTAATCAACTCAGTCATTTTCATGGTGATATCTAAAGATTAAAAAGAAAGAAAAAGAATGAACAGGCGTATGAATAGGCTGCATTTGGGTCTTTTTCAAAACTTTCCCCTAATGGGATTCTTCGGGGCTTTTTTTTTTTTTCCTTACTCAGGACATATCGAGGAAACAAAACCAGTTGAGTTTGCTTCTGTTGCAATTTGTTCAACCTTTTCTCATAAAATGACTGGACTATTGATGTTGCCCCATAGGAAACTCAATGCACTACTGTTGTAAAGTCATGCTTTTTTTCCATCTTCGCCAACTCTCTAAAGGGAACCCCTTTCTATCCCGGTGTAACTTTCAAACAGTGATTCATGCTTTCGTAACAACTCATTTAGACTATTGACCTGTTTTTGGTGTCTCTCAGTCTTCCTCTCCCGTCTACAGCGAGTGCAGAACGCTGACTCATCACTGGGATCCGCAAGCACGAGTCAGTCACCCCTGGTTCATCCACACTGGCTCCATCACGATTGAGAAATTGTATTATTTGTTTCTAAAGCTCTCAACAAATGGTCCCCTCAGTACCTGACCGATCTGCTCTGTCCGTGCACTCCTTCTAGAACTGAGATCCAGTGATCACGGTCTACTCGTTGTGTCTAGATCCAGACTTAAAAAAAAAAGAGGTGTTCGTGCTTCTGCGACCGCAGGCCCAAAATAAGAGCAGTGTACCTCTCTACATCAGATTAGCTCAGTTTCCACCTTCAAATCTTCTTCAAAGACCTTTGGCTTTAAATACTCCTTGATTTAGGTACGACTATTGTTTATCTATTGTTGGGTGTTCCTTCATTGGTGGTTTTATTTTAATTTACAGCACTTTGGTCAGCCTTGGTTGTTTTTAAATGTGCTTTATAAATAAATATTGTATTCCTGAGCTCATATGTTTGTGTTCTCATGGCAGATCATCACAGACAGGGCTCTGTTTCATGACGACACTGCTATCTATCCTGTGGGCTTCTGCAGCACCAGAGTTTTCGCCAGCATGAAGATTTCTGATCAGAAGTGTCTCTACACATGCCAGATCAAAGATGGCGGCCAAGGACCACAGGTGCTCACTCGTGCATATGCACGCTTCTGTGTAGTTGATGGTTTTACCGAACATTCTTGTAATTTACTCTTGTAATATTTAGTTTGAGATCGCACCAGAGGATGACCCCCAGAACGCAATCGTTGCTTCATCTGCGCTCACCTGTCACACAAACCTGCTGAACGCCATCGCTGCCCGCAGGTGAAGTCCTCACTCTGGCTCACTCATCACTCAACGGAAGGAAATTAGTCTACATATTGCAAACCCGCAATTATCAGTAGAAATCTTTTATATTTTCATCACTTTAAAAGCACTGTCTCCCAACATCCTCATTACTGTGATGCAAAAATAAGAGAATTAAATTGTAAAATGTATTTATATATCGTCGTTTATATACTGCTGTTTTTTTTGGAAAGAAATTAATACATTTATTCAGCAAGGCTGCATTCAATTAATCAAGAGGGACAGTAAAGACATTCATAATGTTACAGAAGATTTCTATTTCAAATAAATGCTTCTCTTTTAAGCTTTGTATTCATCAACGAATCCTGAAAAATATTTCCATAATAATATTAAGCAGATCAACTGTTTTCAACATTGATAATAATCAGAAATGTTTCTTGAGCAGCAAATCATCATAGTAGAGTGATTTCTGAAGGATAGTGTGACTGAAGACTGGAGTTATGATGCTAATATTTAACTTTGATCACAGGAATAAATTACATTTTAAAATATTACAAAGAAAACAGTTATTTTACTAATATTGTAAATTATTTTTACTGTGTTTTTGATCAAATAAATGCAGCCTTGGTGAGCAGAAGAGACATCTTCTAAACATTTTTTTAAATATCGTACCAACCCCAAACTATTGAACGGTAATGTGTGTATACAATTTTTATAAAATGAAGAAAATGTTTAAAAAATAAATTCTTAATGATCTTGCATTGAGGTTTATCCACCTTGTGACCGAGAAATGTGTTTGATTCACCCTATAACCGGTTTACTCTTTCTATTACACAGAATATGTTCCCAAAATGATCATGATTTATTTATTTGTTTATTTAATCTAGTGCCAAACGCTTCATCAGCGTTGTCCCATCTGGAGCAGACTTTTTTGGCTTCTCTCACCCCACCATTCAGAACCTGATCCAGAGCTGTCCTGGCGCTCGCAAGTGCAGCAAGTGAGTAACACTCGGGTTTATTCTACACAACACAATAATGTGATCAGATTAGTTTTATTTGCAAGCTTTGAAAATGTCTAAGAAGCCACAATAAAACGTTTTAGGTCATGTATTTATTAATGACATACTAGTGGCCTCTGTGCAGAATATTGAGTATCTGTTTGCCTCCCTGCTTCAGTTATCAGTGGGTGCGCTTCGAAGTGTGTCGGCCTGGGGACGGACAGGTGGCACACGGCCTTTCAGAAGATGATGCGTCTGTGAACTTTGAGTCGTTTCAGCGAGTGCAAAGCTGTGAGGAGAGCCTGACCAATCAGAAGCTCACGGCAGAACACAGCAGCACAGGTCCGACACACACCACAAACCACAGCTAATCATTCACGCAGGATTACGCTAAAGTCACATTTATTTCTCTAGCTCTTTATACAATACAGATCATTTCATGAATAAAAAACGAAAATAAATGTTGTGAATAACAGAAAAAAACTAAAATGAATCAATTATGGAAACTCAATTTAAGCTGTAAAACCTCTGTACAGAAGACAATAGTATTATTCAGCTCAAGTCAATGCAATGGTAGTTTTAATTCAGTTCGATAAACGTGTTAATATTGCAAAGTTCATTCAGACATTTATCCAGCTCAATTCAGTTCACGCATGTTGTTCTCATCCCAAAGTATCAGTGGAGTTGGCCCTCTAGTGGTTAAAAAACAAGACTGCACTGATTTTGTGGAATAACTTTTTTTTTGTTATACTTAGGCTCTGCACAACTTTCTCATAACTAATAAAAGAGATTATTTTGGAAGAAGGATTGATGATGTTTTGACTCATTTAAATGGTTAATTTAAAACAAAAAAAAAGTTTCATAGTGCACCTTTAAATTGATAGTATTATTTGTGTTTTAAGCCCCAGGGTGTAGCCATGATGATTAAAAGGATTGAGTTTATGCAGGAAAGTCACGGTGTGTATCTTTGACAGTGCGACCCCTACAGGCCACCGTCTCCTCATCTCTGCTGAGCTCGGCCGCGCTGCAGAACACATCTGGCACTGCTCTCTCCAACACTTGAGCTGATTCACATGCAGTCTGAGTTTCACTTTCAGATTGAGGATCACTTCATATATCCAGATGGGTCCTATTCACAGAAGTACTACTACTTAATCATGGATACGTCTTTTGGCACTCACAACTGCATTGCATTGTGAAATAATCAGGGTTCCCACGGGTCCTTGAATCCTTGAATGTTTGTGAATCTAAAAAAAAATAAAAATTCGAGGCCCTGGAAAGTTTTTGAAAATAAACAAAATAAATACAGGTCCTTGAAATTCCTTGAATTTTTGTGCAAGAACTTTTCTGGGAAAAAGTGCATATTATTCCCTCAGTCCACTAATGTGTTATTTCACCAACACTTCGTGCCCTGTGCCCTGTGCATACTAGCTTGCTTGATTTACGTTAGTTATGTGCAGTGTTCATTTCGTTTAATTTTCATCAACTACATTTTTTCACAGACGAAAACGAGACTATAACTAAATAAAAATTACGACAATTATGACGAAAATAGAGAGATCCATTCAGAACGGAGTTGCGTTTGTGGTAGATGCCCACATTTGAATTGTAACGAGCTGATCTACCCTGCGGGACAGGAGTTGGCATGCGCTTGATGCAGGTCTCATAAATCGTTCAAAAATGTAAAAGTTTGGGAGAAAGAGAAGAGCAGACATATGGATAGATCTGAATAAGAGTGACGACGCGAAAGAGAGCTTTATTCGGTATGTTTTTCTGTACGCACACACACACACACACCCGACCCGAAGCGTGCAGCCCTGCACATAGACGGCTATACAGCGCGCGAGGACTGAATTGAGCTCTCTTTCGTGTCTGAACGAACAAATACACACAATATTTTGTCTAAATGTGCGTTTTGGAGAGTATTCAGGTAAACACAGTCGGTTATGTCTTTACAGAACGTACAATTATGAGAATATCGTGCATTAGTGCAATTGGATCTGCACACTCTGTCTTAAAGTGACAGTGCGTAATAAATCTAATGCCGTCTGTGCACTTAATATCAAACAACAATAAAAAGAGAAAAGCATTCACTGCTCTTTAATAGCTTTAATATGGATAGAATGATGTAAGTCAAAGAATGCATAGAAAAAAAGACTGTTCTACTTTAGGAGAAGTGCTTTTATTTAATTTTAAGATATTATTTTATGGCACAGTGCTAAATCTGTGTATTCTGTCATCTGAATTGCATGTTCAAACTTTTAACAATTATTCATATTAACAGGTTAATAGATGTTTTCTATGGGAATATATAATAGGTTTGGAAATTTTAGAGAAATTCTAAATTAATGCATTACAATTGACCTAAACATATTCGATTTTAGTCGACTATGTGTATTATAGATTTAGTCAACTAAAATCTTATTGTATTTCATCTACTAAAACTAGACTAAAACTAAAACAATTCTGATGACTAAAATATGACTAAAACTAAATCAAAATTTGCTGTCAAAAAATAACACTGCCTTAAAGGTATAGGGATGGCTGACGCGAAACAGTCGTTCCGAAGCTTTACGAGATCCCGAAGCGCAGATGTTGTAGACCCAGATGATACACAATGCTACAGCTGATCCCACAGTGGAAGTGAAAAAATACCTCAAGATGCGTTTTTGCCCAGAACTCATGATCCCCTAACTTACTGGAAAGAGAGAGCAGTAATCTTTCCTCATTTGTATGTCCTAGCTAAAAAATATATTTGCATGCCAGGATTGCCAGCAATAAGTGTCCCTTGTGAGAGGATTTTTTCAAAGGCTGGAGAAATTATCTTTAATAAAAGAAGTAGGCTAAGTCGTTCGACAGCAGAGAAATTAATATTTTTGCAAAAAAATCTATAAGAAAGTGAGACATTGTGGCTTGATTTCTTTTATTAATATTCATTTTTAATGACCAAAACAACATTATGCACTGTGAGGAGCCTACAGGTTACAAGCTTCACATATTAGAAAAATACAATAATAAAAAACAAAACATTTTTTTAATGGCTCGTTGTCAAGGTTGTTTCAGATCAACACCTGCAAGGCATTAAGGCTGATTTATACTTCTGCGTCGGACCTACGCCGGTGCCTCTACGCTATAGACTACGTGTTGGTTTTCATTTATACTTCTGCCAATCACAGCGCTTGCGTCCGCGTAGAATTGACGCGTTGTTACATTTTTTGAGAGGTGCACGTCAGGGTACGCGCGCTACGCACAGCCTACGGCGTAGCTACGGCGTAAGTTCGACGCAGAAGTATAAATTGGGCTGCAGAAGTTCTGCTCTACACTTAAGTGGAATCCGTATGTTCGTTTGGCCACAAGCTAGTTATTTTACTTTATAAAGTTTTAAATATTAATATTTTTCTTACACAAACTCATGGCTTTGCTTCAGAAGGCCTTTATTAACCCCCTGGAGCCGTGTGGTGTTCTTTTATAATTGATGGATGCATTTTTGAGCTTCAATCTGATGGTTGCAATCCACTGCCATTTATAAAGCTCAGAAGCGTCAGGGTGTTTATTAATATAACTATGATTTAATTCGTCTGAAAGAAGAAAGTCTAGGATGGCTTCAGGGTGAGTATATCATGGGCTAATTTTCATTTTAAAGTGAACTACTCCTTTAAGTGTTTCCCACGTGAGGTACTTTGTGTTGTACGTTCCCATGACATTCACGCGCACACGAAACTACTACGATGGTACCTCAACGTTTCACAGACACACCTTGGAACATTGCACAAATAGCCTGAAACTCCTAAAACATGATGCAGTGTTTGACACATGAAAACTGTAACAATGTATCTTACAAGGTAACACGATGTAACCTTGCTCTCACTTGAAATGTGTCCCCACATTAAGTCCTTGAATTTGAGGGTATTGGACCTGGAAAGTCCTTGAAAGGGCCTTGAATTTGAAGTTAACCAAGGTGTGGGAACCCTGAATAATGACGGTTAAACTTGATTCATCTCTGCATGCTACAGTATGGAGTTATATCAGTCTGAAAATTTTTTTTTATGTGATAAAAAGCAAAAGCAAAGTCCTTATGTCTGTTTTATACGTTTTACTCTTAAAGTGTGAGAATCATTGTCCTTACTGTGAGATGTTTAAGAGACTATAGCATATATTAGAATGAAACACCAAAGCATGATATTGGTCTGGTTATTATAAACACGAACTGCAGTTTTTTGTTTGTTTTGTTTTTATCATCTGCCGCTCTGTTTTTACCGTTCATGTTTTGAAAAAAAAAATCCAACAATATGGTTCCTCTGAGCAATTATCATTATAGTTATGATGTGGAGAGCTCAGAAGCCACACAACACAAGCAACATCCTCAGGCTTTTATATTTCATTATGTAGGTCATTCCATGTGTTTGATGAGAAATTCATAAAGAAATCTTTGGATATTATACCCAATTTATCATTTGTAATGCTATGTGGTAAATGTGAGCCTTCAGAACATATTAAACTTGAAGTTTCATGCCCTGACAAACGTGGTTATCTGTGAACTGAAATACCTCAGACAACCACCAGATGTCGCTGTAGGACAAATGCAGACTCACTGACAGGAACTACACCTGTCCTGCACGGCTTCACATCTTACTTTGAACGACGCTGTTTTAAAGTCAACATGAAATCAGAATTGAGTCTCTCAATGTTTTTAATGCGTTTTCCTGGCCTTATTGTCAATTATTCAACAGAAAAATGTGCTCTGCCTCAGTGCCTCTGAGGACACTTTCCTTTTCAGCTAACCTCTTCTTTTCCTCACATATTTTAACTATTCAATCAGTTACCGATGGATGGGTTTACTTAAAAATGTGTCTCAGTATTATGGGAAAGTATATTTGTGTCATTTAACTATTGCAGGTTTGCAGAATATTATTCTAATATTCTTTGCATTTCACTGTTTTTAATAGTTTTGAGGAATACTGAATCTGTGTTTGTGTAAGTGAGATGAGTAAATGCATGTTCACATTAGTCTATATCTATAATCATGATGTTCATACACAACGCCTCTGTTCTCACTCCTGATTTCTCCATAGGGACAGAGCTGTTAGTCAATACGTGGGAAAACAACGTAACTTGCGTTACTCATTTGAAAAAGAAACTTTTCAACTAACGCGTTACTTATGTGATCAGGTTACTTTTACTAAACGCGAATTACTTGTAATGTATTACCCGGCCTCAACTCTGATAGCCTCTGCCATAAAGTACGGTACCTTCCCAGATCCTTACATGCTGTGGGCCATCGGTTTTGAACCGTCTGTGTTGAGTGTTGTTACATAGAAAACAATGGATTTGAGTTTTAAAGATGTGGTGCTTCTCGTACAGCGTGCGACCCACTCTACGCGTTGATGTTACCTGGCATGGTTAAACTCGCCTTTGACTGGTTGGTTTATCTTCATTTCAAACTGAAAACTATCCACCATTTGTAAATGTGACTGGAAACATCATTGTCTAACCGAACACCTCGCTGTCATCGTGAGTGACTTCACTCTGTTAAAGACAATTGACAGCTAAGACAGGAAAAGGACTAATGAGATGCTGACCCGCTGGTCTTCAGCACAATGCTGTGAGTGAGAGGAGGGTTGTGTATCCTGAGACCCAGCAGGTGTGAGGGAGGAGGTCCCGGCTTCATCACTGTCACTGTGTGTGTGTGACACGGCTCATTTATGTGTGTTAAGAGGACTGAACTTCCTACATTTCCTCACGGACGGGTGGGAACAGGAAGGCAAGAGTTATATCCGCCCATTCCCTCTCTGTAAGAGGTCAAAGTTCACATTTGTCATAAGGCACTCTCACTCTCTGCTGACCTCTGACTCACTTTCCCTATAATGCACATCAGTTCACACTTTATATCTCTATCATCGTTCTAGATGAGGAGTGGTAATATTTTGGACCGATTTGCTAAACATTTGTGGTTACGTTCGTACTGTAGGCATTTGAGAGTTAGGTTGATTTTGTGAAATATAAACATAGGGATGAACATGTTGCAACTAAAATGAAATGTATAATCAGTGGTTTAAAGTATTTTAGTTGTACTTCACAACTGTACGTATAAATACTTATTAGAAGTATTATTTTTGGGGAATCTGTAGGCTAGGCCTGCTTTCCTTGAAATCTGTTAAACCCCAAAACCTTGTAGTTACATTTATAATAATAAATAAACATTTTACTCCATTACAAATTAATCTGGACATAAAATTACAAGTACATCTTCATGACTTAAATCTGTCCTTGATTTAATAATAAAAATATATATATATACACTTTTTTATCCTGTGACTTACAAGCCAATCAATCATGCTCCCGTAAGTTTCCCTTTACTTTTAAACAGCCAATTAATCTTTTAAAAGAATAGTTCACCAAAAACGTAATAAATTTCCATAATTTTCCCACGTCATTGTCATTCCAAGCCTGCATGGCTTCAGTGGATCTCAAAAGGAGTTCTAAGAATGTTCATAATTTTATTCATGATGCTGATATGCTTTGATTCATGATTCATGCTGTGCTGCTTTTTTAGCCAATTTTGGATTTTTCATTTTTGTTTCATTAAAATTCCCAAATTGGCCAAAAAAGCAGCACAGCACGAATCATGAATCAAAGCATATCAGCATGAAAGCAGTCCATACAAGTCCTGTGCTGTATTCCTCTTCAGTACATGTAAGGATCTCCATGGACGTCTGTTGTATAATAACCATCAAGATGAATGAACTTGAGTAAAGGGTGAAAACGGCTCATGATCCATTCTTGATTATTAGTTTAAAAATCACTATATTCAAAACTATCAACACAGTAAAATCATCTGCTAAAAAATAAACCGGAGGATTCAGGATCTGCTGTCCTATAGAGGCTTACAGTCAGAACAATGAGAAATAAGTGATTTTGTTATTTCTTTTTAGAGGTTTTCACTCTGGACTGCATAAAAAAATGCTGTATTTAATGCAATTACATCAGAAGTAACTAATTAAAATACAGAACAATTAAGAGTAATCCCTTACTTTACTTTTTTTTTAAAGGGAAAAGTACTTAGTAATGCGTTACACAACACTGATTTTAACTTGTAAACATTTGAGCAATGATTGATCTGTGAATCGAAAATGAATCAAACTTCCTAACGCTGAGTAGCTGTACAATGAACAAATAAATCTGCCCACAAAATGAAATGATTGAGGTGTCCATGCGTCTCTGCGAACATGCTGTAATATTTGCGGTAGTGAACGTGAAAGTCAACATGACACGTACAGTAAACTGCGGTTAGGAGCAGGGCGCTCTGTGAACAAATGTCCTTTTATTCACTTCACACAGCTTACCAAATGGCAATTAGACAGTAAGGAAAAGTCAGTAATACAGAACAATATTACTGAACACACACAAACACACCCTGAAATACCAAATATGCTGCAATACCGCTAATGCAATGCACAAAAACACGTGCTTTGATTGATAAATGCACTTTAATTACAATTCCATCTTGCAAATACCAGCTGAGTGGAACGAGTGAAAACAGGAAATTAAAATGGCGACATTTTGAAAGGAGTCAGCGTACAAAAATGGCAAAAATGTATATGTACAAAATATGTACAATGGCGCTATATACATCCAATTATTATAAAAAGCATACATCTTGTACATCTCCAACATGACAGGCAATAATTAACAAGATTTGTAAGGATGTCACCTGGCACTTTTTCAGTCGGTACTGCTATTATCTCCATAATTCCTTTAAATGTCAATCATGAACACAAATATACAGTTTTTACGCAAGTATCGAAAAGTCAGAGGCCTCATTTATACAATGTTGCGTAGAAACTGTCCTACATCTTACGATAATTTCTCAAATATGCCCATGTGTGATTTCATCCGTACGCCTTTCTGTCCAGAAAGTTATGTTTGTGAAATCTATAAAATCTAATGGTTTCAGATCTCCACCTTGTAAACGCCTAATTAATGTTATTAGCATATAAAAAAAGCACCAGTCAATGTCCAATGCTTTACTTGAGTATAGATAGCGGCAAGAATTGCTTAGATTTCCAAATACCTACAGGGAAAAGTGTGTACGCTTGATCCGACCCTGACGTGTCGCTGATCACTTTTCCACGTCGAAGACCGCTTTTATAAATATGAAAGTTGGCGTGGATTTTAGAGTACGCAAACTCTATGTTCAAATCTGTGCGTACGCATGTTTTATAAATGAGGCCCAGGGAGTTGTGATGAAGTGCATGGCTTTGCCATGGGAATTTATGGCGAATCGTTCACAAACACAGTCATACATATACACTTACACACTCACAAACACACTTACAATCAAACAAATGTGTACAAATATATAGGGCACAAGTGTAAACACAATAAAACACACTTAAATATCCAGGATTCAAAGAAGCTGAATTACTGGCCTTTAAAAACACTTCTTGCTGTTTCTTCCAAACTCATTTCTGACCTGACAGGGTCCAAAATTAATTCTCGCCATGCATGAAATGAGATAAATAAAATGGATTTACTCACCAGTTGGCTGGTAACTTTATCTGGAACTGCAAACTTGATGGTTTAAATTGATTAGTAAGAATGAAAATCTGATCCTCGCTGAAGTAAATGACATGAACGATGCAGAACTTTATATGGTGTCATATTGTACATGGTATAATATTCCTCACATTTTTGTAACAGCGCAGTTTCATCTGATTGATCATCTCAATTATCATTGAAAGAAATATATTAATTTGTTACAGTTTCATGACTTATGGCTGTATTATTTTTTCAAAGGCACACTATGTAACTTTTTCGCCACTAGAGGTCGTTTATTCAAAACAAAGGCGTAGCTTGATGACACCTTGATTTCGCAGAATCATGACTCTGGATGAAATCATATTCATGGATGACCACCGGTAATGTAACATTACGAAAGCCGTTGGAGCGATTCGAGGCCGCTGGAGCGATTGCTAATGAGAGACAAGCAGGACACATGGCTCGAGAGCCGTATGTGAATGAATGAATGAATGAATGAGGGATTTATATAGCGCTTTCATATGTACTACTGTATACCCAAACCACTTTATATTGAAATCTCTGTGTGGGGTAACTCAGCGCTGTTTTGTCATATTACATACATTTGAGTGTGTTGAAAGTTGTTATAATGCTAATCTGTGCAATAACTTGTTGCTCAATGCAGTAAGCAAGATCAATATTAGGCAAGGTAAAGCATGGTTCTCGCGGTATATCAGGAAAACGAGATTTAAACAAAAAGACTAACTGTGTTGAGCTGTATAACAATGATTCGTTTTCTGTCGATGAAATCGGAAATCGAGAGTAACGCGGGTATGATGTCGTTAAAAACTGCTTATTTCTCAGGATTTAAACATTCTAAGAAACATCTGGGATAATGTAAGTACACAAATCAACAACATATATAACATTGTTCTAGTCATTATTGGATATTTGAATCCAAAAATCTTACATAGTGTGCCTTTAATTCAACCATCATTGGCAAGACAGCAAATACAAATTTTGGACTCTGTCTGTCAAGAGTTATCCGTGCCAATAATATCCTTCCCAGTTTGAACCCACTCAGATCTCTCGAACACAAAGCTCAGAGGTCAAGGTTCATGAGCAGAGGTTGATTACGATACCACAACAGAAGTCATTTATTCCCCCAGAGGTCAAAGTGCATTCAGTCACACCTCCAGGTCCTGGTTTTCTGCATAGTGGAAACGGTTGAGTTTCTCGCGCTGGCGGTTGCAGATGTCCATCTTGGGTCCGTGTGCAGGTTTGAGCGCTGGAGAGGGTGCGGGTGAGGGAGGAAGAGTGAGCTCAATCTCTTCGCTGCAGAGCACTGGCGTGGGCACAGAGGTGGGCACGGTTTGGGCAGGAGGCAGCAGAGCCACGCTGTGGTCCAGGTTACGGATGAGAGTGCAGAGCCGCTGGTTGTTAATGGCGTTGTCTTCGGGCGCTGAGGTGCGCAGCTGCTCTTTGGTTCGATGGCGGTGGTGCAGACGGGACAGTAGTAGTGCACACACAGAGCAGCTGCCTGACACAAGCAGGGCAAACACACCCACCAACACCATATAAAGACTGAACCCGCTCACCCCTGGGTCTGACACGGCTCCTGAACACCAAGAAAGATCATTTCAACATCATTTCACATGCTAAAGAACGGTTTTATGTGACTGTTTATCCCTCTAACCTTGGCAATGGGGTTCATGACATGGATCCTTCAGGCTCAGGCACTCGTTTCCGAAGTAACCCTCAGGACAGGCACACTTGTAGCCTCCTCCTGCACTGCGGCATGACGCCCCCTTCGGGCAGGGGTTGGGATTACACAGATCCAGCTCCGCCTAAAATACAGTCACAACTTCACAAACTAGATTTGCATCTTCAGCCTATGGAGGTGGTTAAATAGGTGGTCAAAATAGTTGCAAAAAAGAAAGAAAGAAAGATATAATTTAATATGTATGCAAGAAAGAAGATGCATCACAATTGTATATTTGCATGCTCAGTGGTATCATCTCTATTTGTTACATATATGATATTTTGAGCTGATTTTAGAGCTGATTTTGTTTTCATTTGTCGTGTCTCGGGTCGCATATTTATGTGTGAATATTCAGTCAGATGCTGTCATTTAATCCTTTCCATGCCTGCATTTTTGTTTGTTTTTTGTTGCCAGCCTGCGTTTTTATTTATTTTTATTATTTTCACAAAACTCCGACCCCAGAATATTTTGTTGTATGAATATCTTATATGTTCTATGTAGGGATGCATGTATAAAATATATAAAAAGAAAGAACAGAGCCTGTGCTTTTTATTCTAGCTTCATGCATTCTTTTATCAACACTTGCATGTGGATAAGTTTCAATAAAAAGAAATAAAAAAAAGAAAAATCACATTTTTGCCAAAGACTGGATCAGATTCAGGATGATGATCAAAACACAGATGAAGTCGATCGAGTCCATCAACACACTCACAGTCCGGTTCCTCGTCCTGGCTCCACATTTCATTCAGTAACATTAGGCAGTTTCGATTTATATGTTTGATGATTTTGCGTTATTTTACATAACGCGTAAGCAATGCTTTTATCACTTGTTTCTGCTTCTTCCCGTGTTTTAATCAGGAGATTCGTGACTCTTTCAGAAGATGTGTAATAGCGCCCCCTACCGTATAATAGTGAAAACATGGATTGCGTTGAAAGAGTTAATGTAACCAATGTTTCTCTGTAACCAATTTCCAAGTCGCCAACTGTATGTTGCCTAGTTTTTATAAATCTTTTTTAGATTCAGAGAATTTAACACTTTAATCTTAAATCTCTATATTTAGAAGAAAATTTACAACCAAAAAAATAGTGTCAAAAAAGGACACAAAAGTACCATAAGAGTCCAAATATGCCACAATACTGAAGTAAAGTCAGTCGAAACTTCCGGTTCACACAGACTTGAAGTAAGTGTTTCCCAAACCTGTTTCTGGAGCCACTCAACATTTCACATATTGGAAGTGTACCTTATTTAATATCTATTTCTGGTCTTCAAATCTCTACACATTTTCAAACTCTTCCAAATCAATAGTGTTGGTGTGCCTCCAGGAACAGGCTTGAGAAACACTGCTGATTCGAGCTGAATGAACCTTGTGGTTAAGAGTAAGGCTTGTGGGCACTGTTATAATAAACCAATCCAATAATCTCTGACCTCACAGTAGGAGCCAGTGTATCCCAGCGGGCAACTGCACAACATGCCTCTGCCATCCTGACGCTCCACACACTGCCCTCCATTTACACAAGGATTGCTGTCACAGACGTTTACTGCTGTCTGGCACAGTTTACCAGAGAATCCAGGCAAACACACACACTGGGAGTCCTGCACATGTCACACAAGGAGAAATGGTTAAATGTCAAAGTAACTTCACATCCTCAATGTGCAAGAAAGCTTATCAAGGTGAATCGGTTCTTACCTTACAGTGTCCTCCATTCAGACACAAGTCCTGGCAGCTACTGTTCCCTGTTGAATAGATGATATTTAAAAAATAAATAAATAAATCAATAGCCAACCAAGTGGAAACCCACAGAACACTGGGTTTCATTGAAGAAAGAGACTAGCTAACTGCATTCATCAATGACAGTGCGAGCAGACCATGAACAAGCTCACAGTGAGTTCACCCTGAAGTCATTTCCCACCGGCACTGAAACTGTCGCGTTTGATTTAAAACTCTTTTTTTTTGTTCTGTGAAAACCACATCTTATACTCACGGATGTCACAGTTTACTCCTGACCAACCGGGAAGGCAGTCACACAAATATCCTCCAATCAGATTACGGCAGGAGTGGGCATTGACACACACGCCAGTCTCACATTCATTAGTGTCTAAGGAAGAGGAACGAACAGTGATGAAGTGAGGCTATATTTAGCATACCACCATACTTCTATATCTGCAGTATATAGTGTGTATAATTGGCAAACTTCACATATGCAATATCCAGAAGACCTTCTATATTTGCCAGAATATGCAGATATAGAAGGCATAACATAATGAGCTGGGTAGTATATCCCACAATGCCATGCACTCAACTTGACCTCCAATTTCCAGTTTAACTAATGAAGTGAAAGTTATATCCACCACAAATTGTACCATCTTTTTCTAGGCTGACAATAGACATTTTTATATAGTCTATATAGATTGGAATAAAAATGCTAAATAATTTTTATTTCTGAGATGACTCAACTAGATGCCACTGTGAATTAACTCTTTCCCCGCCACTGTTTTTTTTATTTTTTTTTTTACGTTGCCAGCCAGCGCCTGCATTTCTGATGATTTTCACAGATCTTTCATGGCCCGCAGAATATTTTGTTGCATGAATATCTGAACAGAAAGAACAGAGCCTCTGCTTTTAAACAAACTAAATTATTTTATTCTAGCTTCATGCATACCTTTTTTTATAAACACTTGTATGTGGGTAAGTTTAATAATAAAAAAAAAGAAGACATTTTGAACAAAAAGCTGAGAAAAGTGTGTGTTTTTTTAAAGACTAGAACGTGCATAAGCAATGCTTTTATCGCTTGTTTTTTGTTTTTTTGTTTTTTTAATCTGGAGATTCAGTACTCTTTCAGAAGATGTGCCCCTACCGTATAACATTAAAAACAACGAAAGCCAGAAAACTCAGACAATGGCAGGGTAAGAGTTAAATATGCATAATGAGGTTTCACATAATATTCAACTATTCAAAACAATTAAAGGCAGCTGAGAGTGACTATATCATGGTTAAAGGATGCTAATTGGCACAATGTTAAGAGTTAAATAAATAATGAATGTACATTTTTCATTTTTTTTTTACATGATAATTATAGTTATCAGCAAGCAGTAGTCCATTAGTTAACTTGGTTGTCAAATAGCAAAAAATAGCAAAAATCATTAACTTGCCACTAAAATTTTAATACATTTTAAAATTTAATTCTGTCAATATTTTTAGTGCATCCTTGCCGGGAATAAAAGTATTTATTTTCTTACAAAAAAATTACTGACCCCAAACTTTTAAGCATGAATGTATATTTCTCAGAATGTAAAATTTCTCACTTAAGTTGTTCCTAATAAAATACTCTAGAAAATATTATTTCTATCCACAGTTGCTGTGTTTGCACTTATTAAATCCCACATCTCGCCTTCTAAGACAGATCTGCTGATGCTATCGGCTGTTTTCTGAGGTGTCACTGTGACACATGAGTGTATTTCACAGAGTGTCAACAGTCCAGAGAGACTGATACTCTCCAGAGAGCCAGAGCTGATCTGGGCCTGAGGGGCGATGGAGTGAGAGAGACTCCCAGAAGTCAACAGCATCAGCGACACATCCAACCACAGCTCTCTTCTTTCAGCAATTAAATATACTGCACACTGTAGCATGAAATTGTCTGATGTGGGTTAACGGATAATGGTCGGTGGAGCAGTGATGCTGATTAATAATGTCAATGTGGATTGTGCTGATATGGAATTTATAAACACAAGATGTGTGAGTAGAGTTTCCCCATCACCGGATTTGATCGTAATGATTTAGTGATTTCAAATGGCAAACATGGTGGTGGTCATGGTCTCTGTAATATTTTTATGGTTTCTTAGATTTAATTCCTCGATGCATTTTTAGTCCATGTACCCTGAGAGTGAGGTGAGGAACTGAGCAGAAACAAGACAGACAGACAGGTACGGTCTATGACAAGTTTAGGCAGGTAGAGGCAGTTTACGGCATGTGAGACTGTGGATGAGTATGAGCGTAAGGCCAAGTCAGGCCAGTGTGGACATGTATGGACGGCTCAGAACATGTGAAGCTAGTGTTGCTTTATATACGTACCGAGCTGGCAGGTTCTGCCGGTCCAGAATGGAGGACACAGACACTGGAAACCTTGCTCCGCCTCTTGACATGTGGCCCCACGACCACAAGGACTGGAGTCACACTGCAACACTGCTGCATGCAAACAGAACATGTTCTGGTTTCACTTTATTTCGATGGTCCCTTTAACACATTCTGTTGACTATAAGTAACGTTGCTCCTACACCTCTACTAACTCTCATTAGAGTGTTAGTTGAGTATTAATAGACTGGTAGGGTTAGAGTTAGATTTAGTTGACATGTAGTTGCAAAATTACTTATAGTCAGTAGAGTGTCTGTTGGAGGAGCATCACAAAGTATTTGCAGATATTACGCAGACAGTCTACTAATACTCCAATGAGAGTTAGTTGACATATAGTTGCAAAGTTACTTATAGTCAATAGCACGTTAAGGGACCATCAAAATAAAGTGTTACCCATGTTCTCGGTCTCATCAAGTCCATTCAAGTCTCATCAAGTCCATCATAATGATTTTGAATGCAACTTTCCAATAAAAACATTTATGTCTTTGATTACTTAGTTGTTGCATGGTTTAAAAAGCTGTGATAGAAACAAGTTCACAGTCTAAATCGAACTCAGTTCCTTCAAGTCGCACCTTCCTCAAATCTTTGCCATTAAACTGAATGTTTAGTCTCATGTCAACCAAAACTTCCATGATCTTTTCCTGTGTAACACAAAATTATAAAAAAAAATCAATATCTATATAATTTCAAGACAACAATTTGGTTTAAAAAAAAACAAAAAAACAAATAAGTAATATATTAGATTGTGTTTTAGACCCAGGCCTCCTTGCATGCTAAACTGTACCACTAGACTAGAAATTTTTACCCTGTAAACCTGTATGAATTTCTTTCTTCTGCTGAACAAAAGAAGGTATTTTAAAGGATGTCTGTAACCAAACAGTTAATGGACCCCATTGACCACCATAGTATATTTTTTTTTCCTACTGTGGAAGTCAACAGGGTCCATCAACTGTTTGGTTACTGACATTCTTCAAAATATCTTCTTTTGTGTTCAGCACAAGGTCCACTTTCCAGAGTTTAGCCAGAGATTTTTGGGAGATGCGAGGGTCTGTGACTCTACCGTTGGAGAAAGCGTAACAGCTAACTTGGATCACATGTGACTTGAAAACCAATCACAACCTTGACAATGAGTTCTGCGACAGTAAATCACTGTTGCGGATACAATAGAAATGAATGAGAAGTGCTGTAAACTGAAATCTACCTGTCGTGCAAGTGTCCGATTTCTCTGATAAAACAACATTTTATTTGGTGTAAACTCTAAAGAATGATCAATCCAAAACAAATGTTTAAGAATCAGCATGTTGAAGATTGGCTGATGATGGGCTGTCGATAAGCTATTTCCTCACCCAAACTTTTTTTTCAGTGTAGTGTGAAGCCCTGTGTCTCTTTCCCTGCAGCAGTAGCCGATGGTATGCTTTTTTTGACTAGGGTTGCAAGCTTACCTTCAAGTGGCTTTGGTTTGGCTTCAAACCTAATCAAACACACCTGAACAAGCTAATCAAGCTCTTCGGGATTACTAGAAAGGTCTCAATCAGCTCCCTAGTCAATAGTTTGGGCACTGATCAGGGAGTCAAACATTTTAAGGGCGGTCTCAATCTCAAAATCCTTCCAGTGCACAGAAACATTTGATTCTTACTGGCCTGCCATGCATAATACAGCATTTTTTTTTTTTTTTTTTTTTTTTTTTTGGGATCCGTGTGAACCAGGCTTGTGCAAAATTCAGAATGGGCCTGCATTCAATTCATGAATTGGAATTTGAATTGAATTGACTCCGACCCACAGGAAGTTGAATTTGAATTGGAATGACAGGAAGTGAAATTAAATTAATGGCAATTCAAAGAAATTCAACACAGTCACACAACAGAAGGAATGTGATGAATCTAAGTAAGGTTACTTTGGAAATGTAATTGCTTACTGTTATTAGTTACCCATTATAAATGTGGTTTGGGTTATTTTATTTTGGATTACTTTATCAATGCAAAGCAATTTCCTTTTAATTTGATTAGTTACTAATTGAATTACACATTTTACCTCAGTAATACAAATAAATACAATTACATTAATTTTGTAATTTGATAAAATAATTGCATTACACGTGACTAGTCACTCCTCAACCCTGCATACATTTTGTTCTAAAATATAGATGATAAAATTCTTGAAATAAATTACAATGTTGTTTAATTAGTTTTGTTCCAATTTTAATTTCAAAGTAATCAAATAACACAATGTGCATAATGCAATCATATCTGACATATACTGTAAAGATTCTTTGTTAAACACTTCTTTGTTAAACACAATTCTGCTTCCTTTAATTCAAATTCGAATTGTGATTCTAGATCCTGTTTTTGACATCAATTCAAATTCAATTCAAATTCAAGAACTGAATTGGAATTAAGGAGTTATTCTCAATTCAATTCTGAACTGTGCACAAGCCTGGTGTGAACAGGGATCGTTTTGATAACCTCGTTGTCCATATGCAAAAGTTTTCAAAAATGCAAAGGAAAAACCTTTCCATTTGTAGTGGAGTTTTTCAATCTTAACCGACTGTGAAATCTGGTTGATTAAGGAGAATCTTCACTGATTTTCTTCTTTCAAATCTCAAACCTGCACACATTACAAGATTTGAAAATCATACACTACAAGATATTCTGAAGATTCATGCCAGATTTAGCACCTTACGTGATCTCATGGGAAAGCAGGTGTAAATAAAATATAATGTCTCCTATATGAGGAGACATTATAAAGGCAGTCGCCACATTTCGACCACCCGTTCCTCAATCCCTGTTGTCCACCGCACCCGTAAAGCTGCTTGTTGTTTCGTGTTGCAATTTAAAAAAAGTTTAGTCACTTCCGTCTCCTTGTAGACTTGTCTCTCATTGGCTATTGTGGAAGTACTGACGTAATTATAGCCGTAATCAACCAATATAAAATCCTAAATATCAAACATGTTTCAGGTGTCCCTGATGTGTCCACGATCAGGTTTAAGATTTGATCTGTAAACGCCTCACATTACCATAAAATCTGACCCGAACAAGGGAACCGACCAATGCCCTGGACGCTATGTCGAGAGGGATAAACCGGGCCTGACACTCCTGTAGTCTGAGCCCGACTTTAATGTCTTGTAAAAAAATAAATAAAGGCATTATGCCCATGCTTAAACTGATGAGAACATGGAAAACCAATGCAATGGTCTTAAAACAGTCAACCAATGTCCTTAAATTTGAGGAGCTCTCACAACCTGATCTCTGAGACACACTATCATCTGTACATCCTACATGTCCGTGTGTGTGATTGCTGACTGTTAGGGAGCATTATTTTAATTTAGTTCTGACTAAAATTGGCTGCAGCAGCACATGAAATAGCAGCTGCCTTTGATTGGTGCTGATTGCAATCTGTGCAGGTGTGTGTGTGTGTGTGTATGTTTAACTACCGGAGGCACAGGAGGGTCCCGTCCAGCCCGACGCACACACACAGCTGAAGCCTGTTGGGTCTTCAATACACGTTCCTCCATTCCCACATGGAGAGGAGAGACAAGCGTGCTCCACTGTAAAGGGGACGAGAGGAAGAGACACTTACTGAACAGCTCTACTCAGTTTGGAGCAGAAATGACACACTTCACCTTTAATACAAAAGAGTGTATATTTTATGCTCTATTTGTCTTCTTACAGAGATTCTTGGTCTGAGGCATTCAACTCCAGAACATTCTTGTTGTAAATTTATCTCTGATCAACACCTCTCAGAGTCACATCAGAGATCACACATTAACACAGACTAAAATTATCCTTTCGGAGGAGATGAAGACATTCAGAGCTGAGCTTTGACTACAATATTCTGCTGATTTTTTTTCTTGTCCAGCACATCTTTGAGGTATGGTTGTATTAGGCTGTCAGAGTTTATGGTTGTGTTTTATAGCGTCAGCTCACCGATGTCACAGTTGCGGCCACGGAAGCCCTCCTGACACACACACAGGTACTCGTTCGGTTCAGTGTTGGTACAAGTACCAGCATTCTTGCATGGCTGATGGTTACCACAGTAATTCAGGTCTGTAAGTGAGAGATAAATTTTTTGCAGTTAGGGTCAATTTATTATATTAACATTGATTTGCAGGTGTGTTTTTAAAAACCAATCAACAATGCTTCCTCGACGTGTGAGAACCAATGAGGTTCCTCCTCGTGTTACGTAGCACGTTTGAGCTTCACAAGAACCAATTTTGTTCTCGCTCGTCAAGCATTTCGGTTGAGCTTGTGTCCGCTGATCAATAGCTGCGTTTATATGGACCCTTATAATCGGATTGACGGCTCAATCGGACTAAAAAAACCTTTGTGTAAACACTGAGCACGATCCGATTTGAATTTCGATCAGATTAAAACGGGTGGTTTATTCCTTTTGTAATCCGATCGAGAGAACATGTAAACACTTGGTCGGATTGAAAACCGAAACTGAAAGGATTGAATGACGTTGAAATAGCGTAATGACGTATGACGCATGGAACGAGTTGTTCTTCCTGTTGAATAAAGTGTCATCTAAAAGTGTCCCGTTATTCTAAAATTCTCATTTCTCTGAAGTGGAGCAGGACAACGTCCCACCAGTCCTGGTTTCAGACTCTCATCCACAGACTAATGGTTTTGGGCGCGGGGTTTTACTGCGTGATAAATATAAGCAGCGGCAAAACGGTTCATATGTTCATAGTCTCCAAATCATGACCAGAGACGGATAAATATTAAGTCTGCTTTAAAACAAATAACGAACCAATAGAGGAGAACAGTTATGCGTGAAAAGCAGCATATTCATGCATTCGTGTCAAAAAATCAATTCCGATTTTAATCTTGTGACATAAACACACACATCAACCAGATTACTTTATTTATCGTTCATGTAAACACTGTGTTCGGATTCATCAATCGGATTGATTGTGTCCATGTAAACGTAGCTAATGTTTATATGTGAATAAAAGCCTAAATTCAATCTATTGAATCTTGAAGTCTCTTCAGAAAATTTGGAATAAACCACTCAATCCTTTTGGATTAGTTTTACAATCTCTTTATAAACTTTTTGAAGTGTCAAAGTGTCAGTTGCGTAGCTGTCAATGGTGGGACAGAAAGTTCTCAGATTTCATCACAAAAAAAAATAAAAAATAAATTGTGTTCTGAAGCATTACGGGTTTGGAACGACATGAGGGTGAGTAAATAATGACAGAATTGTCAATGGTGATCACAAAGTTTTGTATCAAACATCCACTCTTCATTATCCAATCATGAAACCGGATCAAATCAAGTCCTGTCCCACATTTTTTATGGTAATACACTGTTTAGCTAATGTTGATTCATGTTGACTTAAGAAATAAGAAACTTGTGGTAAAGACAAAACCAATGCAAATTTATCATCATTTAAATTTTCCTTTCAGCAAAAAAGAGAAATAAACAGCCCTCCAACCAACTGAGGACAAATCAAAACCACATGATTCAGACAGAGGAACATTTTCTTTCTCAAATGATACAAACACATACATACAGACAGACACACAATTTTAAATGTTTTGTTAGAAAAATCATTATTGATTATTTAAAATGACAAAAAAAAAGAACTGATAGCCGTGTGAAAACAGCTGTGATACATCTGTTCCACACCCACCACTTCCAGCAATACAACATACCAACATCTGTAATATATATATATATATATATATATATATATATATATATATATATATGTGTGATTATATGTCTATAAAATCTCAGTAAAATGTACATCTCCCACTGGGAACTGTAGCTTGAAGGAAAATGATTTTTTAAACAATAATTTCAAGCTCAGATTCATGGGGTTAAACAAAATGCCAGTTTGGTCTAGACACAAATCGGGTTTGACAACCCAGACATTGTTTAAATGTAGTTTGTATCATCAATTATACAAAATCTAACCAAGAATTCCTACAAGATCATGCTTGAGGGGATGAGTTACACTCAAATGGATTGTTTCCTGAAGATTTACCCACAACACAAAAGCATGCTTAACTGGAAGAATTACAACCACAACATACAAATAGACACAAATTAAAACCAAATGAAAATGATGCAGGACTGGTAGACTGGCTCCTGAGATCTGAGTTTAGTGTGTGTGTGTGTGTGTGTGTGCGCGTGTGTGTGTGTGTGTGTGTGTGTGTGTGTGTGTGTGTGTGTGTGTGTGTGTGTGTGTGTGTGTGTGTGTGTGTGTGTGTGTGTGTGTGTGTGTGTGTGTGTGTGTGTGTGTGTGTGTGTGTGTGTGTGTGTGTGTCAGTGCCATTCACATAACTGCTAAATGGCAAGAGCCTGTTTTATCCTCCATCCCAAAAAAAGTGCCCGGCTCAAGAATTGTTACCCAAGACAATCAGCTTACACCTAAAAAGCCCTGACGAAACCCAACAAATGGGTCCAACTCAGATAATCATGATCTATTCACACAAACATTGCCTATGCAGAAAGTCTTGGAATCAGTGAATCTAATGACTTTTTTGAGGGGGGCTATTAAAAGTACATAATTATGTTTAACACTGTTGATTTTCAGTAGCGGGTGCTGGAATTTAAAATAGAGGCAGCAAACTATATTGTAGTAGTCTAAGAATCCCCACCCGATTTTTTTTCTCGACACTTGAACTGGGAATTTTATTAACATTAATTTATCCTTCTCCCATTTTCACCTCAAAATGTTTGGAAGTCTGTGCTCCCCTTGCCTCCCGTGACGAGCTGTCACTGTTCATTTTATTAAGGGTTTATTTATTTCAATTTGACATTTTCACTTTCATTCTGCTAACTTTAACGTCAACCTGTCTCCAAAACCCTTCCCTGCAAAGACATGACAGACATGGTGTTGTCAGCAATCCTACACAAAATGATTGACAGGCAGAGTTTCAGATGAAAAAAAATTAAGTGTTTTCCTATTTTAATGACATCTGTCAGGTTGTACTTCTGACGAGCTGCAGAGCAACTCCTGCCACTTTATTATCCTCATCTGAGATAAAAAGATTTTACTTATAAACATCATAGGTCTTTTTTCACCATTAATTTTATTCATTTTACACTACAAGTTTGGGATCAGTAAAAAACATTTATAATGTTACAAAATATTTATATTTCAAATAAACTCAAAAGAAATTCAAAAGAACAAAGAGTCTTTTTTTTTTTATGTTTTCCAGAAAAATATGAAGCAGCACAACTGTTTTCAACATTGATAATAATAATAAATGTTTCTTCAGATCAGCAGCATTAGAATGATTACACAACACAGGAATAAATTACAATAGAAAATAGTTGTTCTAAATTGTAATAATATTTCACAATATTACTGTTTTTCATATTTGAAAAGGTAAGCAGAAGTGATGTCTTTAAATAATATAGTCAATAATCTCATCAATAATCTTACGACCCTAAATTGACTGTGACGTTAAAGCCAGCTTATGATTTCTCAGGTCTCTGGTCTTAATAATATAAATCATATGTATTTATGTGAATATAATATCTATTCATAATTAAATCAACATTTGAATAATTATTATATGTAAATTTTTAACCGATGTGTTTGTTAAAAATAAAGCTTTCAGCTGTTGGTCGGTGTTAAGTGAATGTTGTGTGATGCATCATCATCTCTTGAAAAGAGTATTAGACGCTGAAACTTGCCTCTGTCTACTGCCTTTAAATATACACATATATTACAGATACAAGTGTCATCCACACATGTTTTTTCCTTCCCTAAAAAGCAACTGAATGTGTTAACTTTCACATTAACTACAATGAAATGATAAGGTTCAACTCAAGTAAAGATTTAAATTGATTGATGGTCCTTATAATAACAACAGACATTTATGCATACACACACACCAGCACATTTCCTTGTGTTGCAGATGTCATCTCACCTTTGTCACAGAGCAGGCCGCCCCAATTTGTGTCACACACACACTTCCAGGGTTCAGTGCAAGTGCCATGATCACACCCAGGAAACGTCTCGCACTCATCACACAGATCCCCCTTCCAGCCATAATGACACCTACAGAGATAGAGAGAGGTTACAACAGTGAGAAACAGTGAGAAAGTGAGAGAAATATGCAAAAATGCTCTGTGGAGCTTGTAGACACGGTGTGATATTTCTGAAACCTGGGCAGACTCACTTGCATTCTCCGGGCACATCGCAGGAACCGTGGTCCACGTGACATCTCTGCTTACACACCGCTACAAAGACGCATATAGAAGGTTTATTCAGATATGATGATCAAAATGATCCACTGTCTAACAGATCTAACAAGTGCAGTGGATCATTTTCATAACACTCATAATAACACAAACTGAATTAGACAAACACAGAGACTTTGGACACGTAATCCATTGCTAAATGGTTGTCATGATGTGATGCTTCTCTGACTCAACTACTGTTAACATAAGGCTAGCTCAAAGTTTTGACTTTGGCTATGGTGGTAATATGGGCTCTGATCACAAACCATTAGGATGTGGACATTTCTCTCTCCCTTAAAGGATTAGTTCACTTTAAAAAAAACTTTTGCTGATAATTTCCTCACCCCCATGTCATCCAAGATGTCCATGTCTTTCTTTCTTCAGTCGAAAAGAAATTAAGGTTTTTGATGAAAAGATTCCAGGATTTTTCTCCATATAATGGACTTCAATGGACTCCAACGGTTCAAGGTCCAAATGACAGTTTCAGTGCAGCTTCAAAGGGCTTTAAACGACACCAGACGATGAATAAGGGTCTTATCTAGACAAACCATCGGCCATTTCAAAAATAGATTTTTAAAAAAGTTTAAGTTTTATAAGCACAAATGCTCGCCGTGCTCTGTTCTGTGATGCACGTTCGTGACTCACGTAATACGCAATTACGTTGAAAAGGTTACGCGTTGGCGGAAGTACCGAGTCAGTGTTTACGAATGTGAGGAAGGAGGACCATATACACATATTCAAATGTCTTTGTGTCAGTTTATCATTTAAATGCCCATTTCGTGTGCGTATCCTGGGTGTTTTAATATTAAAAAGGCTAAAAGAAAATTTGTCAGGACAGAAGCGTGACCTTTTCAATGTAATTGCGTATTACGAGAGTCACGAACGCCCATCACAGAACAGAGCTAGGCGAGCATTTGTGCTTATAAAACTTAAACTTTTTTATTTATTTTTGAAATGCTGATGGTTTGTCTAGATAAGACCCTTATTCATCGTCTGGTGTCGTTTAAAGCCCTTTGAAGCTGCACTGAAACTGTCATTTGGACCTTGAACCGTTTGGGTCCTGCTGAAGTCCATTATATGGAGAAAAATCCTGGAATCTTTTCATCAAAAACCTTCATTTCTTTTCGACTGAAGAAAGAAAGACATGGACATCTTGGATGACATGGGGGTGAGTAAATTATCAGCAATTTTTTCTTTAAAGTGAACTAATCCTTTAAGTCCTTTTCTTCTGGAAAACGATTTGGCCTCTGTGGAGTGCTGGAAAAACATCTGAATAAATAATCCTGTAGCTAAAGTCTAATACGGATTATGTGGAACAAATTTATGCTAGCTTAATTATAGCTAGGTTAGCTAAGTCCATAGATATCGCCATCATTTTAGTGTAGGGGTGTAACGATACCCTCATGTCATGATTCAATACATATCACGATACTGAACTCACAATACGATATCATTGTGATACTCCAAGACATATGGTAAAAGGTTAACAAAAAATGTATCTGTTTATTAAAAATTTTAAATTTGGTATTACATTGGGGGTGGAAATGAATAGGCTTGTAACCCAATGCACAAGACAATAGAGACCAGAATAAAAATATTCATGATTCTGAAGTTAAAACTACAGAATTATTTTAGACTAATATGCTTGCACTCTGTCACTGACGAGATATATTTAAAATAATGTAGGCCACTTTTTACTGGTAACAGAAGACATTTACCATTATCCTGACCCACAAATATTCCCCTATTGCATTATTACACATTCAATTCAACATTATATAGAGTAGTTTAAATGTAGTACTGGCACTAAAACTCAGAAAACTAAAAAATTTTACTCACACAGAAATTTTAATTTTGGGTGAACTACACACAGTAATACATACTCTCACGATCTACGATACATATTGATGCACTTTTGTATTGCGATATATTGTGACACCCCTAGTTTAGTATGATACGGCTGTAAACAGTTTCTCCGACAAGCGGATGACAATGTGCTGGACCCACTCACCCTGTCGGCACTCTGCTCCAGTCCAGCCCTCCTTACACACCTTAATCCCGTGAGGATCACAGTCAAAATGGCCGAAAAAGTCATCTCGTGCTCGACAGAGTTTGTTGCAGAGTGGGCCGTAGTAATTGGTGTCACAGCGGAATCGCAGGCGGTATTCCAGATCGAACGTGTGACCGTGATGAGGGAACGACTGCCACTTCTCACCTGGGTTCAGCATAGAGGAAAGCTGCACTCGCTCTATTAATTCCTCCCGACCTGAGGGGGGCGACAGACAGAGAGTAAAATGAAAACTAAACATCTTTTCTCATGTTAATTTTTTCCACGGGAAAACCTGCATCAGAAAGAGTGAGACAGGACCTTAAAGGAATACTATGCAGTTGCCGTTTTTGTCAAACAGCAACCCCTGGAGTCGCTGTGGGGTACTTGTATTTAACGTTACTGTCGTAAATACCTCACCCAGAGCTGTCTCTGCACTCACGGCCTGATCCCCTCCCTCCTGTATACCAGTACCTGTTCAGTAGGACGGTTTCTTCATTGACTCTGCCATGATTCAAGTATGAAATGAGCGCTAGTGTCTTCCATAGAGGCTGCTTCATATGTCGTTGCTGTATGTGACGTCGTGTCGTAAAAGCAAGTCATGGTGGGGCATTGACTTACATTGACATGACTTGCTTTGCTATTGGGATGATTACCCTACTACGAGTTTGTTTACCATCGAAATATTCAAAGCTGTTATATTAAGGTACAAATCTTGCATAGTGTGCCTTTAAAGAACTGCTCAGGATTCTATACAATACGGTCTTTTTTTCTAATACGCTGATATGCTGATTTGCCTAAGAAACTTTTTTTATTATCAATGTTGAAAACAGTTGTGCTGCTTAATGTTTATATTGTATACATGTTACATGTTTTTAAGGATTCTTTGATTAATAGAAAAGTTCAAAAGAACAGCATTTATTTGAAACAGCGTTTACATTTCCTATACGTTTAATACATCCTTGCTGAATAAAAGTATTAATTCCTTCTTTTTTTTCTTACTAACCCCAAACTAGACTAATGTGATACCGATCTTGAATGTTGTGTCTAATCTTTCAACTTCACTAACACGACAAATTCTGTTTAGAGATTAACTTGTGGTGAGAAGTAATAAGATTTGTTCATTTGTCTCTCTTTTTTGTACTTGGTTTACCAGAGGTTTTCCGGTGACTGTTTTGACTGTTAGCCTACCTAATCTCGAATACTGTTACAAAGTGCATTATCTCCCACAAAGTGCTCTAAAAAGAAAGATAAAGAAAGAAAACTTGCCTAACAGATGAGATCATCTGGGCTTAAAAACAAAGCAATGAAAACCGGGAAGAGCGAAGGTGTTCAAACATAGATAAGTTATCATAGCAACTCCCCGCACTTAATCAAAATAAACATATCAACCACATACAGTGACCCCAAAAAATATTTGGACCCTTAAGGCACAATTTTCACACACACACAAATCTGGACATGATGGTCTCGTCCTCTTCTGTTAATGGACTGCAGTGTAAGCGCAGTCAGTAATTAGTGGTGTTGTCCATTTAAACATCATTCTACTACAATCCATTAGAGATGTAAATGATTACAGCAGAGCTGCACTCATGCAGAAAACCTTGAGCACAGTTTATCTCTGACATGTTCAGGCACATAAATTTACATGAACATAAGTCTAATTTTTCACTCTGCAATGTAAGATAATGATCACACAACATCCATCAAAACCATTAGAGAGGAATACATTTGGATTTAGAGGGTGGTTCAATAATAAGAGAAGGTGCACATATATATTTGTAAGGAACCAGGATTGAGCAACATTTAGGATTTAAAAAAAATTGGCTCCCCTTCAATTTATCAGTAGAAATAGAAATATCGAGAACCGGTTCCAAATCTCCAAGAACCGGAAATTCAATAAAACACGCATTTTGATTCTGCTTAACCATTCCTTTGTGTGTGTATTTGAATGTGACTATTCAAGCGCAAGAAGACGTGAAAGCTCAATTCATTTTCTGTGCTGAACACACATTTAAAAGTGCGCACACAAACAGCCACCTCTCATATACTGTTATTTTTCAAGTCTTTTTGCGCTTGAATGGACAAATACACAGAAATGTCTTAATATCCTTGTAAACACAGTCGTTTTTGTCTTAAGTGAACGTAATCAGTTGAGAAAGAAAATGCATGTGTAACAGCATGTTGGATCCATGCATTCGGTCTTAAAGTGATATTTTTGTTTTTCAACTAACTAAACATATTTCAAATTTCAAATATACTTCCTTGTATAAAAATACAAATTTAAATTTTCCGTCATGTATGCTGTTAAAATTCAGGAAAATTGATGTGCAATTTAAATTCGTTCTTCATTCAATTATGAATGGCGCACCACCCTGGATAGCAGACGATAAAATAAATGGGAAACTGAACAACACTTTTGTCCTTGCTTCTCCCTCTCTCCTTTTCTCACACAAAGTCTTTTTCAAAGACATAATAGGTCAGGACAGACTTTGCTGAAGACTGTTAAAGCTATATGGCACTCAGATACCATATGGCTGTATAATAATCCAGAGCTGGCAGGAAAACCGGCTCTACAATTCCAAACTCACGTCATTTAGACTCCTGGATCAGCCCACCTAAGCCTCACCTCACCAGAGACAAGCTGTAAATCCAATGAACGAAAGAAGGGATAGGTAAAGTAAATGAAAAGATATGTCAGGAGCTGGAGGGCAGAGAGAGAGAACGATAAATTAATAGAGAGGAGCGAAATAGAGAGAGATTTAGAGGAGAATCAAAGGGAAAGAAAATGATAATAAATGAGAAAAAGAGTGCCAGAAAAAAGACAGAATCTGCATAAAAAGGAGAGTAGATGTGCATGTATGTTTTTCTAACAAATTAAGTTGAGTTATTTATGAAAATAAAGCGGCAATATCCAAATGATTAAAATGTATCTCAGCATTGTCTGAAGCGTGCACATGTGTCTAATTTATTCATTAAAGGACATAATCGGTGCATCTGAGTGTGTGTGTGCAAAATCCAGCAACATATTTTCAGTCATGGAGCTTTTCTTCAATTATAAGGAGAAACAATCAGAAAGCAACACAGGAAATGAAAGAGTCATGGAGACTGACCCTGTGCATTACTCCGTTCTCTTGTAATCCCCAGAAGACAGCATGAGGGGTAAATACGGATTGGCTGTCTGATGTCTCCTTTTCATTCTTTCGTTCTCTGTGCTATTATATTGCTACAAATCGTTTCTGTGAGGACACATTTGATCCATGGATTTTATTTTTTAAGTCTCACACACACATACCTGCCTCTGCCTCTGATGTTTCATTGTCATGATCCAGAGCCTCGATCACCAGAGAAAACGATTTCTAGACAAAGGAAAATAAACATGTCAGTGCATTTTATATTGCTACAACTCATTGTGATGGATTTATCGAGTGAAAATGCAACAAAATGTAGCAAAATTGCAGTATAAATACCTAATTCAGTGCAGAGCTTTTAATTGCTGAAATTAATTTTATTTCCATGTAATCGTCAGTTACATAAAGTCAGATCACTTAAAATAACTACTTCTCACAACAATAATAAATTTATAAATTGTATATCTATAATAAATTGGATTTGAGTTATTAGCAATTAAGGCCAAGGTTTACTACTTCCCTTGTGAACAAGAAGTGTTCAATTGTTCTGAATGTGAACTTGTACTGTACTTTACGTCTTAAAAGCATATATGTTTAGTACACTTAAAAATAACAAATAAGTACACTTATTTTGGTGTGTATTTTAAAAGGGGTAAATTGCAACTTCATCATTACAAATTTAGTAATTATTTAAATACAAGACATACAAGTATATCTTAGTTTACCATTAATGCTTGTAAGGTCCTTTAACTATATTTCAAAGACAATATAATAATGAAAATGACAAGTGCGTTAAAAAAAGCACTCTAAAGTTCAGCTAATTGCATTAAATATTTTTTTTAATATAATTTAATCAAATACCGCCTTGCTTTACTAGGAAATTCTTCTTAGCAAACTTTTGGCCATTATGGTGTCGACTTGTTTTGTTCCCGGGTGCAAGATTTCAAAGAGTAAACGTTTAGCGGGAGTGAGTTACTTTCGGTTTCCAGTGAAGGATCCAGCGCTTTTAGGCCGTGGATAAAAGCTGCAAAAAATCGGAAATACGGAGAGAACGCTGCGACGAATTGTGTTTAGTCAGAAAACCTAGTCACATACAGGTAAGAAAGCTGTTGTCGTATAGGGTTCCATTTTACCATAATTTTTACTATATTTGCCGACAAATAAACGTGAATTTCTCAGCCCAGGTAACACAGAGAAAGGGTAAACATTCTTCATATACATACACTACCGACATTGTAACAATGTTACAAATTGGCAACGTTTCTTTTACAAGGGTTGGGTGTTTGTTCAAAAGTATAAGCAATTTAAATGTTGTAGCAAGCACCACTAGTACAATACAGATGTGAATTTGTAAATCATGGTTGTTTGCGATGTGCTGTTCATTTGGACTAGGCTGAATTTTGCTATTAGATCTCATGGTTTGAGCTCCTTTTTCCAGATGCATCTCTAAAATCCACTGGGGGAACAGATGGTGACACTGAAAGCAACAGAAAACCCAGAAAACAGAAGAATGTCAGTAGCACTGAGACCAAGCCTGTCTGCAGTCACTCTAAATACGTACCCATCATCCCCTGACAATGAGTGCTTGTACAAATAGAGTACTTCAAACACCATTGAACAAGCAGCCATAGCTTCACAACGTGATTTAAAGGGGGTTGACAAATTCATGAGAGCAGAAATAGACAGACAGGGAGACCAAAAAAAGAAAGAGGAGGACAATTTTCTTCTTCCTCTCTATGTCTCCTAAATGAATAATTCAAAGCCACACTCTCGTTCTCCAGTGAGAGGTCCAAACGCTGCCATGCAAATGACACAGCTGCGGCATTCTGGGTAACGAAACTCTAAAAGGCAGTGTGGATGTGCAGTCACGCCTGTCTCATAAGTGTCCACCAGAGGAGAGGAGTGAAGGACGGAGGAGAAGACATGAGAGGTGTAGGAACGATTGGCAGGAGAAGTAGGGGAGCTTGATAAAAGTGGTGTTAACGGTTGAGAGAAGATGATTCAGTGCTTCAATGGACATGAGATGAAGAAGAATCTTGCACTGAAGAACACACACCCACAACAGAGCTTGAGCTTCATAATTATATTCCTGTTTTAACAGCACACAACAGAGTTAAATTGCCACAGCTCAAAGGACAAAAGCTCTTCCATATACACTTTTGTCACAGAATTAGCATTCCCACACTGTAAAAAAAAAAGTTGGATTAACTTAAAAAAGTAAGTTACCTGGTTGCCTTAAAATTTTGAGTTCATTGAAATTAAAAAATTGAGTTAATACAACAAAGGAGATTGGTTTAATAAATAGAAACTCAAAATATTATGTTATCTGAAGTTGTGAAAACAAATCATCAAAATTCATTTTTACAGTGTATTTGAATGTTTAACATTCGATACTGCTCACTATTTTAAAGGTTCATTCAGTATTTGGTCCTAATTTTGTGTTGTTGTGAAGAGTCGTCTGAATGGAGTACACATGAGATGATTATCCATAATAGTTTTTTATAAAAAAAAGGATTTTAATTTCGTATGGTGTGGGTCATAGTGTTGTTTTGTGACGTGAAGAGCGAAAATTGTTGTTTTCTCTCATGTTTTTCCTTGTCAGGATAAAAAAAACTACAAACGAAGTATAAATCAGTATGAACTTGCAGGCTTACCCTGACGTCTACTTTGACTGCAGTATAACAGGTATGTGTTAGCTAATGCTAAGCGTCTAATAAATGTTTCGTATTATAAGCTAACAGTCATTACACAATGTATACAGACATATTTTACATCCTTAATGGCCCCTTCAGAGACAAAGACAGCACTGAGATAAAAACCAAATTTGCATTTTATAATTCCAGAGATGATTTGTGTTGTAAAAGCACACACACACATTTGCTCACTCAAATGACTGATAGCTTTCCACAATTGCTCTCCACAACAGCACACTCAAAAATAACAACCAGCGCTATACTCTTTTCCATTCTCTCTCTCACACACACACACCCTTAGAGCCCTAACAAGCTTGAAACATTCACAGCACCCACACCCTTAAATAAACAACCAGAACAAAAGCCAATTTCTCAGACACACAAACAAAAATGTCTACCTCAGTGGTCCTCACTCAGCCCCCTGCAAAAAGATAACCCAGACCACTCAAGCTCAGTGTTCAACACCCTCACACACACACACACACAAGTCTCAGACGGATATCCAGCTCCAAATTAGCATAAACAGCCTCAAAGCCCAGACTGCCATTATCAAAAAAATAACTCCCTTTGCGCCACCTTTGCAACAAGTCAGTACGTGAAATTTCTTCTCTGCTAGATATTCCAGGGTCAACTGTAAGTGGTATTATTGGAAAGCATTTAGTAACAGTGGAAACAGTCACAGAAGCAGGGTCATGAGTGATGAAGCACATAAATTGCGTAAAAGTCGACAACTAGCTGAAGAGTTCCAAACTTCCACTGGCATTAATATCAGCAGAAAACTGAGTGGGTTTCCATGACTAACCAGCTTCATGCAAACCTCACAGCACTGAGTACAATGCCAAGCAGTGTGTCAGAGTCTGTAAAGTACAAGGCCACTGGACTCTGAAGCAGTGGAAACATGGTCTGTGGACTGAAGAACCAAGCTTCTCTGTCTCTGAGCGAGTCTCGGTTTGCACAAAGAAAAATCAATAAAGACATGTTTGGGTGAGTTTGATGTAGAAGACCTTGACTGGCCCTAACAGAGACTTGACCTCAACCCCATCCAACACCTTTGGGATGAACTGGAACAGAGATTGCGAGCCATAGGGGTGAATTCAGGTTGATTGAGACACTTTTTGCCATTGAGATGACTGGGAAAAAGTTATTTCTTATTATTCTTTCAAATTATTATTATACAAGAACTTAATGTTATCTCTTTTGAGTAAATTTACCCTTACAAACCCACAAAACAGTAAAGTGGTGGAGTCAGTGGGATTTATTCATGAGACATAGGCCGAATGATCTTTTATAGAAATTGTATGTTAAACCTGTTTTTTTGTTGTTGTTTTTTACTTTTTGATGACCAGGACTCGCAAATATGAATTTTATTGTAAGGTCAAACATTGAGCATCAGCATTGAGACATTTTTCAAAATATCTTCTTTTGTGTTTTACAGAACATGCGGGTGAGTAAATAATAATTTTTTGGGGAGATTAACTATCCCTTTAAATGCATGGATTTGATATAAACATACCACATCATATATGTGGGCTCTGATTTTGTGTGTAATATTTTAACAGCATGGTCAGTTTCCAAAATACAGTCGCATGTGCCGAGTCTTTATAACTGCGCACTGCTGATGGGAAAATAAGATGTTCATAAACAGCATTTGAATGTAATAATTATTTACGTGAGGTATAGGCTGATTCGTGTTAAGCCCATCATGTTGGTGTGTTTGTACTGAAGTGTGTGTAATGTCTGTTGTGTGCGTGGGTCAGTTTAGGGAGCCGCTGATATTCTCAGCTCACAGTCTGTGTTTTGGCTCTGGGACATCCTGGCGGAAGAGATGAGGCAAAAGAACAGAGAGTTTAGGAAGTGAAGCTCTCTAAAACAAAACCACACAAACACACACCCATTACATCAGCGCTGGCCGGTCCCCAGACCTTTATCTCCTATTCCTCCTTTCCTCTATTCTCTCCATCTCTCTATCAGGCTGCATCAGCACAGATTAGGCCAGCGGCCCCGTGGCAGAGCCAAGGTCATACGCAGGCGTACACACAAACACACAGGTGAGTGAATCACACACACACGTGCAGGAAGGGTGTACGAGTGTCTCCGGTCACAGGTCAAGTTCAGAAATCTGCTAAATCACTGTTCCCCTGCTTCACCACACCTCTGGCTCCTGATCAAATACTGTCATTTCCGTTCTAGCAAATTTATCTCTGATGCAAGTTTTACATCCTCATGTTATGATTAATGAGTCATGAATCACTAATCATCAAAACAGCCATAAAGTGTTTTGACAAGAACATAATGTTATCTCTATTGAGCAAATTATAAAGAATGGATGATTATTTTGCAAAGCGTACTAAGGTGGTAGAGTCAATTACAATTAATGTCATGATTTTCAACCAGACTTCCCGAGTGAAAAATAAATATACAAAAATGTATTTCAAATACATTTAATTTATACGAATATACTACAAATACATTTATATTTATGTACTTGATATAAATATCCTGCAATTGTTCTATACTTAACCCTTTATTGCATAGTGTTGCCATATGGCAACAATTACTTTATCTTCATTTTCTAAAAAGCTGTGATATAAAATCTATGTTTCTACAGTTAGTTGTGAAAAGGGGGCATTTTACAATTTATGAGGTCACATAACCAGTATATTTTGTTTGCCAGTCCTTTTTGCTCATGGACATTGACATGGAAACATCACTGTCTGGGGCTCCCCAAGATAGCCTTTTATTCAAACATTTTTGAAAGTTTTCATCAAATAAAAAATTGAAATCACTATCTAGGGTAAGTAAACTTAAATTTTTTAACATTAAATTCAGTTTTGATTTTATAAATTTTTTGTAATATGCTAAAATACATTTGTTGCCATATGGCAACTACATGCAAATATGGAAACGTCCTGGTGCATTCAATCCAATGAAGTCCCATTGACTTACATAGCATGAAACTATACTCTGAGACTATGTTTACAACTTTTGCTTATATTTTAAAGGCACACTATGCAGGAATTTTACCTTAATATAACAGCTTCAAAGTAATTTCGGTGGTAAACAAACTCATAATAGGGCGAATCATCCTGGTAGTAAAGCTTGGGGGGGTCGCCGCTGGAAATACCAGCAATGCAAGTCTGAGAGGGGCGCCCCTGACAAATCTTGCGAGAATCGCGACACACACAACAACAACATATGAAGCACGAATTGCGCTCATTTCAGATGATGGAAAAAGCAAAGAAAACGCGGTAGGAAGAAAGTAGGAAAAGGAAGGCTTTCACTCTTTGGCGCAAGTTAAAAAGTAGCACTGGATGCAACAGTGATGCTGACCTGGCGATCTTGTTGATGGACTAGTAAGTAAATATCTTACTTGAAAACTTGTTTGTATTCTATGTTGTATGTTGTTGCGCAACTTGCGCTTGCTTGTAGTATGTCATTGTTTTTACGATGCTGTTCATTCATTCATTGGTGATAATTAGACCAGTCCAATCATTTCCACATATGTTTAGCTAGATTTCGATTATCAGAGCTGTTAGCAGACTTGCTAATAAACACTTGTTTCTCTTACGTTTTTTATTTATTTTTTTGCGTTATATGTTTTATTGCCTAGCTTGCCACACAACGCTGTTGAAGTTAATTCCTGCGATTATCATGAGAACAGTATCTCACATAATTATCTAGTGTAAACGAGCACAATTTGCAAACTATTATGATAAATTGCAATAATCATGTCTAATGACATCATAACGGCCAATGTTATGAAACAATGCTTCGTACATTTAACTTTATTGATGTCATCAGGCATTTTGTAATGTTTACATTACAATCAAAAAACATAAATGAAATTATACATTAGGCCTAGACCAGAGGGTTGTTTCATAAAAGAAGCTTAGAAAAGCGGGGATTAAGCTCCAAAACCCGACTTGAATTAACCTAACAAATCAGTTGGGGCTTAAGGCGGTTTCATAAAAGGTAATTCAAGTTCACGCAATCTCACTAACTTGAACCAGGTTTATCTAGTCTAGATAATTGCGTGTGCACGCGTTTCTGAAGCAGCCCTAGAGGTCGATCGTGGATCAAATCGATCCACCATCAAACAGCGTATATTTTGTGCTGTTTTATGCATTTGTGACATGTCCGTGCTCATTACACTCATATATTTTATACTTCTAATCAAAAAAAGAAATTGAACAGAAGTAGCCTAATTCAAATTTTTTTAAGAAACTAAATATATAAAGATACAAAATATAGTTTGGGGTATAGGATCTATGCTACGTAATAAAGATGATGTATACTTATTTAGAATGCTGAGAATACTTTTTTTTGAGAAAGCAAGAATCCCCAGTTTTAAAAGAGTGGTTAGATTTAGTTTCTAAAGTACATTATGGAGAGGATAACATTAAATTAGGAACAAAATTATACATTTTGAAAAGATATGTGCAACTCTAAAATCAAAGAATATTCCATAAAATAAAGGAATACATATTAGCCTACATTAACTACATTTTTATGTAACCTTCCCTTTTATTTCTAGTTATTTGTTATTTTGTTTATTTACTTATTTAATATTGAATATTTGATATTTGAATAATATTACTTCAATAACTATTAGGAATTATGTGTCATTATAAGATTTTGATATATGTGAATGTTATATTTTTATTTATTTATTGTTTTATTTATATGTATGTGTTGGTGGGTATTATCACAAAAGAAAAAGATAAAAGTAGAAGGAAAAATAAGGAATATTTATAGGGGGAAAATATGATGTCTTTAAAGGAACTGTCCATTTGTATAATTGTGTTAAATGTGTTTGAATTGAAAGACATAATAAAGTACATTATATATATATATATATATACATATATATATATATATATATATATATATATATATATATATATATATATATATATATATGTACTTTATTCTAAATAAGTTCTAAATTCTAAATAAGGGACATACACTCACCGGCCACTTTATTAGGTACCCCATGCTAGTAACGGGTTGGACCCCCTTTTGCCTTCAGAACTGCCTCAATTCTTCGTGGCATAGATTCAACAAGGTGCTGGAAGCATTCCTCAGGGAGTTTGGTCCATATTGACATGATGGCATCACACAGTTGCCGCAGATTTGTCGGCTGCACATCCATGATGCGAATCTCCCGTTCCACCACATCCCAAAGATGCTCTTTTGGATTGAGATCTGGTGACTGTGGAGGCCATTTGAGTACAGCGAACTCATTGTCATGTTCAAGAAACCAATCTGAGATGATTCCAGCTTTATGACATGGCGCATTATCCTGCTGAAAGTAGCCATCAGAAGTTGGGTACATTGTGGTCATAAAGGGATGGACATGGTCAGCAACAATACTCAGGTAGGCTGTGGCGTTGCAACGATGCTCAATTGGTACCAAGGGGCCCAAAGAGTGCCAAGAAAATATTCCCCACACCATGACACCACCACCACCAGCCTGAACCGTTGATACAAGGCAGGATGGATCCATGCTTTCATGTTGTAGACGCCAAATTCTGACCCTACCATCCGAATGTCGCAGCAGAAATCGAGACTCATCAGACCAGGCAACGTTTTTCCAATCTTCTATTGTCCAATTTCGATGAGCTTGTGCAAATTGTAGCCTCAGTTTCCTGTTCTTAGCTGAAAGGAGTGGCACCCGGTGTGGTCTTCTGCTGCTGTAGCCCATCTGCCTCAAAGTTCGACGTACTGTGCGTTCAGAGATGCTCTTCTGCCCACCTTGGTTGTAACGGGTGGTTATTTGAGTCACTGTTGCCCTTCTATCAGCTCGAACCAGTCTGGCCATTCTCCTCTGACCTCTGGCATCAACAAGGCATTTCCGCCCACAGAACTGCCGCTCACTGGATGTTTTTTCTTTTTCGGACCATTCTCTGTAAACCCTAGAGATGGTTGTGCGTGAAAATCCCAGTAGATTAGCAGTTTCTGAAATACTCAGACCAGCCCTTCTGGCACCAACAATCATGCCACGTTCAAAGTCACTCAAATCACCTTTCTTCCCCATACTGATGCTCGGTTTGAACTGCAGGAGATTGTCTTGACCATGTCTACATGCCTAAATGCACTGAGTTGCCGCCATGTGATTGGCTGCTTAGAAATTAAGTGTTAAGGAGCAGTTGGACAGGTGTACCTAATAAAGTGGCCGGTGAGTGTATAATGTCCAACTAACAAATATCCCTTATTTAGAATTTTAAACCTACAAGTGTATTTGGGGTAAATCAAATGTAGGCTAATATACTGTCAATTACTAAGCTCAGATTAATCTTACCAGTCAAAATTGATACTGTGCTTTTGTAGTTATTTATTTTTTGATTTTGTGATTTTAACTTCTGCTTTAAACAGATTTTTTTAGATTGTGTTCTAATGTTCTTCTAATAATCATAAACGTGTACTAAAACAAAAATCAGACAAACTGCCAAATAAAACCAGAGAGAAATGTATTCATAAATCTTTAAAACAATCTAATTAAATCTTGGGCACAAAAAATTCAGCCAGTAAAAAAACAAAACCTGTAGTATGTATATTGTATTTATCTATCTATATCTATAAATACAGTACACACACATATATATATATTATATTATTACAAAAATGACATGTCCTAAACGGACAACTTTAAAACGCCTTATATATGTGTCTATATTGTCTATATTGTAGCCTTATTTAAGTTGATTTTCTGTATACTGTGTATTTATTTTTGGACTAATAGTGGTTAATAAAGTCCAATAATGGTATGAGAGAGTGTCAGTGGTAATATCATTGTGTTCTTGTCGGTCAGTGTTGAGGATCTGTGTAACATCTGAGGCTTAGCCTAACAGTTAGCCTGCCCTGGACCAGGCTAGTTTCCCAGCATAAGTTGCCAGGGTAACTGAGTTTGAACTTTTTTAAGTTTGATTTATGAAACCGAATCTACCAAAAATAAGCCTGACTAACCGAAATAAGCCTGGCTTATACTCTAATCTTGTTTTATGGAACAACCCTCAGGGGTGCCCAATCCTGCTCCTTGCGATCGACTGTCCTGCACAGTTGATCTCCAACCCTAAATCAAACACACCTGAAGCAACCAATTAAGGTCTTCAGAGCACGTCAGGATCACTTGAAAATTAAAGGCAGGTGTGTTTGATTAGGGTTGGAGATGAACTGTGCAGGACAGTCGATCGCCAGGAGCAGGATTGGGCACCCCTGACCTAGACTATAGGCTATTTACTTGTGATTTAGCTGCAATCATGTAAAAACGTTAAAAGCTGCCAAACGCGATAGGCTACTTTATTATTATAAAGTAGTCTAATACTTATATTAGAAGACATATTATCCGATTTTGAACATCATCATTAGGTCAGTAGACTATGCAGTATATGCAATAGCCCAATATTTTTATGAAATCGTAAAACATTACCTGGTCAATATCTTCGGTGTCTTGTGCCTGTTCCATGACCAACGCTACTATCCCGAACAGGGATGGAAATTAGCACCCGCCACCAGCCTAATGCGGGTGATTTTGTGTTGTTGCGGGTAAACTCGCCTCACCTACCGGCCACCGTGGCGGGTAAATAAAAATAACATCATGCAACGTTCGTCTGTTAGGACAAATTAGTTTGAATAAACGAGCAGACACTGATTAGTAAGACAACTAGCAGTGAATGTGCTTTCCATTAAATTAATCACACACACAGTAAACAAATCCTTAACAAAAAAACAGGGCTATTCTGGTGGGTGCGGTGATGCTGTGGTGACGCGTTCATGTAAGGGTGGCGCTGCCAATAAAGCTCCTAAAATCTGTCACAAAGAACAGGCAAAAGTAATGATTATGAATATGTAAAATATAGCAAGGAGATATTTTAATTATTTATTAATAAACAAGTATTTTCTTTGTTCGTGTCAGTTGCAAAGATGAAGTTGACGATGCTGATCGTGATCTTCGCAGTAGTGAACGCGCAAGAGAGAAAATGCACATTTCATACGAATTGCATAAGCAGAGAGCAGTCTGTGTCTGTTTTCTTTCGTTTTGAATTGTTCTGTTTAAAAGTAGACATGTCTGTGAGAGAGGCTACCTTATACGCTGAGTTTCAGTTCATTTATGAGACGAGCTCCAGTTCACGCGCCGTCGCCTCCGTTTCGTGATTATCTACTGTCTGCTATATTTAATTATTATTTATTAAATCCAGGCAATTGGTTGATGAAACATTGATTAAAATTAGGATACAATTAATACAAAATGAAATTCACTTTAAAGAAAGGTTTTGTGCTTTCTGTTTGATGTCTCTGAAAGTTTTAAAGCATCTTTTAGTGCCGCTTTCACAGTGGTCACGTCCGTCCGTAACATTGTTTTTTCCTCATATGCGAACTGAAATGAATATCAGTTCATGGTTTGTGAGTGTAGGCTATAAGAGAGAAAGAGAAAATGCCCGTATTTCATTGAGACTTGAGATTAAATAAACTGCTTAAGTATTGTAGATCTTGTAGTATTAATTTTCACATGCAGTTACACATTGTCGGTTAAAAACAAGAAAGTGGCTGGTAAAAACATTGAGTGGCTGGTAGATTTTGAAATCCACCAGTCACAGTGGCCGGTGGACAAAAAAGTTAATTTCCATCCCTGCTACCGAACAGGTACCGGTGTACAGGGTGGGGGGTGTATTTACGACAGTGCAAGTATTGCACAGCGACTCTAGGGGTCACTGTTTGACAAAAACACAATTTCTGCATAGTATGCCTTTAAAGGTAAAAACATTATAATGTTTTATATTTTGTGATTTAAGCTATTTTCTAGGTTATCGGTTACATATCCAATTTTCTCCATAAAAGATGCATCCAAGCTACTGAAATTATATAATTTCAATATTGTCAATTATCAATTGATCAATTATCAATTTCGATATTATCAATCCAAGCATTGTTGAAATTAATGTTTTTACTGTATAAATGTTTGTTTAAACATTTCACTAAGTATGAGATGGATTTGTTGAGTCTTGTTTTAAATAAAATTAGTTTTTTTTTTTAAATGTGGATTTTATGGTACTTTCCACGATTGCATATTGTTGCCATACGGCAACAATTTACCAACAACCTCCCTTTAAACTTTTTTTTAATATATCTGTTATTTAGCTCATTTTAAGTAATAAAAACATGCAAAACATTTTTTACAATGTCTAATTAGTATTTCATGCAATAGAGGGTTAAAGGCTGCTAAATTGGAACAACTAATTTTCTACTTGATGCACTTTAGTTATACAGAAATAGAGTAATTAGAGTAATTGGAATAAAGTCCAACTAAAGATATCCTTAAATATGTTTGATTGTGCTAAAGTGGAACTATTGCAAGTATACTTTAGATACACTTTAAATATCTTGCATTTAAAGACTGATATTACACAGAGATCATGCTATCCTTATAGTGATATTAAAACACATTTTAGGCTTAATATTAAGAAATGTGCACTAAAGAAGTAATCCAAATAAAGTTTAATTATAATATTTATATCAGTAAGTGTCGAGCGATATGTCAGTAAATATGTTAATTGATTTGTAGTGTACTTAGTATGAAATACAAACATGTATTTTAAAAACATATTTTCAAATTGGTTTCTTTCACTAGGGTTTAGAAAGCAAATTTAAACAATAATACCCAATTCAGAAAAAAATAATATCCTAAGGGCTTTGACAGCCCTGAAAAATACATTTTTGGAAAAAATTAAAAAGGTACTTTTAAAGAATACAACTGTTTTAATACCATTGTATGTAAAAAAAAAAAAAAAAGGTATATTTGAGCATGTTTCTAATATACAGTGTGTGTGCTCATCTGAACTATTGCTAACATACTGTATATAGTCATGAGTTAAGCATTATTTAATACATTAATTTAGTTAAAGCTTCCCAGGCTTTGACTATGACAGAAAGCTATAATTATCTCTTTTGCTCATGCAGTATACTTGAAACCTATCGGAACCATCGAAACAAGACCAAAGACGGTCCCATTACAAAACACACACAAATACATCATGTCCTGTTTATCATCTGTGCCTGTTTCTCACACAATCATGCCTAATCACACACACCCAAAATAAACTAGCAAATTAACGAAAAGACAAACATACGCCGGAAGGCAGCAGTAAACAACACAGATAAGATAATTCTCAGAGACAAAACTCAGACAGTTTTTAGCACTCAGGATAATAGTAGCAAGGAGTGTGTGTGTGTGTGTGTGTGTGTGTCAGGTGAGCGTTAAGTGTTGTACTTCAGCACTGATTGTGTCTCCTCTGACATTTTAAAAGCATTGTGTCCCATCTCTTTTCATGTAGTAGCTGTGCATAAAAATAAAAAAAAAGACAATCTACTGTGAAATAATACAGGAAATGAATGGCATCAAAAACCATCATGACCAATCACAGTCTTTTATAATGACTATCTGCCAATCCACAGACATATAAAGTATTTTGTAAGACCTTGATATGCTCTCCCTCTAGAAGAGCATAATCAGTATATGCTTTAATTTCATGCCTAAACGGGATGTTGTGTTTGTAATTTCCAAAAGCCTTTAGCAACAAAGCTGTTTGACAGTCTAATACGCTTGGATGCCTGCATATGAAAGAGCTCTATTCACACTTAAGGGGAAAAAGAGGCACAATTGCACTGCAGTGAATTCATAATGAGCTAGCGCTGTTTTTCACTGCATCCGGCTCCTCAGAATAGCAACACTTCATGAGGGGACTCGAAACTAGCCGGACCTTCTCAGCGTATAGCAACAGGCTCTTCTAATCCAGTTCTCTGGGTTTATATAGCAGCACATCTGCAATCTATCATGCATTAAGTTACATTTAACAAAGATGTTCGGCTGAGATTAAAATCAGTGAATAGTGGTGGGTTAACTTTATTTGAGCTTGATTTTGGTAAAATCTTGATAATTTAATTGAAACACATGCAAGTCCCAGTGTTTCCTGAAAAGTAGCCGTTTCAGACATACAATATATATATAGCAACAGTAAGTATGCTATTCAGAACATGCCTTCCTATTTCCATCTAACCACTGATGAAAGCTTTTGTTAAAAAGCCCTTTATGTTCTCTCTCACTCAAGCTCTCTCTCCCCTCTAAATATCTGTCCATCCATCCATAAACATCTATATACCAACTTCATTCATCTTCAAACTCATTGACCTTACACAGTCACTCGCTCACTCTCTCTCTCTCTTACTCTCACTGTCTTTGTCCGTCTTGCTCATATTAAATGACTGTCAAAAAAATAAAGTGAGGTCCAAAAGACCTCAAGTGAAAATGCCTCTTTTTAGAAATGTTATCATTTTATTTTAAGGGGAAATTTGAACTAAAAAAATTTATATCAGTGACAAAAAAAAATTCTTAATATATGGTTTGTGACTTAATTTAATGACATCAGCGCTCGACTGAATAAACTCCAAGTGTGTGTAAAACCTGATGATCGTGATCTCCAGCATCATATTTGATGATTCAAAGACTATTGAGCTGAAATGTGTACAAAGCAGTTCACATTATCAATGCCAAAATGTACTGATTTGATTAGTGACCTAGAAATAAAGCTATAGAAAAAATATTTCTTATTCAATTTATGTCATAAAACTTTATTTCCAGGTTTAAATCTAATTTTAATACGATTTTTCAATGTGGTCTCAGAGTGTTTTGGACGCCACTGTACACTGCAAAGCTTACTATAGTATTGCGTGTGTATTTCATAACTTTTTGAAGTGCGGCACAAAAAGTAATGAGTAAGTAACAAAAGTTATGAAATGCACAAAGACCATACGCAACACTATAGTATATCTACATGAACAAAAAAATGAAAGTTATGAAAAAAAGAGAAGCACTAATGATTTGCAAAAGTCAAATGGTGTCCCACAGATGGGGGTACAGGAGGATATCCCGACTGAGACAGCCTGTACAAACACAACTCACTCCAACAGGAAGAACTCCCAGCCCTCGGAGAGGAACTTCCCTCTCCGTCTCTCCATCACTGACTCACTGTTCTTACATGCTGTTTTGACATGACCTTCCATCATGCTTGTGTTTCTATCACTCATTCTTCCCCAAACACAACCCCAGTAAACATATTAAAGTTACTCTCGATTTCCAATGGTCACAAAAACTATCTGGACAGATAAGCCACACTTGAAAATGCATAAATGTCATTCTTTCAGATAACAAATATCAAACTAAGTGGCATTTTTAATGGATGATAGAACAACTTCCAAGTTCCAACACCCTTTTCAAGAAAAACATTTTAGGTGCAAAAGTTATAATTTTGATGATTATGGCTTCCAGCTTATGAAAACCCCAAATTCAAAATCTCAGAAAATTTGAATATTACATGAAATCAATAAAAAAAGGATTTTAAATAAATGTCGGCCCTCTGAAAAGTATAAAAACTATATACATATAATCATGAATATGTATATAGTTATATAAAATATATTAGTTTCACCTTTTAATTTGAATTCCTGAAATACATGAACTTTTGCACGATATTGTAATTTTGAGTTTCACCTGTATTTTTATGTTTTAAATGATAAAACAATTGATACACTATAAAGATTGAGGTTAGTTTGGAAAGAAATTCATACTTTTATTTAGAAATTTAAACATTATCAAATGTAACGGTAAATAATTGTACACTTTCTATTTCAATAAAGTTTTTGAACTTTATATTTATTAAAGTATCCTGGGGAAAAAAAATCACCATGGCTCCTACAAAAATATTAAGCAACAAAATCGGTTTTCAAATTGGAATAATATTTTACAATATTGCTGTTTTTACAGTATTTTTTACTCTTTAAAAAAAAACATGAACAGAATAATTCACAAAATTCGGTAACACTTTATATTACGACCCGCAAACAACTGCATAAGTAAACCGATATTACGGTGTACGTTTCTGTAATTATAGTGTACCTCCGTGTAGGTATAAGGGAACAATAGCCTATGTTAAGTTTTAGGTAATAAAGGGGTAACAAGCAGATATATATAACCTGCAAATAACTGCGTAAGTAAACCGAAATTACGGTGTACGTTTATGTAATTATAGTGTACTTCCGTGTAGGTATAAGGGAACAATATGTTAAGTTTTTGGGTAATAAAAGGGTACAACCAGATATACAAGCAAATTATTTATAATGTAATTATTTTAAAACTAACAGGTATTCTGTTAATATATTCTAGGCAAAAATTGTACGTCTGTTGTATATAAAAGTTATCACATTTCTGGCAAAATATGTTCTTGTGCAATCTAGTTACAGGATTATATATACATATACAGTATATATATATATATATATATATATATATATATGGCTGTTTGTAAGCACAGTATGATAAATAAATAAATTGATTGGCTTTTCTTACTAAACTACTTAACGTTAAGCAAAAAAAAAAAAAAAAAAGTTTTTGCTATGATTTTAATTTATAACGTACCATTTAGTACTTATATAGTACTTACCTCATCACATTGTATTGCAATGACACTTAAATGTCAGGGCAAATACTGTGTAATTAAAACGTTTTTTTTTGTTTTTTTGTTGTTTTCATAATAACCTTTCTCTGTAATTACTGTGCAGAGAGTGTTGTTTCGTATTGTTACATAGTAAGTGTTTGTTACCCGTTTCAACTGTGTATTTACAGGGTAAGTGTAACTCCTGCGGGCTGTAAAGTGGCGCTTGTTACCCCTTTATTACCCTAAACGTAACATATTTTTCCCTTATACCTACACGGAAGTACACTATAATTACAGAAACGTACACCGTAATTTCGGTTTACTTACGCGGTTGTTTGCGGGTCGTAATATAAAGTGTTACCCAAAATTCAAGATAAAGACTTGTCAAATGTTATCAGAACATGTTAAAAAAAAGCAACTTAAACATTATATACAGCATACATTGCTTGCTTCTACTGTGAGATACAAAATCCCATCACGTCCCCGCTGTAACATCCACAGATGAATCAAGGCCTACACATTGACCAGTGAGGGAAAACGGTCTCTTAAAACATCAATATAGTAATTATGCACGTTCACACACACACCAAACCCCATAATAACTACACTTATCCAATCCTCTCTCGCTCTCACACACCTGCAGAGAGACGGTGTTGCCATGGAAGCAGAAGCATCCACCTGAGGTGACACAGCATCAGAGAGGAAGAGACTAAATTAGACCAGCTACATTAATTATCACTTTACTTTACCCCCGATGACCTGAGGGAGAAACGGGGGTCTGAAGGGGTCCGCTTTGTTGTTTGTGTGCTTCATTTTATACACACACGGAGTGTATCTCCAAAAACATGGATGCCAATCTTTAAATCTAGTGCTGGGTATTTTTTCATTGCTTTCTTTCTTAACTATTTGCTTGTTCGAAACAGTTTAACATTCTCTGCAGTCCATCATCTTACTTTTTCTGTCTCGTTCTTCTTTTTGAGAAGGTTGTATGGTTTCTGTTGAGCCTTTAGGCAGTTTGGCATTTGGCCACAGTGTGAATTATTTTAATATTCATATGCACATACAGTGAAGAAACTGACAAATGACAGACAATAACAATAACAAACAAAACAAAAAAAATCAAGATTATAAACAGTGTTTTAATTAACACTTTTTAAATTACCTTTTAGCTTTTTTCAGTTCATCCTGTATTCTCACTAATTAAAAATACAAATTAAAGGTCTCTCAATTAATGTGATATCATAACAACAGTGTATGATAATTCTACATGAATTAGAAAAAAAGTTAATTGGGGAAATGTTCAAAATCTCCTAGACTTAAAGCAGTGTTATTGTATTTAGTTTGGTTTAATACCATTAGGTTATTAGGTTTTTATTTTTGAATTTTATTTCAGTTTTAGTCATTAACATTAGCATCTCACTTGTTTTATTTCAGTTACACGGATCTTCTTCTTCACTTGTTTTGGATCCAGAGATTCAGTAATCTTTCAGAAGATTTACAGCGCATCCTTTCATATAACAGTGAAAACATGGATTGCCTGAAAAACCGTCAATGGCAGGGAAGGAGTAAACCAAAATTATTTTTAATAGATTTAGATAACAATAACACTGGTCAAGATAATGGGTTACACTATTTTAAGGTGTCCTTGTTACAGTGTAATTTACAGTTATATATTTAAGTACAGAGTAATATTAAGTAACTACATGTACTTACTATAGGGATAGGGAAGGATTAGGATTAGGTTGAGGGTTAGTTGCATGTAAATGCATAGTTTACTGTTATTACTACGGTAAGTATGTAACATATGTAACAAGGACACCGTAAAAAAAAAAAAAAAAAAAGTGTTACCATAATGTTTCAATAACATTACGTTAAAAAATATTCAGAATAGTTCAGACAAACACCGGCAAATAAGTAATTGTTTGACTGAGATGCTTTTCATTTCCTACAGTGCCATATTGAGCATTATAGTTTCTCACATTACATTTACATCAATCTCCTCCGTCGTGTACAGTCTCTGCCACCTCACAGCCAGACAATTAAGGGGGACAGGAGCTTATATGAGCATGTAAACACATTATGGAGACCCTGACCTCTATCCTTTTGCCCCCTCGTAGCCTATCGCTCTTTTTTTCTCTCCATGATTACCAGCAGCTTTATCCCCTCCCTCTCTCACTTTCTCTCTCCCTTTGTCCCCAACCCTCTCGTAATTTCCCCTCTCTCTCAAAGTCAAATTCTTTCTGGGTTAATTGGCTTGACAAAGGTATGTGATTTCTGAGCACTAAAAACAACAGGCCCCCTCGAGTCGCTCCACGGCAGGGCAGAGCGGGTCCCTTTTGTCTTTCACAGGAAATTAGCCCGTCTGGCTTGTTCACATAAAAAGCATTTTTAGCAAGTGTTGCTCCGTTCAAAAACAGAGTAAACTACCTATGAAGATGTAATTGTAAGGCTTTTTATAGAATTGTAACAACTCCTGAAATGAAGAACATTTTAGCTAAATTAAAAGGCAGCATCACCTGTATTTTTTGCTGCAGTCTCACAATGACTTTCACGTTAGTCCAATAACAGCTTTAATTGAAGCTCTGAAGACGACTAGTTTCAGATTTTGTCACGTTATGACGTAATAGTGCGACGAAAGACAGTCTCTGCAGAATCAGATCAATGCCTGGAGAGCAGAGAGACAGATGCTAGCAAAGTGGTTATTTATTGTCAATTATGTGAATGTTTCAGTATGTATTGTGAAAGAATGGTTGGGAGGCAGAATCATTTTCACACATGATTGAGTCCAAATTCATTGAAAGTCTTTGGGATGTGCTGGAGGAGACTTTACAGAGTGCTGGACTCTTGCATTGTGAATAAAAGATCTTGACCAAAAACTGATGCATCTCTTGATGGAAATAACATCACAACACACAACCATCAAGAGGTGCATCATCGCATGTCCAATATGACCATGATGTCTTCCTACATAGTTGTTTAAGAAATTAGTTAGGATTAGAAGAACTGTTTCCAAACATATAACATGCTAGAAACATAATAATCACTGCAATAATGAGCCAATCACAGCCTCTTAAGCATTATTTAAATCCAAACAGCAAATTAAAAAAAAATCTGGCTGAGCAGTTTATGTTTACATTATAAATATATTCATGCATGGTTTACATTCTTGCCATGCTGTGACTGATTGCACTCATGGTTTCTGTCTGCATGCAGCATCGTTTCTCTGAAGGAGCCTTAAGCAGCGGTGAACAAATGAAACAGCCACTGGAGAGAAAGAATAGTCACACTTCTAACAATCAGAACTGCAGGACATCGGTGGCCTGTCCTATTCAGTGTGGAAATAACAGCCCTCAGAGCACCAGATCAATATACACGACACCAAACCCTGTGTTTCAGGAGCCGGGGGAGAAATGGAAAACACTTGAGGTGAAATAAAAACGGAGTTCAAATTAATGAGAGAGGAAGGGGTTGAAAAGGATAAACCGAGACGAGTGATGAAATGACAAGGCCTTGTTTAAATGACAGTAGCCAATTAAAGTAACTTGCCAGTACGAGAAAATGGAGAGCAATTCCACCAAACTCAAACCTGAGTCTGAGTCCCAGCTCTTTAATATGTAATAGTCCCAGCATTAGACAGAAGACGGGCTGATAAAGGACAAGGAACTGTGGGTCTGGAGTAGATAAGACAAGAGACTCGAGAGCACAGTCCAGCTAACAAGAGTGAGTAGATGAAAAGAGAGAGAGAGAGAGAGAGCAAACGTGGGAGGAACGCTATGGATGAGTGACTTTTAGAAAAGGACAAAATCCTGAGGCCAGGGAATCGAGCGAAAGGGTGAATAAAATATACAGCAGAACAACAAGAACAATAGAACAAAACATTCAATTATCAAAGCATTTATCAAATCATTGAGCCGGCTAAGTGACCGTCTAAATGTTTTATCTGGATGTTTCATTAATCTTATCAGTGTCTTATTAACCTGTATATGTGGCTGAGCATCTATCAAGTCTCTCACTCTTGTCTCGCTATCTGTCAAATTGAACAGATAATGAAACTAAAGCACTTCTCCTCATGCGGGCGAATGAAAACTGAAGACAACGGCACGGCGTTTAAAGATTTTTTTTTTTTTTACAGAATTTACCAGTATTTTTTAGCTGATGTGTGAAGGGTCTCCTACCAGTAAAAAAACCCGGAATGCCGTTGCTTGTGTGAACAGATTATCTGTGTATTTACTGGTTAAGTCATTCTGGGAATATTATGGTAATTTACCAGGAGTGCTGTCTGAAAGGGGCTAGTGAATTATTCATTCAAGAGATTCATAAAAAAAATATAAAAAAAAAACGCTGATTAATCCAGTAATGGAACAAGTGAAATCATTGAATCATTAATTCAACAGATTTAATTCATTCTGCTTAATTAAACATTTTAAATAGACTACAGCAATTGACATTTTGTCAGAACCTCATTATTGTTTGTTTGTCTGTTCAGAATCGTAGGAGAATCGTGATCTCTATTTGAAAAAAAAATAAAAAAATTAGTGATTCTCAATTTATCCAAATTCGTGCAGCTAATGTACGATTAAATTATGAAGGTGAGATGAGAACGAGACCAGCTGCTTTATACAAACGCCTCTTCAATCCAATTTGCACACAAATGAGAGAACAATGTCCCAGCGTCCCCCAACTCTACTGTCCCAAGGCCAGGTCTTATCTTCAGCACATACGCGAATGAATGTTAATGGAATTAACACAGCATGTCGATCGGTCAAAGCGTGTTTATATGCAAGTCGTTACAGGTGTTTTAAGATGCATGCAGGTAGACTTCTGAAGAAAAGTGAAATGAGAGATTAAGGCAGAACATGAGAGAAAGACACAATGGCTTGAAACAATTGCACAGTATGCATTAGACTATCTGCGTGAATGCACAGGTATGTGGTTGTGGTCAACAGAGAGGAAGAAAGACAGAAGAATCTCTCTCTCTCTCTCTCTCTCTCTCTCTCTCTCTCTCTCTTTCTTTCTTTCTCTCTGTCCCTGTGGTAAATGAGTTTCTCTGGTTCCCAGGCATCAGGAATGTCCAGGTAACTGAGTGCTGAAACTCTCCAAAATACAACATGACATAATAGAAGGGGATCAGTTTACAGCTCACCCTGGAGACATACTCTCTCTCTCTCTCTCTCTCTCTCTCTCTCACACACACACAAATAATCACAAAACAGAGCGCATTCGTCATATTACACTACACAGAAACACAAGCAGTGTTTTGATGGAAATTTACAGGAAACAGTTGATATATTTTCCCATGTCTACTTTTGTTGGCTCATGGGTGTTTCTTCATCAGCATGTCTGTAATCTGTGATCTACTTAAACAAAATGAGTATGTAAGCTACTATGAAGTCAACATTACACTCTACAGCTATATTAATAACTCTACAGACTATGAAACCACATCAACATAGCCTCGAAAATTCTCTCACAGATCCATTATTTCAGGACAAACATGGAAACCTTATTCATTTTAATACATTTTCTTCTGATGAATTGCAACTGAAACATTTCCACCGAACCATACGAATTTTCTTTCATTCAGATTCAATCTTCTGGATTTGCTCGTTGGAATTGACGTGGAGTCATGGATAAATTGCTTTTCACGTGTTTAATTGATGGATGGGACCCATAAGCCCAGGCAGGGATCATGTCTGGACATGCCCACTCCATTTAACCAGGCATATCCGCTTCAGGTACATTCGATTGTCCATGTTAAAGCTCGGGATTACAGGTTTAAATGAAAGAAAGGAGGGAAGAATTTAAAGCCTAGACTAGGCATCTGAAAGATTTTAGGTGGTTTTAAATGGTGTATTTAAATGGCTTAAATTGTGGTTAAGGTAATATTGTGGAATATCACAATTTAAAATAATGGTTTTCTATTTTAATATACTTCAAATTTGTTGCAAAAGCTGCATTTTCAGCATCATGACTCCAGTCTTCAGTGTCACATGATCCTTCAGAAATCACTCTAATATGATGATTTGCTGCTTACAAAACATTTCTTATTATTATGTTACTATCAATGTTGAAAACAGTTTGTGAAAACTTTTAAAGGGTTTTCTTTGATGAATATAAAGTTAAAAAAAAAAAAAACAGAACTTATTTGAAATATAATTTGTTGTAACATTCTAAATGTTTTTATTTTCACGTTTTTGATCAATTTATTGTGCCCTTGCTGAATAAATAAATAAATAAATATTCTGAATGTATACGACGGACACTTTAATATCCCATTATATTTTTTTAGTACTGTTTTTAGTACATCTTTGTCATTGTCACCCTCAGTAATTTCATTACCCTTTAACTTAACCCCAGGTCACACAGAGAAACTTTCCCTGTAATAAGCAAAATAAAAGTTTGGTTAAAACTGTCAGCTAAATGGCATATTACTAAAATTAGTATCCTAGTTGATAAAGGCTGTGGTCCTCTAATCAAATCTGCTCTGAGGTTTGACCTCAGCTGTGGGTGATAAATGAGGTGGAGGGTTACTAATGAACAAAGTGTGCAACATCAGGCTTCCTATAGGAGAACTGTTACTCACTGTAAAGAACTGTAAATCCCTTTGAATAATAAAATATATATATATATATATATATATATATATGCTCAATCAAGAAATTATGTTGAGTAACTACAACCCACAACTACTGCTCATGAACACAGACCCCAGAGTATTGCTGGAACAGTGATAAATTGCTTCAAATATCTCAGAGGGTACAAATCCAATCTTCATCAGATAACCTTCAGGACTTGGCTATCATACTCGCTTAAATTCAGCAACATGCAGGAAATTGAACACACACCAACTGCACTGTGAGAAAATAACCCATAGAAAAATGGATTATGTCCTGGCATAAAATTACCATTACCTTTTTTCCATTAAGTTTACAGACATCAACCCAAAAACACAATACAATACGTAATTCCAAATATGGGTAAAACATCTGTGGAAAATCCATATAGAAGATTTCTTCATCAACACAGTATATCAAACCACATTTTTTGCATTTAAAGATACAATACATGCATGAAAACAGCATGTTTTTGGTCCCACTCAAAAATGGGCATTTACAACATGGTCTAATAAATGTTCTCTGGGGTATCTTGAACTGAAACTTCATAGACACATTCTGGGGACACCGGAAACTTGTTACATCTTGTAAAAAGCGGCATAATAGGTCCCCTTTAAGATATTGATTTAAGAACGGTTGCTTCATTCATAATGCTTCCCGCGTTGCAAGCCTGTGCGATCTCTAAACTGTCCACTGCCTTCGTTGTTCCGACGATATTAACAAACATTTTGAAAATTGATTTTTTTATATTTGTGAATTGATTCGACTTGGTAGAACATAGAATCGGGATACACACATGAATCGATTTATGTGTGTATTGTAATGGATATAAATGACTGTGATTACAATGTTGGTCATAGACTAAAATGATTACAATGTTGGTCATGCTGCCCTGGAATAGGGATTATAATATCTGAGCTGTAGTCATCTATTAACTACAATTCACCTCCAGTCCCTGCTCATCTGACCCAGCATTAGATAGAGGTAAAGACCTCAGACGCTGAAGACATCAACAAAAGCTGATGATTCCCAAACCTTCGACCTAGAGTTCACACACATCAACTTCCTCTCCACATCCATTCATCCCCGATCATAGACGCCCTCCTCTTGTCTTTTCTTGTCACAACGGAAGAAAGGCAGAGTGATGATCTCATTTAATGTGCGACCACATGAAGGCCAACATCTTCAATCACGACACCATTAATCAGGAAACACTAAACAATGGCGGAGACACAATGCGTTACAGTATGACAACACAGTTAAACGGTTAAACAGTGTGTGGGTCATCACTCAGGAACCGACACTTACAGCGTGAACGGAGAGGCTGGGAAGATCAGAGAGCGAGCAGAGGAGAAGAGAAGGGAAGAAAGCCAGAGAGAGAACAGCTCACCTTTCCTCATAATAACTGTGCTCACCTGTTTGTCTCCTCACCTGAGGCTGTGGGATCCTAATACCATCCCTCCCTCCATAAACCACCACACAAAGATGGACAGATAATACTGTTCTTTCACCCCCTTGATGCCCACAGAAATCCATTCACTCCCTCTCCGTGAACCTTCAGCCCTGCCCTGAAACTGATCCAGACAGCCGTTTTTCCACCACAATTTTCTCACACTCACAGCTGTGACTCTTTAAACAGACCAACATATATACTCACTCACACACTTCAATGCATCTGTGCATAAAAGATAATGCATTAATGTCAGTACATTATTGCTTTATTCTAAGTATTATTAGTTTTGTGTTTGGAATAGAAAGCAGTAATTTTTACTTTTTTATATCAGCGATATAATATTATATAGCTAGCACCATGCTCTCAGGGTTTCCCAATTCAGGGGTTCATGATGTTGATAAAAAAAAGCTAATCATTTATTTAACTGAATGTGAAATTAAAATGAATAGGATAACTGTGATATAAGCTGTATGCAGCATCTTAGAGCGGCTCGGTTCACAGTAAACACAGCGAAATACATCTCTACATGTGCTTTGAGTTTGGGAATGCAACATCCGCTAGGTTTACTTTTACATATTCGCATAATTTCCAACATTTTTGTGCACCGAAGTTTACAGCATTTTAGCAGTATTCAGCTGAATTTGAGCTTGAAGATTTGAAACGTTTGAAAGTAAAGAATTTAAAGGGGTGCTCTTTAAAGCACCCCGCTCTTTTAAAGGGGTGCTCATATGATGCGCTTTAATGTTTTCCTTTAGTGTGTAATATATCTGTTTGTGCATGTATATGATCTGTAATGTGGCAAAGTCTATGTCATAATGTGAAATATTAGCATAATGTCCACCCAAAGGCATATGCAAAGAAAGAAACCAACCGTTTCAGTGAATTGTAGTGATTTTGTGGAAACGCCGTGTGTTTGGATGCGAAAGCAAAACCCCTTTTGCTTTCAGAGATTACAATGGGTAAAGCACATTTCACAGAGGACAGCTTTCTGAGTCTCAGAGAGTACAACGCAGACGATATACAAATAATATCATTAAAATTTTCCATGCTACCTTTCCATTCTTTTTCTATGTAAACATGCACTTGAAGAACATGTTTGACTGTTGCGTCTGTGTTTTTGTTTATGCATTTTTGGGCTTGTTATTTTTTCCATATTAATAGGTGAAGTGACAACTTAGTTCAGTTGGAGTGTGTACATGGTCTTAAGCCAGTGCCATAGCTCTGTGAACGAGAAAAGTCATTGTTAATCTAGTCGAAATGTTCCACGTTGGCCATTTGTGAGGTTTATTTTACGATGCTAAGAGTTAGAGAACAGCCCAATTCAGGATGGTACAAGTAGGGTTTGCTAGTAAAAAAATAAATAAAAAATAATAATATATATATATATATATATATATATATATATATATATATATATTTTTTTTTTTTTTTTAACTAGCAAACCCTACTTGTACCATCCTATCAGTCTCCTAGAGCTGGCAAGTTATTTTGAAGGGATTCTGAACCCTAAAGCTGGTTGTAATGCAGCACTACAGCAGACAGTAATTACAGCAAGAGTATATTGTAATGCTTTACATGAGAGAGATGTGGGTCATGAGACTCCTCTTTCTTTTATTGGGGGTTTCTGTGACTCATTGAAGTGTTTGATATCCACAACCTCTCCCTTGAGATTCTGATCATAAGATTAGAATTATGTGTGATGACTTTGCATAGTGACTAGACTTTCATGATCTCAACCACAAGACAAACAAAAGAGTTGGTTTCCTTCTTGGGGCCTTGGGCATAATCTCTCTTTTTATGTTTCGGTTTGAAGTTATATCATAAAATCACACCAGTATTAAAATCACAGTGGCCTAATTAAAGATTTGTTTTTAAGCCAACAATTAATGGCCCATTTGTAGTGATGGTGTCTGCTCTGTTACTAAAAACAAGTGATGTCAATACGTCTGAAAAATAAGAGAGAATAAACATGTTTCATATAAGTCAGGAAATGATGAGACACAGTGGGAGGGTAAGAAAGACACAGAGGAAATAAACACAAATTGCAGAGGAGTGGAGAAATAAACAAGCTGTAAATTATGATGTTCAGGTTTGACTTAACCAATCGAAAACCAATTCTGTGGTTCACGACACTAACCAAACTACTTTCATTGGCAGCAATATTGTGATGTTGCTTTTGTGAATGTAATATTGAGGAACGAATTCAGACCAAATATATTGTATATTTTTTATCCATCAATGAAAATCGTTTGGTTACAATGTTGGTATGGATCGGTGTGTGGTGAACACAGACAAGTGGAGAAACACTGAAGCAACCGAGTGCCGTTAAACGAAATATCAGCGGCCTTATTAAACGATAGGACCAGAACAACACCCATTATGTTACTAAGACACTCTTATCTTCAGCCACCACTACACCAATACATAAAATTAAAAGGAAATGTAGTGCTGCAATCGTTCACCCTCACACACACACACTCTATCTATCCACTCTAATCAATAAGTGCGTAATCAGTTTAAAGACTAAGGCTGGAGAAAGCCAAACCCTGACCGCAGAATTCACGGTTCAGTAAGATCCCTGGCACAGCATGTCTACGATCTCGCCAGCCAGCATCACTACCTCCATATGCTCAGCGTAATGCTACTGAGGTCAGATCAAGGTTAAATTAAAACCTCCCTATCAGCAAGCCAAGAAACTGCACACCCGCTTATATAGCTTTAAGGAAACCACTTTAAGGCTGCAATCCAAATTTGCTGTAAATAGATAGAGGCAAACAAATGCTTCTATACAACACTTCTAGTGCATCGACTTTGAAAAAGTTTCTCTCAAAGGGTTAGTTTGCCCGAAAATGGAAATTCTGTCATCATTTACCCAACCCTCTTGTCATTCCAAACCTTTATCTTCAGAAACTAGGGCTGTCAAGTGATTACATTTTTAAATCTAATACATTACAATTAATTAATCGCACATCAAATTTGGCTGAGAAACTACATCCTTTTTTACATTCAACATAGAATTTATAACAAACTTTTAGGCTTCAATGGCCATGAGACCATGAGGGTGAGTAAATGATGACAGAATTTTAATTTTTTCAAGGAACTATAGCTTTAATGGGTTTTTTATTAATATGGAAATATGAAGAAAAAAAAAATATATGAAATTGTACTGTAAATAATAAACTAAAACTGCCAGAAGGTTGTAACAAATATCTGAATGAGCAAGTAATTCATTCATTCAAACAGCTGATTCATTCAGGAAATAAAGTAAATGGCTCTCTTTATGAATGGGCCATTGAGTCATTGGTTGACCCGACTGATTCGCCCAAAACGTCCAGACTTATTCACAAACGAAACTCCACTGTGTGCTGCTCGGAGATGCACAACAGTTCTGTTCTGGCTTCACAAGTATATTAGCAAAATTAAGCAAAAGCAGACAATATTTGAAAATATTTACTTCTTAGCAAGCTGTTTGGGCCAAAAACAGCACTTGTGTGATATTGATAAATGCACCAATAATTTGAATGCATCATTTTTTCCTATAACTAATTAAATGAATGCATTAAATCGTCAGTCCTATAGCAAAAACACAAATGAACATACTTTTATGAAACATTAAAGACATCCATCCCTCCTTTTAAGTCTGTTACACCAAAACTTTTGACACTAGGATCGTAAAGAAAGTGTAAAAGAAATCCATGCAAATCAAGCGATTTAATTCAACTCTTCTGAATAGTCTTTATGACTTTTTTGAAGCATCAAAGTTTTAGTCTAATGGACTTTCAATGGAGGGACAAAAATCTCTCAAATATTATTAAAAATATCTTTATTTGAGTTTAGAAGATGAACAAAAGTCTTCTGGATTTAGAAGGACATGAGGATGAGTAAAGGACAGAATATTATTCCTTTAACATACAGACAACAAACATTAAATAAGATATTAGTAGGTTGATTTCAAAGAGAAGTGTAAATACTGTGCCTCTGCTATTAAAAAAATTTTACATCTTTATTTTGATACCCCTAAATTTGGTTGTTTTTTCTCGATTATCATTAGTTTGGAGGCGGTACTATGCATTTTTCAACCACTGGCAGATGGAGGAATGATCTGGAAACTTTTTCAGTATTATTTTTTTAGCTTTGTAAATTACATGGTTCACCTTGAAGAACTTGCATGATAAGGGCAGCAGAGGTGATGTCTTTGCAACTGAGACAGTTTACTGGTGACATGACAGCTGCCCTTTAGAAAAATATCCCCCTCTGGTGTGTTCAAACACGCACTATTGTCTGCAGTGGCGTAACGAGCCAACACTGGGCCCTTATGCAGGATTATCAAAGCGGGCCCCCCTACCACAGCACGTGATGACGCAATGTCCACGAGTAGGCTTTTGCATGCAATACGCAGGGAACTGTTTACACCTGGCCACTTAATGCTTTTTCTGTGATCGTATAGCTATCCGATCGTGAAAAGACCAGGGGCCTCATTTATAACCGTTGCGTACGCACAAAACAGGCCCTGAAAGAGGCGTACGCCACTTCCGACGCATAAGTTGTGATTTATAAAAACAAACTTGACGGGAAAATTTGCGCACCTGCACGCAAACTATGACCCATGCGTACGAACGTTTTGGAGACGGAGCAGTTTGGCGACACCGATGGTGAGCTGGAGTTAAATGTATTTTGGTCACTTTTAGACAGAAAATCTAAAGAAAATTATACATAAACATGAAAGCCTATCACTTGAAGCAAATATCCATCCCTTCTTAAATGTCCGCGCCAGTGAGCGCGTTGGGCCGTTAGTGAAACTGACGTATATATTGCCTATCTAACGGCATGATGAAGTAAAACCGTAAATCTTCATTATCAGTCCTAATCATAAATACAGTGCATGTTCACAATAACAGTTTAAATAAATAAAATACCTAATGATTTAAACTATATTTTACGCCATTCTCGTTAATGGAGTTATAGCTAGGCTACATTTAAACTAGCGTACATGAAATCATAGGCTACTGAGAAGTTACAATTTTTTTTTATATATTCAATAAATATAAATATTTGTTGTGGATGCAATGCTTTTCAACACTTTTCCTCTAGCATGCTGTGTTTTAATGTTTTAACTACAGAGATAATTTGCTTATCATGATAATAGATTGTCTGAGAAAATATTTTCGTGCAAATAATGCACAACAAGGTCAATCTGTTTCCATTAAAAAATATAAATCAATTAAAAATACTATTTGGCCAGTGAAAAAGATTGAGAAAAACTTTCTCTGAAATGTCTTTTACACTATTTGATTTATTTATTCAAAAACAAGTCAAGGATAGGCTACTAAATGATTTTTATTAATGTAATGTGACGGCACATCCATATTTCATATTTTCCTAATGTCTTGTACCGTTAAACATGTCATCACGTGGATGAATAATCATATGCAAATGATATGCAGATGAGGATATGCATAGTAAAACGAGGCGTTATAAGCTCCATATATGGTTATTTCGGGGTGGAGACGCTTGTGCGCACAATCTTCCGCTGACTGGGATTTATAAAGTGAATTGGCTTTATGCCCAGCTGCACTACTTCCTGAACTTCAGCCAGCTCCTTGTTTCCTGTCTGCCATTATTGGACAAATTTATTAATTCAGGTGTGCCTGACCTCAGTAGTCACGGCAACAATAATCAGACACACCTGAATTAATCAAGTTTGTCCAATAATGGCAGACAGGAAACAAGGAGCTGGCTGAAGTTCAGGAAGTAGTGCAGCTGGGCATAAAGCCTATTCTGCGCAGGTTCTGGCGTACGAACGGTTTTAGAAGTCTGAATATTTTTTTGCGTAAGCCATTTTTGGCTTTTCGGCGTACGTACACTTTTAGTAAGAATCCTACGCACAGTTTTATAAATGAGGCCCCAGGTGTAAATGCCCTTCGAAACGCATTCGAGACGGATTTGAATCCGATCGCTCAGACCACTTCAGGAGGAGGTTTGGGCCGCATTCCAGACGAAACTGGACATGTGTAAATGCATCTGGTTGTTGAAACCACATGTAAATTTTACTCCTCTAAAAATGCTAAAAAAATTAACGTGTGAGAGCGTGTTATAGGCTGTATGTCATGTTATAGTCAGATATGACGACGCTTCTGCAACACGCATCACTGCAGATGAGCAGCTGAGCATCATCATCAAGTCAACGTGCAAACTATCGCAAATCAAAGTGAAAGTAAGTCGCAGACGCTTAACACACAATCATCTTCATTAAAAGTAAAGAAACTAATTGATCTTACCAGTGCTGTTGCCAATCTCTCTAACTGCGGTCTTTGATTTTGAAATTTTAGCTGATGATCAATAGGCTTAAATGCAGCTTATCTGTTGCTTTCGGTGACGTGATATCTATTGAATCTGCATAGCGCGGGAATTGAAGATCGGATTTATATATGTTTTGCAAAAACACATTTATGTGACCAGCTGTAAATGGAATCGTTTTGATAAATCAGTTATCCGATCTGAGAAAACGCATGAAGTGGCGGCGCGCAGGTGTAACGTTAAACGGGATTCCCCAGTCCCAGCTCAAAACAAATAACACAAAAATCTATGATTGTTTGTTTCACACATGTAGCCTATTTAATGATCATTAAAATATGTTGTTGTCATTATTTATTTAAAATAAAATCGTGATAAAGTAAAATGCGATCAAACTAAAAGTAGTAATATGCGATAGGGGGCCCCGGCTGTCAATCAATATCTTCCAGTCACGCGGGCCCCTGATTGGTCCGGGCCCGTAAGCAACCGCGTACCCTGCTTACCGATAGTTACGCCACTGATTGTCTGTATAAAAGTCAGAAAAACCTGCACATCATCCAAGTGTCTTCAGCAACATTAGGCTTCTATAAAACATGATCTATATAGAAATTTAATTCACTTCAGTGGTGTTTGCTTAACTGATAAATAAGTTGTACTCACTGGCCATGCATATTTAAATGGAATAACAATCCGTCCATTTCTGCTGTCACTTCTCTCATTTCCATGGTGATGTAAGGTGTGGGAGTTGCCACCCAGGACAGGTGTGCTGCCAGTGCCGTATGTACAGGTGCCGGTCGGGGAAACCCGAGCCTGGTACTCCTTCAGACAGGCCTTGAAGAAGGTGTCACACTGATCACCTGATGAGCAGCGCTGCCCCCCGCTGGCCTGGGGGTCACAGCACTGACCACTCTGTAGAAAGCCCTGAGGGTTCAGCCACTGTCGAATCTCCACCTCAAATTTGCCCACTGCACACACAACCTACGGGAGATCAAAACAGCATGGTTAAATAAACAGGAAATCTGAAGTGACAGAATCGGTGTTGCCTACACAGTGTTATCCTCTTTTTAAAATTTGCGAGTTCGCGCGCACGATCATTGGTAACTAAGCAGCAGTGGAGTTACTATCCATTTGAGCTGATATTCTCAGAACACCACAGGGTGTTGCTTAGTTACCAATGATCACTTTTATTCATATCTTTCAAATCTACTGCAGTCAGATTGACCGTGTTCACTCTGAATAAAATCACTCACATGGCTGTGCACTTGTAATGACACATCAAGGATGTTAAGAGGCTAAAATCAGGTTTAAAACTTGCCCCATTTAAGTCAACAGGGTGCACATTTTAAAAAGAGGATAACACTGTGTAGACAACACCGATTTTTGTCGTTGTTCTCTGTACTGACAGCACTCCAAATTTACAAAAAAATGAGCTCAATGTTAAAATTGACCGGAGTTCTCCTTAAAGCCCAAAGTATACTTCGGCGCACACTGTCCGTGTGCAGCCCAATTTTTATGTTTTATGCGATTCGAATACAACACCCCATGTGCAAGTGACTTGAGCGTTGTTAAATCTCCTCAACCACCAACATTGTGCAGCATCCACTTGGATGATGCGACATCAGCCATTTTGCACCAGAACGCCAACAACACAACAGCTTATTGGTGGAGAGGAGACAGAGTGATGAAGCCAATCAGTGTATGGGGATGATTAGGAGGCCATGAGGGCAAACTTGGCCAGGATTACACCGCTTCAAAAGGACATCACTGGGATTTTTAATGACCATAGAGAGTCAGGACCTCGGTTTAACGTCTCATCCGAAGGACTGTGCTTTTTTTGACCCACACAGAGCGAGCACCCCCTGCTGGCCTCCATAACACCTCTTCCAGCAGCAACCTGGTTTTCCCAGGAAGACTCCCATCCAGGTACTGACCACACTCTCAGAAGAAAAGGTTCTATATAGAACCCTAAAGTGTTCTATCAGGCGCTTCATATATGGAAACCATAAAATGTTCCATATAGAACCCTTTTTAGGGGTTCAATCAAAAGAACCCATTGGGGTTCTTCATAGCCAGGAAAAAGGTTCTATATAGAACCTTTCGGGGTTCTCATGAGGCTCAAACCCTAGCTTTAGTGGGTAACTAGTCTTGGGCTACAGGGTAATGGCTGCTTCTAATGAGACCCAATGTCCCAGCTGCTCTTTTCTATACCATTAAAACCTTCTCTGAGTTATGCAACTTATAAGCTACATGACAGTAGAAAATCCTTCCCTCCATTACAGCTCTCAAATCTCCCTGAAGTTTACACACATTCAAATATGGCATGTCAAGATGTGAAGCAGCAGGTATGATGTCAATGATATCATACCTGCCAACTTTTGAGTACAGCTTTGCGTGAGACTTCGGGGGGGGGGGGGGATAACTTTTTCTCTCAAACTTTTTTTTTTCTCTCAGATAATTTATTTTCTTGCATTTAATAAAGACACAACAATTCTAACTCCATACTAAACGTCCTCGCGCTGCGCCGCGCAAAATGAATGGGTTTCACACTCTTTTACTGTCTATGGCAGGGATGGGCAACTTCGGTCCTGGAGGGCCACTGTCCTACATAGTTTAGCTTCAACCCTAATCAAACACACCTGAACAAGCTAATCAAGGTCTTCAGGATTACTAGAAAATTACAAGCAGGTGATTTTTTCAGGGTTGGAGCTAAACTCTGTAGGACAGTGGCCCTCCAGGACCGAAGTTGCCCATCCCTGGTCTATGGTATAGCGCAGCGCCGCGCATTCCGCGTTCTGTCTGAAAGGCGCTTTGGAGGAACTACAAACACGAGTAAAAAGTGTTTAAAAAAACTACAAAACATGACATGCGCGACCGACGGTGAGAGATTTAGATAAAAGTTTGAGTGACTCAATTAAAAGTTTATTTAATTAAAGTTATCCGTGACCGTGTTATATTTCATCTACAATAACAATGAATGTCGACTTTTATAAAGATCCGTTGGGCCATTGACTTTTAAATGCATAATTAACGTTATGCATATGAGGAGAGTTCTCCACATGAAAGACCCGCGAGTTACAGATCAACGTGCTTCTGCATTTCTCTCCGATACGGTAGGAAATTAAATAAAATGTGGAGGATTTTATCTTTGACAAGATGATAGACAGGCCAGTTTACTGTGACATGAGACAGACTGTAAAAAAATATATACAGGGGGGGGGGGATTTTAAAGAGATTTAACCTGTGCGCGTGATGGACAGGAATCCTACTCTCAGTATTACGCAAGGTCTCTCTCTCGTGCCGTTCGCGCGCCCTACGCGGTTTGAAGCATAGTCTCTGTCTCGCATGCGCTCGCTCTAGATTACGCCCGATTTGAACGAATTTGCGTATAACTATTCGATCCCGAGTGGCTCAACACGTAGATCTATAGATAAACTCATCTTTCAGGCATTTGACCGACCAGGTTGACACTTCAGCGTGAGAAATCAGGGGTGTGGCGTGTGCGCGTGTGAAACCATTCAAATGCGGGTGTCTCACGGCCAATGCGTGAGAGTTGGCAGCTATGTGATATCAAACATTACATTTTATGCAACACTTCTTTGACTTGTCTTACTACATTTATGCTTACGGTGTTTTTAATGTAATTTCTTGAGGATGACAGTACTCGTCCCGCATTAACTTATGATATAGAGGAGAGCACAGAGCATTCTAATTCAATTTAGAATAACAGAGTGTGTGAAAACTGAGATGGTTTTTGGGTGAACTAACCATTTAAGACAGGAGATTGAAAAGCACTCAACTGCATTACCACAAAATCAAAACAAAAAAAGTACTGTGGTTGCATGAACACAGATGAACTTGCTCTGAGTAATGCTCAAAAGCCCTGCTGGTTTGGACTGAGAAAAATATGTGAATTCAAAATAAAACATGACATTCAAATCTGTTTTTACAGATGTATTCATTCAGTATACAATGACGTTTCCTTGACATCTAACAACCTTTAAACAACACAAACACAATTCTCATGAGACCCCATTCATCCAGACAGTTAATGACTCTAGTAGTCTTTGTATCCGAAGGCAGATACAGACAGAATGAAAAGACGATAACATGGTTCAAAGCAAATCCCCTGTGTCTAAACGGACAGTCCCCTTCTGCACTATAATCACCCTCTTCATCTGCATGCTCACTTAACTTCATTATCTCCATCTTCTCCCCTCAGGTTATTTACCTCCTTATGTCTTGCCTCTCTCTCACGCTTTCTCTCCTTAATCCCTTGTGTTAGTTACTTCCTACTCTTCATCCCCTTGCCTGCTTTCTTCAATTCTTTTTTATATCAATACCCCTCCTTTCTTTTCTCTCCATCTCTCCCCAGGGGGGAAACACTTACACAGCTCCTACCTTTCCCTCTCCTACAGTGTCATTCTTTTTTCCCCCTCTCTTTTTCACCTGGGAACAGATCTGTCCTTCTCTCATTATTGTGTTCAGACCTTCCTTTGTTCATTCTTTTTGTGTTAAGGAGGAGAGGACACACACACACACACACACACAAAAATGAACCATCACTGAACTTACTTAAACTGGACTATGATGCAATTTTCTTCAAGAAACAAACTTTGTTGCATTATTTTCCTGTTATCACTGTAAATCTGCTTTGAAACAAGCTGTATTGTAAAAAGCGCTATATAAATAAAGGTGACTTGACACACACACACACACACACACTGCTGTAAAACTCTGCTGAGGGGCAGAAGAAAGTCATGAACGGGTATTTTAGACCCTGGCTTCATTAGCTAGGCTATATAGATATTTTAGACCAGTGCATGATGTCTTTGCCATATGCAATTACAAGAAAAAACAGAAGCATTGCACACTCTTTCCCACACAAACAAACACACACGGATTCTCCTGTGAATACGGCATTCCAAGCCGGGTCAGACAGTAAGACTCAGTGGTGCCTGTCCACTCCCCGTGACCCTACGTTTGAGCCGGACCGCTGAATGGCTGTACTGTCCTCCCATTGTTCCATCATGGCATGTTGTCCCATTCCTGCTCCTAAAACATGGACACATCAAACACTCGGCAGATAGACCACCGGCCATCACTCTCCATCTCTCTTTCTTCCTCTCCCTCGATCCTCTGCCAGGGTCATTCCCAACATACCTGTATTTCAGCAGTCTCTCTTGTGGAGCTGCATCACAGGGCTCATTACCGAGACATTAAAACCCCTCAAAGACTCAAGCTGAACTTCTGCTGTCCAACATCAGAGACAAACAAAAATGAAAAGAATACTGCCCATTTCTGAGGGGACAACTACACTTGACAGACTGTGATTGCCCAGCCATCAGCATTTAACAGTGCAAATGATATTTTTCCTCTGCATTTCTGATTTAGTTGTTTAACAAGGAATTATTCTTGATTTCACTTTTTAATACTTCCCACAGTGCAGGAATGGCTGTACTGTTAAAATGGCTATCCTCCAACTACTAATGGACTTAACTGCTAAAGTCCACAGTCTGAGTACAAGACGTTATATCCAACGCAGCACTGCAGAACACACCTGGTCTATCTGACACACACTACTGTCATGCAGATTTAGGCCATCATTTCTGCACATATACGGCAGGCTCAGCAGATCATTATTTTCAGCTGGCCCAAAGGGTCATTAGTTATTTACATTACTTTAACTGGCAACAAATACAATAAACGGCAACAAGTTATAGCAACATATTTATATAAGCATCAGAAAGTTTTTATTTATTGCAACGTTACATTTTTCTTTCTGGTTATACACTGTAAAAAAAAAAGTTGGATTAACTTAAAGTAAGTTACCTGGTTGCCTTAAAATTTTGAGTTCATTGAAATTAAAAATTTTAGTTAATACAACAAAGGAGATTGGTTTAATAAATAGAAACTCAAAATATTATGTTATCTGAACTTCTTTAATTATCTAAGTTGATTTGACAAAATATAAAAAGTTGTGATAACAAATCATCAAAATTCATTTTTACAGTGTAGGATAACAGCTATAGGATAACTCATTCATAAACAATTTTTCTGGAAACAATGACATGAGCTATGCGAGATTATAGTATTTTTTTAATACACACTACTGTTCTGAATTTTGAGGATTTTATTTAAAGAAATGAATACTTTAATTTGTTTAATTAAAGCAGCAGAATTTTCAACCTTGATAATAAAAATTAAATTACAATGGTTCTGAGCACCAAATCAGCATATTATGATGATTTCTGAAAAATCACTACTTAAAATTTGCCATCACAGGAAAACATTTTTTAATATATTAAAATCGAAAACAGTTAAATTGTAATGATATTGATTATAAGAGACTTTTTTTTTTTTTTCAAAAACCGACCCCAAGCTTTTGAATGGTAGTGTAGTGAACATTCATAGTACTATCACAAGTCATTCCTGCAATTTCGACAAAGCCAGCTATAACTAACCCTACGACATACAGGCTACATACAATGTGAGACATATTTAATCATGATTGATGAACATAAGTAGTAGTGAAAGCGCAGTACTGGCCTGGATAGGTCAAGTGACATTTCCTTCAATGACCTCAGGCCACTGACTGGACCATCCTTATTGTTGAGCCCTGTTATTTATAGCCCAACCAACTGTAGATTTCTTCCCTTTCTAGTCTACCTTCTTGGATCAGAAGTGCAACAACAAATCAAAGAACCATCAAGGCATTCAAAAACCAAAGCTCGTATTGCAAAAACTGCAGAACCAAAATATTAGTGTTTCTCACACACCCTCAGTGTCAGGACAGGTATGTTCCTCCGCCAGAACACACATGCCGTTTCTGATCTCAAATGGTTTTCATACCAGACCAACAACCCGCGACCAAATCTGAGACCTCAAAGCCGGGAATAACAGGTGCTGCGGTGGGATGTGTAGCATTGGGAGTCGACTCAGAAATGATGTACCCAACCCAAAATAATAATTAGAAATGGCCAAATTGCCCCTCCAGTATTTGACTTTAATGCTGCTCTGCTGCTTCCCGTTATGCACCGCTCTGTTTGTTGTTAGGATGACAAAAAGTTCAAAAAGTAAAATTTTATGCTGATCTGCCTCAGCGGTCGTCAATGTCAAAATGATGGCCAATTAGATCAAAGAAGGCGGAGCTTACTGAGTGTGATTTAGTTTTTACAATGAACGAGGGTGTGGTGAGATGCAGCTAAACATTTAATATTTGACAACTGTTTTACATTTAAATACCCAGAGTGATATATGTGAACTACTCAACTTTTTTAATGGAATTTCACCATTTTGAATTGAAAATATGCCATAATTTCATAATAGGCCTACATGTTATTCATAACTCAATGTGATATTGAGCCTTTTTTTACATATTTTGACATGTTAGACATACAATTATGAGCGAATGTGTGGATATTTTTAAATAAAATATACATTTTCAAAGAGTTTAAATGGATTACTTCACAACTAGGCTACAGTTAGACCTAGAACTTATTTTACCATTCTTATTTCTTTCAATCCTTCAATTCAAGACATCAAGAGATGGTTATGGCTTTGATGGTAATTCGTTTTAAACATAGTCAGCTTCTTTTTTTAAACCATAAGAGAGATTCATATTTTGAAAAAGTGATGATATGTGTTCTCTAAATACAGCTAAGCCGTTTGGGTGGTACAAATGGATCATCAGTATAATTACAGTCACTGAATGTTTTCTGGGAATGCAAACAAAAGCAAAATCACATACCCACAAAGAGACCCATTTCTCTTTATAAAAATCTCCATAGCCACGACTTCACTGCCTGATGTAAACATAATGAAATTAACAATAAGCCTCACTCTAAACAGAAAAACACTGCAATGTCCTCTTTTTTATACTGGAGCAAAATGATGCGTTCTTGAACAAATAAGCCAGTGCACCAGGGTACATTTCACTCACAAATATGCTGAGCCTTGTTTTTAATTTCTCTAGTTACAGAGTAAATAGAATAAAAGACAAAGCTTTGCAACAACAAATTCCAGTGTGCGTCAGATAGGCTATATTGCTGGCTATAAACCATGAGATGAGAATGAAATATCTGCATGAAAAATGAGACAACACGCCCAAAAGAGCGACAAGTGCAGCGAGCAACAAAGAAAGAAACAACAGGTGGCTGCAAACGGTAACGCCACAGCATTAGGTTCGAAATTACACATGGTTTTACACTAAATAAAAAACAAAAAAACATGGTTACTATTGATTATGGTATCCACAAATTAACCATGGTATGCCTCACTAACCTTAGTTTAACCATGGTATTTATAGAAAAAATGTGGTTATACAAAAATGGTAGCCTATTAATCCGCCAAAAAAACATTTTACTTCAGTAAAATCCTGGTAAATTTTCTTTATGGGTTTGACTGACACCCCTATTTCAGGGTCAAACCTCACAGATTTCGGTAAAGAAATATGTCTTTAAAGTATATAATCGCTTTTAATGTAATTATAACAATCACAGAAGTTTAGTCAGAAATTGCTAAATGTGTCAAAATGAGGTTGGCTAAATAGCAAAAGCTAGGCGATCGGTGCCGGTATATCGACAAAAATAATAATAATAATAATAATAATTAGTAATTATTTATCATGTTATTATGGGTTTGCACAACACACACATACAAATGTATCACAAAAATCGCTAGTGTTTTGTTGAAAACGTCTTTAAGGTATTTAGCGCGATATGAACCTAAACCGACTGCGTCCAGAAAATAACTGACAGAAACTGTTTTGGAAAGTTCCCTGAAAGTCACTTGCGTGGTGTGAATCTCCTGTACACACCTCTAAAGTAAGACCAACACTGCACTGAAGCTCTCACACACAACCGTGGGGAAAAAAAGTCAACGCAGGTTAAACGGTGGCTGAAAATAGCGCGTAATCGGCGGCTTACCTGCGGCTGTAGCGCGAGCGAGAGCAGGAGAATCACGGTCCAGTGCTGTCCGTGCACTACATCCCTTATCATCGCCCTAACAGCACTCCTTCTGCCCGTGCTCGAGCTCTCCCAGGAGTGCCAACTCTTTCTGTCTCGATCCATTCTCATTGCAGACATTTGCGCACTTGGTCTGTGCGTACGGAACAGCCTTTCCCTGTTTGGCGACGCTCTCTTCACACTGTCCATCTGTCCATTATGAAGACAGCGTGAGAACGAGCAAAATAAAGGTGGCAAAGTGAGATGCACAGGTAAATGATAAAACCACTGAGGTATTTCTACACTCCGCGCGCGCGCCTCCTCCTTCTCCTCGAGCTCTTCCTCCTCTTTCCACCTGCTGCGGTTAAGAAGCTTTGAATGTTCGACCTGCTGGTCTACTGACTTGATATTTCATCCCATTTACTTTCCCACTCACTGAAAGCTGCTCTTTACCCTCACGTCAGCCGGACAGGCTGTTCTGTGCGCGTGCAGGGCGCGAGACTCACTGCGCATCACCGTGGGAAGCACTAGTGGTTACAGTTGCCAGGAGAGGGTGTGTCCTCCACATGGGAAAACCCGTCACCTGTCTCCAATTTGAAAATAATATCCACACATTTGTCTTTAACAAACTCAATTAGATCAGTAAAATTGTTGTCATGTAATGTCAAGAGTGATGCTGTTACTTCCACAACTTGTAACACTTATAGAATAATTTATTGCGGTAATCTCATAATTATTATAGGGTAGAATGATGAAAGATGTACTGAAATACTGAATAATAACCCCATTAATTACAATAATTATTCAATTTAAACATAATGACACTACTAACTATGGTGGCCCATCTTACCCCAAGGGTCTAATTTAATCTTTTTACTTCAAAAATAAACTTGTTTCAGAACGTTCTGAGAACATTGAAAAGTAACGTTCCCATAATGTTTGCAAAATTATGAAATGGAACGTTCCCTTAACGCTCATATAGCCTAACCAAGCATTTTAAAAACTGGACATTTTCCAGTTTTCATAACTTAATGGTAACGTTAGCAAAAACATTCTTAGAACATATTTTAGTTTGCTGGAATGTATGAAAAGCTTGTCGAAATACATGAAAACTATGAAAATCTGCTGATTCAGGAGATACCAGTTTTGTCCATTACTGAGAATCAGATACAGCCAAAAATCACATGTGAAAATGTACTTATACCTTATAATTGGGGTTTGTCCTGTAAAACCTTTAAAGACTTACTGTACCTGGGGAGGGTGCTGGGCTGGCCATGTATAATGCTGAGTTCACACATTTCCAAATTGGTTAAACTGATCCTGTAATGCAGCGCCTCGTGTTACATCACTTCCTGATGGTCAGAAAAACACACGAGGTTAACCTCAACACATCTGCATCTCATCTGTTGTGTTATAATTACAGCAGTTTATAAATTACAGTTATGCCCATTTTTGGTTCCCCAAAGAACCTTTCAGTGAACAGTTATTAAAAGAACAGTTTTTTTCCTTAGTTTTAATGTTAGATGTTCTTCCTGAAACCATTGACGCCAATAAAGAACCTCTATTTTCAAGAGTGCATTGTCTGTTTAAAAAGAAAATAAGAAAATTGTTGCTTTGTCCGGCACGCAGTGTAAAACAGCGCTGCGTCGATCTAACAGTAATTGCCCACAATAAAATATAATCACTCAGAACTGTTTCCTCAACCTGTTTATGAAGTCTACAGCTGTCATTAATTATGAATAAATTGCGAAACTACTAAATTACTGAGAGTGTGACAACTATAGTAGCCAGGGATACACTAGTGCATGCTATCCCACAATGCACTGGACTGGTCTGGAAATTCTCAGTAGGGTTTCTTTTCATGTGCACTCCCATGGCAGTTGAGGAATAATAGGTCTCAAGCTTCACTTAATCTCCGAGCGTGATCAAAGTGCTGCGGCACCAATTAAAAGACCCTGTCAGAAGCCGGACAATACACAGACAGAGGCCTGTTACACTCGATCCTCATGCACACATTACCGCCCGCTTGTTATCACATCATAGCTAAACGTAGAAGCGGCAGGCGTTCTCGGACTCAACCATTGTTGGGGGAGGAGGAAAAAAACCATTAAACCCAGAACCAGCTATTGTTTCCAAGATGAATACAGATGATTGAGCATTTCACGAAGATTACATTTTTTGTGTGTGTGTTTACAGTAAGATTTGTCTCATTACTGAGGACCACACACATTGCCTGTTGACTGTGTATAATTCCACGTGGCTGAAGAAATAAATGAGAAAAAAACATTTCATTTCAGGAGCCCTTTAGATGTAACAAACAAGCCTAGTAGCTGTTTACTGGTTTTACAGAGGTTTGGGCACTTCCCAGCTTCATTTTAAATCCATAATATATCAGTCAGAGTCTTTTGACTGGATATTGTGGAAAATAAACATAGCCTACCGGCATCATATCACTGCTTTCCAGCAATCAGTGAAGTTTCCACTGTGTGCTGCAGTTGCTACTACATAAAGCATCCGCTTTATGCTGAAAATATAATGAGCCGATGTTATTGACTCGCTCCTGTTTCTCCCCCACTCGCGACGGGATGGACTTGTTGCTGACGTGCACATCCCTGGAAACCGGTTATTTCCCAAAGTCGAGTGACCTATGGCCAGAACAGAGGGCTCTTCAAGCCGGCTGAGATTAGCATAGAGCAGCTCTGACCTCGGCTCAACTGCATTTTAATAGCTCTTTATTCCCACTGACCCTGAAGCCGTGCTGAGAGCTGATATTCAGAGATAATGACCGCATAGATGGATCGGGAAATTACACCTGTGCTGCTGTGGATACTAACTATTTTCCTCCCAACCTACACATAAATCAAAAGTATTTCATTACATTACTGTCAATAAATTACCAGTACACTCTTAAAGAGTAAAGCCTCTTTATTGGCATTTAGTTCAATGATGAACCTTTAACATTTATTGGACCTTTCCTTTGGACAGTCCAGTCCTGTTTGTGAATGTAAAGCGTTTGCAAAGTAAAGTTATCGTCTCCTAAAAGAAAGAATCGATTCTGAACTGCTGAAATGAGTTGTCAACAATTCAAGTCTCACTTCTATTACACATCTACACAGGTTGTAACAAATTAGCCTATGGTCTTCATTGGCTACCCACAAACCACATCTACTGTGACCCGTCATCAAACACTGACGGCGTGTCGAGAAGGCGCTGTTTTCTGCCCTGCGAAAGTAAATTCTCTCTCTATGATCTTCCAAAGGATGAGGATGTGAAGAGTCAGTGGTTGAAATTAATATTTACAGTAATACCACAGCCGTATATCTCCAACCTTTTATTGTGTTCCCGTCATTTTACTGACGATCGCTTCTCAAATCTCGGCGAGGTCAACGCGGGATTTGCCAAACGCTTATCTATTAAAGATGGGACAGTACTCACTTTTATTTGGACCAACTTACTCATCTAAATTAAAACCTGTAAGTATGATTAATTATTGATGTATATATTTTCTGCAGGGTGTTCTAAATGCGTAGGTTTGCGTTTTATATTGTGTAGGTCTTACTGAAATAGTTGGGCCACGATTACCTAAAACTGTGTGAATTGATGCAGATTGCCTGTTGTTCTTTCTACCTTGAGTAATGATAAAGGATGGAGCGACATTTTGGGTTACGAACTGTTACGTTACATCAGTCATTCATGCTAGTGCTCGGCTAACGCATGCGCTGTTATTGATACAGTTAATGATACAGTTCCCACATGTGCGGCAATAAATTAGAAATCAGTTTGTTGATGGACATACACTTGTCAACGCTGATGTATGACAAATGAGAAAGGTCCTGCTCAAGTTGTCCTTGCGATGGAGGCTCGGTTCGTTCAACTTGTTCTTCCAATATTTCATCACCGGACTCACGCTCGAATTGTTAAAATCGACACTATCAATACTGTCCAAATCGCAGAGGATTGAGGAAGCCTCCAGAGCTGAAATTCAGATATGGTAATGAGCGTTTCGTTTCCCACACAATCTGACCAATCAGAGCAGAGTAAGCTTGCAGGAAGGAGGGGTTTAGAGAGTGAATCTTCAAACAAACCGTTTCAAACTCTCTAAGAAAAAAGCTGATGTGCAATGCTCTGTATATTATGAGAAAGTGTTTTTGACCTTTGATGCCTTGTAGGAGATTACAAAACAAAATTAGGGACTTTTAAAAAAGCATAATAGGGGCATATTAAAATGTTCTTAAACACTAAGGAAAACATTATTTTATTCACTGAAATGTTCTTTGGAGAACCAAAAATGGTTCTTTAAATGGCATCACTGTGATTATTTTTTTTTTAAGTGATTTTTTTTTTGCAGGGTTCTTAAACCAATTCAAATTTAATAATATTTTCATAGCTTGTTGTGTGATGAGTGATTATTCACATAATTTTTTGCTAACAAAAAAGCAAAGATGACAGCCTAAATGTTTCTTATTTCCAAAGAATCGTTCTCTTTAGACCTTATAACCAACAGCTGAGCTCTGAGTAAATGTCTCCATCTGGTGGACCCATTTTAATCTGAAACTTGGTGATTAAGATGACCAATAGACATGTGCTTATTTGGCATGGAAATAAAGTAGGCTAATAAACAATAAAGAAAGAATAAACTAAACCTACCCAGATAAACGACACAAATTTCTAAGCTTGAATCCATAACAGCCCATTTTGAGGGATCAAGGCATTGTGATAAAATAATGATGTACATACACTGAAAAAAAAATCCCGTTGTTCTTACAGAAAAAAAAAATGCTGCTGTTGCCAGAATATTTCGGTAAAACCTGCTTCATACCTTTAACATCCACTGACATCCACTATAATAACACAAGAGAAAGCCACATGATGAATCAAAGTTCATCACAACTATATAATATATAGAAAGTGCACACAGTGTAATGCACATCATGATAACACAAATGACAATACAATAATGCGATAAACATTAATGTAACTGGTTAAAGGGATAGTTCACCCAAAAATTCTGTCATTAATTACTCACCCTCATGTTGTTCCAAACCTGCAAAACTTTCATTCATCTTCAGAACACAAATGAAGATCTTTTTTGATCTGAGACTGATGAGTTTCAGCAAGAGCCAATGAGGTTCATTCTTGTGTTACGCATCACATTTGAGCTTCAGCAAGAACCAATGAGGTTTGTTCTTGCGGGTCAAGCAGGTTCAGTTGTGCTTTTGTTTATGTTTGCTGATCAATATTTTCACCAAAAAGATTTTCATTTGTGTTACGAAGATGACCGAAAGTTTTACGCATACGGAACGACATGAGGGTGAGTAATTAATGACACTATTTTTGGGTGAACTATCCCTTTAAGATGCATCACACTGGGAATTTTGGAAATGTCACACCGTAAATTAATTAATTGACTTAATCAGTTAACAGGTTTTTACTGAAGCATTTTTACAGTTTACATTGTATGCAATTTTCTCAAACCGACCAACCTGTCACTTGGTCATATGATTAGTGTGGGGGCAGAAGTGTCCCACACACATGCTGGCATAAGAAGTGTCTGTTCTGTGACTCAAAAGGGACAGTGTTGCAGGACAACAAACTGCTGGGCATGATGCCAATTGCATCACACACACACACTTAAGGTCAGGTTTTTCTCAAGGCAAAACAGTAGAGTGTGCAGAGGCTTGGGAAAACTGCAGAAGAATGCACGTTTGTGTACAAAGAAAGAAAGTTGACCTAGTCATTTAGGTCACAACACAATGTAACTCAAGGCGGGCCTATTATACAGCTGACAGTGCAGAGTCCCTCAAACTTAATTGAAGAGTAAATCACCTCCTATACCATAAACAAAAGACTCCTAAACCATGAGAGGCTCATTTTCCTTCAATAGAAATCACTCACTGCTTGAGATTAAAGACTGTGAATGTATGAGAGCGTAACAAGTCGGAAGAGCAGCTTATAAGTTTGTGAATGATCTGCCATAAAAGTTTCTATAATGCAAGAGTTCAATCACAAATTGGGGTTCATTGCAGAGAATTTTTTTTTCATGCACTCATAATCTTGGGTAATGGATTTTGAGTTTAAACAAAAAGAGAAAATTCTTAGTAAACACTCATGAGTTGAAGCTCAATGAATCACTCACATCACATACAGAGAGTGTAGAAGACTTGTGTAGGCATGATCATCTAGGCTGCTTATATATTTTACTGGGATTTTTTAGTGTTTGTCCTCACCACATCTCCTGCCCATACACCAGTTTGGCTGTAGACGGTCACTGAGATGAGAAGAGACGGTAAGAAGAGATAACCTCCCGAGTTTGCTGGCTTCTACTTCAAAAGGAGGAGAGACAAACAAGGACAACCACATGCAACAAGGACTGGCACTGGATACTGTGGAATGGACTGAATTTTTTTAAATGATGCGTCATGAATAAACAGACTGAAACAGTAAATAGTTGTAAGGGAAAGAACACTTGTTAGGAAATTTGAAGGATCTCAATTTGAAGGATCATGGGAAGGCAGCCTTCGATTCACGTCTTTAATTCAGCTTATTTTGAAGGATGCATTAAGTGTATCCTCGACAGCCTCCAATCACCCACAATCCATAACAATATTCCAAATCACTTAAAATAATTAGTGAGAAAATGAATCAGCACTGAGATTCCCGTTTCATTACTTACTGCAAGACAAAAAACGAGGTGGATATTATGTTTGTTTTTTGTAATAAAAACTCCATCTCTGCGTCGCTTTTACATTTCAAATCCCTCAGATCTCGCCATCTCTGAAAAGCCAAGCCAATGTTGATTCTTGTGTTATTACGAGCTCTATCGTTCTCCTTTATCAAGCACTCTCCTCTGTTCTGCGTTTGTTTAAAACAGGTTGAAGATTTATGCAACTATAGAAAAAAACATTACTGGTGTGCATTGAGACAAAACGATGGCATTGCCATATTTTAAGATGTATCAGTGCAAGTTGCTTTCAGTTAAAACCACTCAAACATGCATTTTAGTCTGAAACTAGGCTTAAGCCTCATCTGTGAAACCAGGTACAAATCAGGGTGAATCAAGTATAGCATTCCTGTGCCATGACCATGGAAGCTTTCATGACGTAACCAGCACAATAACTAGACTGTCCTATTCTAGCACTCACTGCTGAGGACTCGGGAGTCAGCCTTCTTAATGAAAAGCAAAGTTACACACCATTTCAAGAATTCAGTGGTTCACAGCTCGAAGTGGAGTGAATAAGTGTCTAATGGTTTTAACTGATCTCTGGTCAGCTTTATAACATAGGCTATTTTTTAATTAATCGTAATACTTATGCAGGTATAATAAAGAAAATGATGATACTGACCTAATTTTGCACACCCTGCCTAATAACAAAACAAGCACAACTAAAAATAATTTGCGTATGGTTTGTAAAAGGTGTCATTACACATTTCTGGGAAAAGATCAGCAGCTGCCGCCAGCCTGTGGTGTTTTGAGTACAACTTACAAATCAATTGGTTCAGAGTTTTAAAAATCTGTTTCTCCCATTTTCAGCATCATTACCCCAGTCTTCAGTGTCACATGATCCTGACATTTGAGAAATGTCAAGAAACATTTGATTATTAAAAATGGCTGTGCCACGAAATAACTTTTCAGGATTCTTTGAATATAAATTTTAAAACCGTATTTAAAATAGAAATATTTTTCTAACATTATAAATGTTGACACTTTTAAATCAACTAAAAACATATTGAAAGAAAATGAAAGGACAAGCAGAATGCAACAAGTAAAACACTGCCATTTAATAAAAAACAAGCTCCAGGTTCAATGTCTGGGAACCAGACTCTGGGTGCAATGCTTCAGAAGACAATTTGATAAAAGAAAACCTGCATACTTACAACTCACCAAAGCCGACCATCTCAGAGAAGAGGGAATAAAAAAGTAAAAGGATGAAGTGGAAGAGAAAGCAGAAAAATAAAACAACCTTTCCATTCACTCCTTACCTTGTATTGTGAAGTACAAAGCTAACTGGCACAGCTAAGCAAGTCACATCAAATAAAAACTTTTCATATCTGGACTTTTTCCTTTGAATGGCGTGTGTGTGTTCCTCTATTCAGCCATTAAACACCCTGAACTGTTCACAAAGGTCTCTGAACGCAGGCCTGTGTAACTGGCATGTCATCGAAGTCGCATGCATCCGAGTGTTACTTCTTTGCAAAGGAGATTTTCATTGCATTGCTCTGTGTGATCTTAAAGCCTTGCAACGCTTCTCTGGCTGCGCCCGCCTGCACCTCATTATCAAACTCCACAAAGGCGATGTCGTGACGGCCGGGGACAAGACGGACTTCTTTGAATCCAGGGAACCTATGAGAAGAAAGCAATATTGTAATTCGCAAAAGATTATGCATTTTAAAATGACAGTTTTGGACTGTGAGGTGGATTTGCAAACAAATACTCACTGGTTGAACAGCATGGACAGCATGAGCTCGTTGGTCTCCTCTGGGAGATTGGTGAGAAACAGGATGTGGTTGGGAGGGTTTTCCGACACCTACAAACAAAATGAACGTTAATAATAAAGTCACAAACAAAGTATTTGTCTTTGTTCAAATTTTTAGAGATGCACAGATTACAATTTTCTAGGCCGATTCCGATTTTTCATTGACTTTGACCAGCCGATAACGATTTTAGTCCATTCCGATTTCATTTTTTCCAACCACTTTACAGCACACACAAATATTTACTTTGAGCATGAGCAGCGCAGCAAAAATAGACTCCGCACCGAAACCCCTGCTTCACTGCGACTCACGGCACTCATTGATTAACATGCACGCCGAAGAAAAATACACGCCTCACTCTTACGGTGTGTAACGGCCGTAATTCACAAGGTTTCCTACATGTGCGTTCTGTGTGATGCTGATGTTGCGCAATGTTAATCATGCGGCGCCCGAGTGCATTTGACCGGCATAAAATCTGCATATGTCAGACTGACCGGCCGGTCGGCGGTCATGGCCGACCACGTGAAAATCGGCCAATTCCGGTCACCAGAGGATCAATCGGTGCATCTCTACTAATTTTAATACATACCTGCTGTGGCATCTGGCCAGGCATTTGTCCTGGCATCATCTGACCTGGTGGCATGGCACCGGGTGGCATCTGTCCGGGTGCCATGCCAGGCGGAGGCATCATACCAGGCGGAGGCATGTAGGGAGGCTGACCGGGCATTGGCATCATGCGAGGAGCTTGGCTCATGGGTGGCATTCCCTGTAAATGACAAAAATAAGATAAATTCATTAACAGCCTTAAAATAGGCCACAATGGAACAAACACACCAATTCCCAAAGATCCCAGATATACTAACAGGCATAGCTGCAGGCACTCCGGCCATAGCAGAAGCGGACGCCCCCTTCTTCCCAGCACCGACTTCAGGGACTTTAGGCTTTTTCTTCTCTTTCTTACGGTCTCGCTCCACATATGTGCCCTTCATTTTCGCAATGATATCAGAGTCCAGCTTTGAATACTGTATGCGCTGTGAATGGAGCAAATTTTTTAATCATTTTAGTACAGATTGTGGCTTAAATAAAGACATCAAGATATAAATATATACACGATTTTGGTAAGATTACGTTTTTGAAAGAAGTCTTCTGCTCACCAAGGCTGCATTTATTTGATCAAAAAGAGAAGATCTTATGTAGTAATGTTGAGAAATATTACTACAATTAAAAGAGTTCTCTTTTTGAATGCATTTTAAAATGTAATTTATTCCTGTGATCAAAAGCTGCATTTACAGCATCATGACTCCAGTCTTCAGTGTCACATGATCCTTCAGAAATCATTCTAATATGCGGATTGCTCAAGAAACATTATTAATGTTGAAAACAGTTGTGCTTCTTTATATAGAATAGAAAATGTAAAACAGAATTTTTTTTGAAAAATAAATATTTACTCTCACTTTTGATCAATTGTATGCATCCTTGCTGAAAAAAAAAAGAAAAGCCCTTATCTCCAAACCTTTGAACAGTAGCCAGGGTAACACTACCGCTGAAAGGTTTGAGAAGAAAAAACGGTTCACACGGGTAAAACAATTACAAACACATAATAGATCATACCATGGGTTTATCATAAAAAGGGAAGCCTTGCATAGAGCGGAGTGCATTGGAAGCACTGTTGATCTCCTTGAAAATCACAAAGGCCTGACCCCTCATTTTCAGGGAAGGAGAAACAAGGATGTCCAGGATTTGTCCAAACTGGGAGAATATAGCGTACAACGACTTTTTCAGTTCTGTTAAAACCAAGAGAGAAGGGTTGCAAACAATGTGCAAAAATCAATGCAAAATAAAGATATTTTATCAAAAATAAACAAAACCATACCATCTTTTTTGATCTTCTCATTCAAGTTGTTAATGTAAATAGTGTGGTTCAGCCTCATCTCCTGGCCAGCCATGATTCTGAAATGATCAACACAGATAGTAAACGCTCCGATAGGAATGAAACATGCGTCCACCTAAAAACTAACGTTAGAATGTGTAACTGTTAGAAAAAAAAAGAGTTTGTTGAGCACATGGCAAAAGATGGAAGTAGTTTGTGATTCGGTTAAAGTCCTGAAGAAGAAAGAAATACATATTGCACGTTATAAAACAGTGAATGACTGACCTAGCGTTACCTCGTTGTTTAAAAGGAAGCTAATGAGTTAGCATGTCAACAAGTCAGACAAAGAATACCATTTTCCACCAGTGGAAAACACGTATTTTTACATAATAAGTTAAAAGGCTAATAAGAACAAAAAAAAATACGCATTAGATCAATTTACTCACAATTATTTGACGAGCTCCAGCCGACTACAAAACTGAATGAAAATCCACTGAAAAAAGAGCGCACAACTTCCGCCTGAAAAACCGCCTTCTCGAAAATATAAGAGGATTCGATTGGACAGCTGGTGTCACAGCGAGCCTGTCGATTGGTTGTCTACTGAGCACGTCCGACTTCCAACACACATTCTGATTGGATACTTTTGGAGCGGGCGGGCCATTCTATAACCGTATTGGTTCGTTGGTCGTGTTACGCTGCTTTCTGCTCGGTTGTCACGCCGTCGAATATAATCTATAACATGCAGCTTGTACCATTGATTTTGTAGTAATTTTGATTTAAGTAAAAATATATCGTATTTTTTAATCAATCGGTATATTTTGTATTTTGATTGTATTTTTGTATTCACGACCATGGCCGTTTATTACCTTATTTGGTATTCCCTAAATAGAGAACACTACCTACAGATAGTGAAATAACTTACTGGACGCTGTAATTTTGCGAATTCTTATATACTTACCACGTGCACTCGTTGCAACATTGTTTTGATGTCGGTTTATTGGAAACAACATTGTAACGTATGTCAGTAACACCATACTCTCATATACTGTCATTTGTTTTTCATTTATTAATAACTCTTCTGTTGCAGCAGCATGTCAGTGGAGAATGTTTCCTCTCTTCCTCCTCCTCCTCCTCTTCCTCCATCACTGGCTCCCTCAGGGTCCAGCAAGAAGAAGCTTTACCAGGCTTTATCAGAGGGAAGGGCCCCTGTAGAGGGGGACCATGAAGAGGCCAGGATTATTATAGGACAGAGAGAAAGCAGGTGAGCACAAACCAGTTACATACTCCCAGAAACCTTTTCTGTACAGTCATGATTTCATCGCAGCATTTCTCACTGAAGTTTTAGGAAGGATCTGCAATGGTTGCTGTTCAATAAGTATGTGCCTTCACTCATTCAAGATGGTCCACAGTAAGTTTCCATAAAAATAGCTGTTAGTCGACTGATATGGATTTTTTGATGGTCGATGATGCCGATATCTTAAAAAGCAGGGTGGCTGAAAGCTAAATATCGTTACATATTATTGTTCATAATATGTATTTACTAAATCAGAAATGAATCATTAAAAAATAGTTTGACCTTAAAATAAAACAGTTTCATTCTTAATGGGATGGTTCACCCAAAACTTAAAATTCTGTCATTAATTACTCACCCTCATGTCATTCTAAACCCGTAAGACTATCGTTCATCTTCGGAACACAAATAAAGATCTTTGTAATGAAATCTGTCTGTCCCTCCATTGACAGCTACGCAACTACTTTAAAGCACCATAAAGGTAGTAAACAGTGACACATCATTAAAGTAATCCATCTGGATTGTAGAAATAAAGAAATAGTTAAAAACATTAACATTGCACTCAATAATATGGCAAATCTGCACACACTGGGAATAATTTTAGTTAATTTTACATACAGTACACAGTGAATATCACATGAATATTCGGACAATTGTCGACCAAACGTATCGTCCGATGTCGATATTTTAAAAAAGCCAAATATCGACCACTAAAAATCCAGCCTTTTCCTGTGAGCCTGTGAGTGTGTGCTCTGCTAGATGAGCTGTGATTTCAGATGTGGTCTCGTGGCCTTATGGATGGCAGCTCATCTTCTTCATCCTCCAGAGACGCTGGTCATGGAGACACTGGTCCAAACCGCAAAACACAACGCCTACACTGAACAAGGAGAGATGTTTTCTGGTACTAACATCTGCTTTTAAATCTAACTGTACATGTAGTAAACGCAGTGAAAAGTAAAGTAATGTTGCAGGTTGTTCTGCTGAGCATAAACTGTAAATCCCTCTAAATGCTATAATTTTTTTTCTGTTTGGAATTAGCCAGTGACATGGCCAAGCTGGCAGAGGAAGTGTGTGGGTGCAGAGTTCAGAGGTTATCAGGAGGCATGATGGGAGAAAACACCGCTGTCATTCTCAAACACCTCGCCGGCGGCCAGCCTGTTCTTATACCGTATCTTTACTGCTTTATATGTTTGATTGTTTTAGTTCTGTTTTCTGAAATCATTTTATTTGATCACCGTGTTCTGAAATCATTTGTATTTTAGTTTAATTACCACTAGGTTATTTTTTAATTTGGACACTTTTCTGAAATTATTTTATTTATCACTATATTTTGTTGTTGTTGATCACTGTTTTCTGAAATTTTGTTTTGTTTTTACCACTAGTTTATTTTTTGGTTGATCACTGTTTGCTGAAGCTATTTTTATTTTAATTTAGCACTAGGTTTTATAATCACTGTTTTCTGAAATCATTCTGTTCTATTTTGTTTAATTTCATCACTAGGACATTTTTTTTTTTTTTTGATCACAGTTTTCTGAAATATAGTTTTTACATTTTGATTTCCTTTTGCCACTCTGGCAAGCGTCTCTGACACTTGCTCACTAGTTTTAGAATCCTCTAAACTGCCAACTATGTATGCAAGTGCTAACATAATCAAACACAATGACACATTGATGAGTCACATACACATATATATAGACTGTACTCTTTCCCTGACTGCTCTGGCACAGATATGATGAGGATTTTAATCATGAACCCTGTCTACGCAACGGCCACAAAGCCCACTGGGCAGTCATCTCAGGTGAGACTAAATAATCAAGACAATTAACAAACTCAGCAAGTTAGTTGAAGTCACAAAGTTATATAAGGGAATAACACTTCAATCTAATAATGTTTTCCAGGTATATTACTAGGCTTAAGACAGGGGTGTGTGGACAGCAAACACTTCCCTCCTGACGTCACACTTCGCTGGCTTCATCTCTCTCAGAGCGAGGCCTCTGTCTCTTGGCCGATGGATGCCATTGAAGAGGTGTTTGTTCTGGCAAAGCAGGGGAAGAGTCTTCGCTACCAGCTGTGGAAGTTTGAGTCGCTTACACAGAGCAACAGCCAGCTCAAGGAAATGGACCCGCAGAGAGCTAGCGATGGGATGCGTTACGTGGTTCCTCTTGGAGGCGTTCAGGACGGTCTGGCAGGACAAGTGCTTTTGCTTCACACAAACACACAGATGAGCTGATCAAACACACCAAAGACTCACACTGGATGAGCTGTTTCTGGAGGTGGAGTTGGTTGCACACCTGTGTTTTCAGTCTTCATCCACTAGGTGTCCTTATAGATTCAATGTTTGTAAAGCTGCTAAGCTAAATATGAAGTGAAGAAGTTACTTCTATAAAACTGAAGAAGAGCTCATGGCTGTGTGATATAATTTGACACACACATAATCTGCAGACTTTATGAATGATGGGTGATCCTGGTAAAAAGTGTTTATTTTGGTAGACACTCCTCAGGAATCGTACAATTTAACAATAAAGAAAGGTCTTTTTTTCAATACACTTATTTGTCGTTTGGTTTAAAGGGGTTATATGATGCTATTTGTAAAAGTTATTTTTTTAGATTATAGGGTGTAATAGCGTAGGTTAACATGCTTTAATATATATATATATATATACATATATATATATATATAAATGCACATACTGTACAGTGTACATTATTGCAGCTCCTCTTTTTTTACAGTCTTATCTCTCCCCATATAGGATTTCTACAAACAAAGCCCCTCCTTCTCAGAAGCTCAGTGCTCTGATTGGCCAGTTTACCCAGTGCGTTGTGATTAGCCAATCATCTCCAGCGTGTATCGGAAATGTAACGCCCCTTACCATAATCGTGAGCCTCAGCTTCCAAGACTTCTGATTCGGATTCTGAAAATGAGGATGAATAAATTTTACAAGCTGCAAATGTTTTTAAAGACTAATCTGTCACTTAAGTTTGTGGTTAAGATGCTTCTCTTTTCTAATTGTGGTGTCTGCGAGCACAAAACCTTGTGCAACGATTCTGTCGGTTTTGACAGCTGTATTTGTGAGGTAATCCTCTTGACTAATCTGAACATTCGGTTCAGTTCAGCACAACTGAGCTGAGGATGCGGTCAGATGTCATTTACTGACGACCATCAGTAATAGGACACAGTGTTTATCGGTTCTGAATTATGTCATTCAGAACACTTTAGTGAGTCATAGGTTGTGCAAGTCGAGGAAGCGCAGTTCTGAACAGGAAATGATGACTGAGGACTACATCACTCACTTGGCAGGAATAGAATATATTAATAAAGTGTGCAGTATCATTGTAATCTAAATAATTCCCTCTTGACTCACAAGAATGTTGTATTCAACATTCTTTTATTCAAGAGTTTTTAATCTTTTGGAGGGTGTCTCTCATGGTGACCAAGGCTGGCTTTATTTGATAAAAAATACAGTAAAACAATGTATTACAGGAAGTATTACAATTTAAACGCATTGTTTTAACATATTTCTAAATTTAATTTTAATCATCATTACTCCAGTCTTCAGTGTCACATGATCGTTCATAAATCATTCTAATATGCTGATTTCCTGCTCAAGAAACATTTATGATTATCAATGTCCAAAACAGTTGTGCATCTTATTTTTGTGGAAACTATAATTTTTTTCTAGAAAAATTATTCTTTGATTCATTGAAAGCTCAAAATAACAGCATTTATTTAAATTAGTACCCTTTGTAACAATGTCTTGATTGTCATTTTAGATCAATTTAATGTAATCTTGCTGAATAAGTTATTTCTTAAAAAAAAAACACTCAGCTCAGTCCATACTGTAAAGTATTGATGATCTTTAAGTGATTCAGAAAGTGACCAGGAGAAATAAAGTGTATTAAACAATAATGGTTCCAGTTTATTGTATTGGCTTTCAAGACAACAATGATTGAAGGAGATGCGAGTACAAATGCTCCGCATGTCCCCATTGCAATTAAACTGCCATCTCAAACTATTAAATGGGCTGAGACGAATCAAAAAGGCAGCGCACCATCCAGTTCTCTTTCCAATTTAAAACATGTCATCTAAAATACCCTGTATGGTAGTAGGAAACCAATTTCAACACATTGAACGATAGAGAATACTACATAATCTGTAAACAAGGCAGTGGATCTCCAGAGGACACTTTAGTCAGATGGGAAATACTGACAGAAGGAATGCTGACAGACCGTGTGCAGGCCCGTTCAGGGTGGAACATACAATCTCTGAAGCTGTAAGATAAACACACACACACACACACACACACACACACAGTGGTACAACATCCCGTTCCGTAAACTAACATCATCCAGGTGAGGTAATCACTTTAACACCATGTTTGTGATCTTGAACAGGATATTATCTGATTAGGTTTAAATATTTCAGAGTTACATCCTGAAGCAAACATGAAGTGATAATGGAAAAAGTTTGGTGTGTCTTTTTTTTTTTTTTTAAGATGACCACAGCACCTAATTTGAGAACTAATGATGATATCAGTGGCCACAACTCATATAATCTGATTGTGTGCAGCAAAAAAAAAAAGTTGCCACCACAGTTCGCAAGATCCACCATCTCAGTATGACAATCTGTCAGATTTGATTTAAACACTATGAAGCTGAACTCAATGATGTGGAAAGAGCTGAAGGTCGGAGGTCATTCTGGTGTGGGCACCAATACAAAAGCTCCAAAAATATTCTATTTGGATTTAAAGAAAAATAAAATCAGGTCAGTGGTTGTTGGGGCAGATAAAGGTGGTTGACTTTTCAAACCCCTTTTAGGCTCACCTAGAAACTAAACTATATGACTAACAGGTCAGCCTTAAATACTAATGAACCAACAAACAGATCAAACTATTCCATCAACACGTGTATATAAATATCAAATATACTTGTTAGCTTGTTATGCATCTTTGTAACTGTGGCTATTTTTAAGAAACACTGCATCTAATTCTGATCAGTAAAGAAGAAACACAATCTTGGTAGATTTGATCTAACTAGTCTTTAACTAGTTAAAGTTCTTCTGAACGGTTTAAAAGGTTAAATCATGCAAATATCATACACCATGAACATTAGACAACAACAGGTGTGTGTGTGGGGGGGGGGGGGGGGGGGGAGGGGGGGGCTGTATCACCTTTCAGAAATAAATGAGGTACTAGATTATGGAAATAAAATCAAAAGAAAAAAAAACTAAATTATTTTTTTTTAAAAAGTAAAATAAAAGATTAAATAAGCACTATTTACATAACTGTGAAACCCCAAAAGAGAAACTTACCAGGAAAAAGAACGCTTAGAAAAAAAAAAAAACTAGTGTAATAGTGTTATCATACCTTTAGGTAAAAAAAAAAAAAGAGAAAATAAGACAAGTGAACTTTAAAGAATAGTCATGGTTTGTGCATCCTGATAGTTTCTTCTCATCTGTTGCTCCTCACTGTCTGTTTGGTTTCAGTGTCAGTGTATCTCGACTGTTGTGGAGCTTCTGTGTATCTGCAGGACCACATGACCAAAAAAGGAATGAGGAACGTGAACTTGTGGAGCACCGAGTCAACAAAATCAGCTTGAGTTTTTCCACTCGTGCTTTGTTGGCTTTCTGTCACTCTCTCAGCACAAGAGCACTCTTCTCAGGACTGATATCCTGCTGTGAGCCTCCTATTATCCATCAGCGTGTTCCTACACGTGATCCTTCGGGCTGAAGCATGTTGGGTGCATCCATCAGGGTGAGGCAGGGGTCAAGTCCAACAACATGTCACCAAAGATCTGAATGAGGTTGTCCAGACCCCACAGGTACCCGTCCTCACGGTTTCCTTCGGCCCAGGGCGTCCGGTGGTCCAGGGTTTGGGGCGGTGGCAGTGGGATGGTCTTCCCAAAATCAATCATCCAGACTCGGGCCAGGCCTGACGCATCGTGCACGAACAGCAAAGAACTCCCAACCACCTGGAGAGAAACAGGGCAAAGGTTCAAACTTATGAGTCATGATTTGTTTTGTTCCAGAGAAGACAATGATTTGGCCCAGACAGGAAAGGATTTCACAACATGTACAGAACAGATTCCTCACCTCGTGTGTCCTGAAAAACCTTGAGGTCTCGAGAGCACTGCGCAGCTCCTCCAGTCTCTGCAGATAACTCCTCTGAAGAAACAGAACCACACACACAACTCGGATTATACATGAGCACATCTCCTGACTTCTGAAGGGTTAATACAGCCTTCCAGCACCGCAATATTGCAGGAAATAGAGCCAACAGAGATTACAAAACAGAAAATCTCAGAGGAATATCACTGGTTATGGCCGGGCAAGACCTTTAGGACCCGCATTAATATTAGAAAAGCTTTCCAGAAATCGTATAGTATAAATACATACATATTATTTATTTATATATATTTGAAACACTTATTTTAAGGTGGCCTTGTTACAGTTTAAGTACTGAGTAATATAAATTATTCTTTTGTTATGTTTATTATGTTATTACCATAGTAAGTGCATGTGTAAAAAAGACATGGTACTTCATTTTATTATGTACATACCAACTGGGTAATACTAACCCTGAACCTACCCATAAACCTGCAGTTACCTCATATTACTCAGTACTTTCTTAGGGTAAGTATGCTGTAAGTACAAGTAAATGCACATACTGTAAAATAAAGTGCAACCAAAGACAAATTAACAAAACAGGAGAAATCTGAATGATAATTTTACTCCCATTTATTCACACTCTTGTTAAACAAAAGTTAATAACATTTTGTAATTTCAATCTCCTTATGTTTGTGTTATATATGTGTGTGTGTGTGTGTGTGTGTGTGTGTGTGTGTGTGTGTGTGTGTGTGTGTGTGTGTGTGTGTTTTTTTTACGGTTACATAAAAATATGGATGTAAGTATATGAAAATAACATCTATGACTATAACTAACTAAAAACCAATAATATTATTAATATTGAAGCAATAAATAGTAGTTCCTATATTTGTCCAGTGGAAATATATTTTAATGGATTTTACTAATTTTTATTAATATAGTAACATAGTTGTAACTAAATATTTAATATAGTAATATATTATCGTTGACTAAAACAATAATTTAGCAGGGGCTTTTGTCCTTTGGAAAAGCCTTTGTCATTGTCAGGGGTTTCTGATGAATTTCTGTGAAGGGTTGTTCTGAGGAAGAGATCACCGTTACAGATTAAATAGGCTCTTATTTTCTTTTTTTGCTGTTGTTGTTTGTTTTCTTTTGTATTTTCCCAAATATAATACTAAAATAAATCAGGAAAGCCTTTGGTTAAAGCTAATAAAAATAAAAATAAAGCAAAGTAACAAACAACATACCAATAACTGTGTGTTTCCATCCACAAAGTCAAACAAGGACTTCGTCACCTGCTCCTTATGTTTGGTTTTTTTAAAGCTGGTGTTGCACGTGCCATCTGCTTTCTAAAATGAAACACAAGGTTAATGAAAAGCTGAATTTTCATCATCATCATCACTCCAGTCTTTAGTGTCACATGATCCTTCAGAAATCGTTCTACTTGCTCAAGAAGCATTTCTTATGTTGAAAACAGTGCTGTTTAATATTTGTGTGGAAACCATTAGACTTTTTTTTTTCAGGATTGAGAATGAACAAAGCTGAGTGACCAGATCAAGCTTTATCAGCGAAGCTCCCACCTTGATGCCCTCTATGCGGAAGCCGAGCGTGGCGGTTGAGCTCAGCGTCTCCCTCCACTGCATGTATCGAGGTTTGAGAACGGCTTGCTGGGCTCTCTCCTCTGGACTGGGCGCCACCGGGTCCACAGCCACCATTTTCTCATACATGTCCTTCCTGAGACGAGGACGCTCACGGGCCTTCACCAGCTCTTCCTCCAGGTATGTCCTGTGGTAAAAGAAATTAAGCCATCAATCACATCAATCACGTCAACCTCACCGAGCCATCTGGTTTGTTTGGTTAGGGCTAGTTTGGAGTTGGGAGGTTTTAACAATAGGGCTGTCACTTTTGTGAAAAAATCCTGTTCGGTTTTTGAGACATAAGTGTTGATTGAATCGATTGTAAAATCGATTTTCCATGTCTAAAGACGTTTCCATTTTCAACACTAAATATAGGCAAATCCACGGACAACTAACAGGCATTATTAGAACGAGCGTAAAGAGAGCGCTTGAGACGCACACAAGTCAGAAATATTTCTGATGATTTATTGGCGTGAACTTTCGTGCAGAATGACAAACAGGAGTGCAACCGTCAGGGATTGAAATTAACACCCGCCAAAATGAACTTTGTCGAATCACGAGTGTTTCTATGTTTACTCACTTTGCTGGGGAAGTTCATGTAGCCAAAGCTGCGCGGATTTAGCGCAAATACGCAACTCGTGAGTGCTCTTGATATATTAAATACAGCGTATTGCGCAGAACCTGCGCATTTCTGGCTTGCTTGAACACACACGTCACTAAGCAACAAATAACGGCGCGCTTGTTCACTTGCATTGAAGTATTGCGAATATTAAAAAGCATTTGGTTAACAGAAAAGACATTGTTATTTTCCAATACCCTAACTTACATGTTCTGTGTACTGTATTGATCTGTCCACCTAAAACACATTTTTGGTTTAAAAAAAGAAAGAAAAGAAAAGAGGACGTTAAAATCTATTCCCTATTTTCGTTTTCGAAACTTGTGTTGGTTGGTCCGATCGATTGTGCAATCGATTTTCGAACGTAAAGTGACAGCCCTATTTAACAAATAAGCTTATTAAATCTGAACTGATCTTTATTCGTTTCTCTAAGTTTCTCCTTCTCACCTGCTTCCCATCTTGCAATCCATGATTGAAGGGGAGTCGAAGTCGGTCAGCAGATCATCCATCAGGTTGTAGTCCTGGTTATTCTGCTGCACGACACCATAATAACCAGGCACAAAAGGCCGGAGGTTGTCATTCATCAGCTTCTCGAGACACAGATGTTCACATTCACAAAACTTCTTCAACAGTTTCCCATACTCGCCCGCCTGGAAACTTCCTACACACACAGAGGCAAAAACAGTGTTCATTTCATCAGTCCAAAAAGTCAGATGCGTTTATCTCCTCCATTCATTCAGCAATGAAATGAAAATGAGTTTTTACCTGCATGGCCTGCGAGCTGAATCCAAGGATATCGTTTCTTAAAGGAAACCACAAATGGAGAGCAATGCACCATGGTCTTCAACTTCCTCCACGGTTTAGCCTGAAATCAAAGATCGCATATGCTCAGATCATATCACTTTCTCCTCGTACCACTTCAACCACACATTTTCTCTAAACAAACATTGTGTGTAAGAATGCTCTGATTGGTCGCCGGTGTCTCTATAAAGGCCAATCATATAAAGACGCAAAACTCGCTGGTCTGGCAGTTCCACCAGGTGTCTGAATAATATAGGACAATAATTGTTCAGAGAGATTGCAAAGACAGCATCCCTAGGGCTGTGATTCTAGTGCATTTCTTTCCTTCACAACGGTGTGCTTTCGTTCCTCCCTAAAAGCCCAAACTTGACGTCCAAATCAGCTAGATCAGTGATTGCCATAAAATACAGTCTACTGTTGCTAAACTACAGGATGTGCTTGACAATAAAAGCTATTAAAACTGCCATAAGCCGTGAAAGTGTTTCTGTGGCTTTCGGTGGAAAGTGAAAGTGAGTGGAACACGAACAAGCAAAGTGAACTTTGAACCTAAACGGTTAAAAACACACACAAAAAAAAAAGTCTAAATGCCTGGCTTGGTGATTATTCGCTTTAAACACGTTCATTATGTCTTAAGTGATCAAACAGTTGGGAAAGAAATCACATGTGCAACAGACAGTATATTGGATTCATGAATGCGGTCTTAAAGTGACAGCAGCCTAATATACCTGCTGCCATCTGTGTCATTAAGATGAATCTAGATTTAATTTACACAGTGAAGACTATGCAGTGTTTTACATTTGATTGCTTTCTGTTGATAAAGACTGTTCTGTTTTTTAAAATGCATTTTATTTGAAAGGAATGCTATATGTTAAGCTCTAATCGAATTACCTTTAAGAGAGCGAATGGAATATACTGCACTTGTTGTTCGCCAATAAATAAACAGTTGTTAATGCATGAGACTCATCTCTTATTTTTTTATACTTAAAATACATTGTTGTTAAGAATAGAATTATTTATTTTGGTAATCGGTATCAATGACCGTATCGGCCAATCATGCTTTCCAGTGATAATAATTTGATCACCAAAATTTCCAGTGATTCAATTCTTTAAATTGTAATAATTTTGTATTTTATACAGATGTGTGCCTGCCTGATGTACAAAATTATTCATAATCTTTCTCCCCCTCCTCTTAAGGGATGCCTGGCCCATAACGGAAGAGCCGGTGGGACTAGAGCGTCTGCCAGTAGTCTGGGAAAACCCAGACAACTTCCGGCAAATTTAGATTTGCTCTGAAAGTTAGTCTGGCAAAGAGCTCATTCAAGCCCATTTCCAGTCCGCCGAAATCGAGGCACCAATCAGAAACGTTACACGATGACGACAGCGCTGGGATTTTGAAGCAGATTTTGTAGCCTACATTACAAAGACGGATGCCGCCGTCGAGCATCACTCGCTCGAATCAGCTATAGCGTCTGTTTAAGCGATGAACGTTTCCTTTTTGTTAAAAACCAAGCAAAGAACAACACTCGGAGATGTTGTTTCTCCGTCATCTCCTTCATCGCTCTGATTGGTTTTAGGTTTCTCCGTGACGTCCGTTGGTGACGCCCCTCTGGAAATGAGTCGTCTATGACGCTTTACCAGACCCTAGCTCAGTTACAACTGAGAATGGTCTGGTTTTAACCAGGCTAATCTGCCAGGGGAGGTTTGGTACCGCAGTATAGAAAAACAGCCTTTGTTCAAAAAGCTTTTTCGGTTAGAGTAGTGGGGATATGTTATTCCTTACCCATAAACATCCAAAGCATTGACAGCTTCTCAATTTTTTAAAAAACAAGCTTAAGTACTGGCTACTATCAGAACAAATCTGCAACCATTAATGACTGTTGTAAATGATCTGTTTTGGTAAATCTTACATTCCTGGACATAGGTATAGTTAATGTAATATATTGTATGTTATTTTATTTGTTTACCTACATTTTAGATGTAAATTAGTTAATAGCTAACTCTGGTGCAATTACTTTTAATTGTGCATGGTCCCTATAAAAATAAACAAAAATGAAACATCGGCCCCAAAAATCCTAATCAGAACACCCTTAATTTTGAGTTTCTGTAATAACACTGACACCTTTCTTCTCAGGCATGGGAACTAAAGGTCCAGAGAGACTGTATCAGCGACACAAGGTCAACACGGCAGCCGTGACGCACACGCTCTACAGATTACAGGTTATTGATTAGAGCTCTGATCGACCAGGAATGTGTGAGTGTGGGAAATGACATAACTCAGCTGTTTGTAGGAGTGCTAGGATGCCTTTTCAACTTTCATATTCACAATCACTGACAGATTCCTATCACAATTCCTTAGATGTTTTTCTCTTCATCTTTGTCACTTGCTTTGACAGGAATACGGAAAAAAATAATCCCTGCCCGGAACAAACAGTTTCCAGAATAATCTGTTTTCAGAACCTGACCTACTTAATAGTACGACACCACATTGAAAATATGGAGCTTTTTTCTTTTTTAAACCTGAAAATAAACAAGTTTTTAGATAAGAATAATTATATTATATCATACAGAATTATGTAACTAAAGCAACACATTTTTGTAGTTAAAAATTATTTTGTATTACCTTCAAAAAAAGATGCTTCACTTATGGTCTCACTTTCAGGTCTCCTTCTCTTTATTCCCCAGTACAATTCATACATTCATTCCCTTCTTCCAAACCATCCCCCTCTTTCAACATGTGCTCTGTAGAGTCGACAGCTCACTCTCCACACTTAGATGTAATTCAGCCTGTCCTCTCTGTTCCTGACCCCCTTTGACGACACAATAGCCAACAGGGGACAGACGACACCTCATAAAAGACCTCTGTCTTCCTCCTGTCCTTCTGCTAGTTACACACACACACACACACTCCTTCAAACTTCAGGAGAGAGGGATGACATTTCATTTCACTTTCAAAACAGGCACCATGTTCCCAAAACAGTTCTACATATATTTAGGACACAAAAATTTTCTGCCTGAAATCTATTGTGAAAAGTCAAACATCATATGCACCATTGTTAAACAATGACAACGTTATGTTTAATGCTTACAATGCCTCATTTCTCAATTGTTATTGCAACACATGCTACTGATTCACGACTGCTGCTCCTATCCTGATCGTTCCCAAATATGAACTGCTGTCATGGTGATAATGGCCGAGCCTTGAGGAGCGTCACAATGAGATCCACTGCTGGGTCAAAGGTCACACCCACCCTGGACAAACAGAGCCGCTGTATCTTCATGTCTGACTTCTCAAGGACTTATACACACACACACGCGGTTTAATATTCCAGGCTCATTTGTCACGTTACTGCTGCTTTAATGTAACTTTTGATCAACTTAATGCATCCTTACTGAATTTTTATGTTTAATTTTTTTATATTCTGAACCCAAACTTTTGACATGTAGTGTATCTCTCGCAGAAAAGAACTGCATAATAAAACAGTTTCACTATTTGAAAAAGATTGTGACTCACACATTGCGCATGGATGTTTGTAAATATTTGTAAAAAAAAAAAAAAAAAAAAAAAAAAAAATCTATTATACATATACATGTATAAAAAAATAAAGCCATGCAACACATCATGTGTTCAAGACAAGACCTAAGGAAAATATGTTATCACTATTTACATTCTTTGGAAATAATGTAAAAGATTCAAACCATGAATACAATGAACACATATCAACAAAGAATGGCACTATTATTCCTTTCCTTTAACATGGACACTCTTATTCGTCATTGTCCCCTTTCCCAAATCAACACAACAGTGTGGTGTGTGTGTGTGTGTGTGTGTGTGTGTGTGTGTCTCTTACCTGGTAACCAAGACAGCAGACAGTCACTAATGTATGGGTAAAAACAAGCATGCACTAACACACATTTAAAACACACAAGCGTGCAGAGACCCACGACTCCCGCACTGCCCTGCAACCACACGCATCCGGGAAACAGACTGAGCGCGCCCCACACACAGCACCGATACACTCTCTCTCTCTCTCTATGTTAACGCTAGGTCTCTCGCTCACATGGACTTCTGCTTAACTGTCTCTCTCGCCGTCTCTCTAAACGCATCAGTCTTTTGCCTTACTCGTCAGTCAATGCGTTCTCCTTCTCATATGTCCCCCTACACACTCTTATCTCCCTCTCTGATCCTAATCCATCTTTCACCAGCTCTCATGGAGCACATATTGAAATGTGTAAAAGAACATGTAAACAATCTCATGATAGAATGAGAACATTGTTATGTGTCTTGACTTAAAGGCAACCACTCATGTTAATAGAGAGCTCAAATGTACATTTATTTCATATTTATTTCAGTCACCGAGAACAATTCATAACTCATTCCCTGCTGCCAGCATTTTAAAAAATAGTTTGCCAGCCACCACCAGTATTTTTGATGATTTTCACAAATTTCATGGCTCCTAGAATATTTAGTTGTATGAATATCTGAACATGCAATATATCAACAACAAAATAAAAAGTTTTATTCTAGCTTCATGCATTATTATTTTTACTAACACTTGTGGGTAAGTGTCACTTAAAAAAAGCTGAGAAAATCGTGTTTTTGTCAAAGACTACGTCTGGATGGGATTCAGAAGGATGATCAAAACACAGATGGAGTCGATCGAGTCCATCAACACACTCAACGCTTCAGTCCTCCACATTTCATTCAGTTACATTCGGCAGATTTGATTTATACGCCGTTTAATGTTGATGATCATGTTATTTTACATGTGCATCTGATTACATATGCTATCGCTTCTTGACTTGTTTCTGCTTCTTCTTCACCTATGTTTTGATCCGGAGAGTCAGTACTCTTTCAGAAGATGTGTAACAGCGCCCCCTACAGTATAACAGTGAAAACACGGAAAGACAGAAATTTCCACCAATGGCGGGGAAAGAGTTAATAGTTATGGTAGTAGTTTCAGTTTACAATAACAACTCAAGAAGCGTGCCTGACAGCAGTGCATCCCTCCTTACTCATCTGCCAATCACGTGTTAAAACAAAGGTTTTAAAGGTTAAATGCTGCTTTAAAAAAGAAATTCCCATCTGACTTCATGGTTCTTCTTCGTGTTCTCCTGACATGAAGATGCAATAATGCAAATCATGTAAAAGACATTAAATCAATCATTTTAATAGTACTTCTTGAGTAAGACTTATTTTTAGTAATGATTCAAATCAAATCATAATGACAGCAAACGCCACTAATGTAATAAATGTGCTTTTCTGGTCTGTTTGTGTTTGAACACACTGTAAAAACCCCACCCACCCCATCACCACCACCTCCTCCGTCACTGCAGATCTCCATTTTCCACTTCTCTCTTTCCCTCTCGATCTTCTGATCTCTCTAAGAAACTCCTAAAGTATTATAAGCATAATAGAGGTAAACCTGTCCAACAGCTTCACACCCTCAGAAAGCCAAAGAGCAAGAGCGAGACATTTGTCTCTCTTACATTCTTCCTGTAAACTCTTTTCAAGATGTATGGAGTGTTTGGCTTTGTCTGAGAAGTGGTTAAGCAAGCTTATGAACGGTTTACGTCACCACATGCTGTTATGCGAGATACCTTCAGCATGACAAAAAAGTAATTCACACACACACACAGCATCATGATCAGTGAAGTGAGGTGCGACACAGATTAAGAAAGAGATGAAGAAACAGAAGTGTGAAGCAACACCATATATGGGTTCATGGTTACTTAGCGACAAAGGAACCGCCTACAACTGAGTTTTCCATGACAGTGTGAGCGATGGTTAAACGATGGCATCAGAACGTGTGTGTGTGTGTGTGTGTGTGTGTGTGTGTGTGTGTGTGTGTGTGTGTGTGTGTGTGTGTGTGTGTGTGTGTGTGCACAGGCCTGTGGATGTCAGCAGCTGATGCAACACACTCAATTTTGGCTAATTCATTCAAAGACAACACGAAAATTTGAATATACAACTTGCATGACGCTAATGTGCAGCAAACGCAAAGGAAAAAGACTTATAATGATGATAAACAAATTAAACCCTGACAGGATGATGAGGAACTTTTGGGCTTATTACAAGGCGAATATTTTGTAGCCCTTTATTTGTTTGACTTGGAATTATTTTATTATGTGAGAAGATTACTAGCACAGAGTTCAAAAGTGCAAGGATGCAATAAATTGAGCAAAAGTGACGAAATGTATTTTACATTGTTACAAGAATTTTCAGTCACACTTTAGATTAAGTTCAATTCTCACCATTAACTAATTATTAACTATGACTTTTGCTCCAATAAAATCCTAACACTGCTTATCAATAGTAGTTAGTAAGGTAGTTGTTAAGTTTAGGTATTAGGTAAGGGATGTAGAATATGATCATGCATTTATTTGTGCTTTATAAGTACTAATAAACAGCCAATATCCTAGTAATATGCATGCTAATAAGCAACTAGTTAATAGTGAGTAGAGGAGCCTAAACTAAAGCGTTACTGAAATTTCTATTTAAAACAAATGTTGTTCTTTTGAACTTCGTAACAAAGAATCCAGAAAAACCTGCATGATGGTTAAAGCGGCACAACTATTTTCAACATTGATAATCAGAAATGTTTCTTGAGCAGCAAATCAGCATGAATGATTTCTGAAGGATCATGTGACATTGACGACTGGAGTAAAGATTCAGCTTTGATCACAGGAATAAATTAGTTATTTTAATCTGTAATAATATTTCACAATATTAATGTATATATGTATTTTTGATCAAACAAATGCAGCCTTGGTGAGAATTAGAGACTTTCAAAAATGTTACAAAAAAAAAAAAATCACGGGTAGTGTAAGATGTACGTATGAAGACAATAAAAAATATCTGGGAAAACAATCAGTGCAGGAAAATGGAAAGATTGAGGAGTCAGTGAACTTCCTGACTGATTCATCCTGATTCACGGATCACATGACCAAAACTAGCTGTAATTATAAGGATAATGGGAGATTGAGTGGGAAACGGAAGATTAGCACAGAACTACTGATGAAACGCCCACATGTGCAAGTAATGCATAATATCAGGCCTGTTTTTGCTGACGCTGGTCAGTCTTTTTCAGACATAAAAAGCAACCCTGTAGACGCATATCAGGGTGTAAGTCACTGTAAGAACATTATTTTGTTCAAACTGACTTAAAGCGCATTGAAATAGGTTTGATCAGAATGTTTGTTCCTGGAAATAAAGCCCATGACCTTGGTGTTGCTCGCTTTTTATGTCCAGCCAACTCAGGGCACTGAACGCTCGGTCCGTCTGTGGACCAGAGTTTTGGTTCAAGATCAAGGTAAACAAACGTCTCAGAGATATGAAGTCACTCAAAGCTTCAGCAAGTCAACACCACCCAGTTTCAGATGGATTATCCATCCTGAGCAAAACTGCCTGAGCACATGAATGAAGCGTCAGACACCAAGACACATGGGATTTGGGGGATTTTTCCAGCTGGAGTCTCTGGTATCATTACAGTGAGTCTCACTCCTCCATTAGTCACATTAAATCAGTGACCTTTGGAAAATATGTCACAATTCTATCTTTTGTTTGTTTCCAGAAACTAGAAAAGTTTCTATTCTTCATCTGCAGAGTTTCGCTCATACTTTAAAAACATCCCCGTCTACATTAGGTTTATCTTACTCACTTTTGGCTCTTAACACCTAAAAGGCAAATATACTGTGTGTAGTTACCAACTTTCCACAGAAAAACATCCCTCCCATGGGTTTCACCCATCAACTGTTCCAAGAGCCAACAAATATATCAGCAACACGAGCCTGAAACTGAAAATATGTGCCAGACTAGAAATTCTTTGTCGGAAAGAATGAAACTACTATATTTCAGTAACCTGATTTCTAAAAGCCAGACGATTTACATATAAAATAACAGGTTCATGTCAACGAACCTTAGAGACACCACTTCACAGAACAAAAGCTGGAGATGTACAGATAAGAAGATTAAAAATAGCTGTAATTTCTAATAAAAAGTTTCACTGTGACTCTTATCATCTTCATTCTTACATGCCAACTGAAGCTATACTGTAGATCAACAACAACTCAAAACACAACCAAGTTGTAAACATAATACTGAGAAGTTCTTTACTGGTCAGCATAAACTCCTAATCAATGCGTTTAAAGGAATAGCGATAAGCAGCACAAGACCACATGTCTGCTACAGAACTTGACAATAAATTTGGTAATAAAGTTGTTGTGCACAAACACTTATCAAGAGCCCTTCCCTAACCTTTGAGATGTACCCTTGTGAAAAAGAAGTAGGCTACACTCATGTAATTATACTTGCAAACTTAAGTTTGCCAGTATATTATCTTAAAGTATATTATTATGGAAATTAAATGGCCTGCTCTGAGATAATATACTTGCAAACTGAACACTTTTTGGACACTTAATTACATGATATTTGCAATTAAATGAAAATATATTGTAGATTAAATTTATATTAAATTCAGTTAGCCGAACTTAATTTATTTTTATTTTTTTTACATACTTAATACATATCTTTATATTTTAGTTGTTTTTTCACGACAACTGATTGATGAACAGATTTCATTTAAGCTTTTATTTACATAAACATGCATCAATGCAGATATCAAACCTGGTAAGGAAGCTCAAGAATGCTTGCTTGATGTTCGTGAACCAATGAGGTTCAATCTTGTGTTACGCAGCACGTTTGGGCTTCAGCAAGAGCCAATGAGCTTTGTTCTCGCTCATCAAGCAGGTTTGGTTGAGCTTCTGATCAATGTTTATATGTGAATAAAAACCTAAATTTAACCTGTTTATCATATAAGCAATCAAGTCTCTTTAGAAACTGGGGACTAAACGCTCAATTCATATGGATTGGTTTTACGATCACTTTATGAACTTTTTAATGGGTCAAAGTGGTAGTTGCGTAGCTGTCAATGGAGGGACAGAAATCACTAAGATTTTATTTATTTTTAAAAATCTTAATTTGTGTTTTAAAGATGAATGAAAGTCTAACGGGTTTGAAACAACATGAGTGTAATAATTTAATTTTTTGTGTGAACTACCCCTTTAATAAAGACAAAGTATTTATTGATAAAATAATTGGTAAAGCTGGACACTTACCCCTGCCAGTTCATCAGGACTGCCGAACATACTGGGGGACAGACTGGGGGGCTCAATGTCACTGCCTGTGAAGTCATCCTCAGACTCCTCAAACGACGAGGCAGAGGATAATCCAGCAGAAGAGGAGCTGGAGAGTTTTCTGTGGATCAGAGAGGGCGCAGGGGAGCCTCCGCAGCCGCTGTCCGAGCAGGGCGAGTCCTCGTCGGGGTGCAGGTCCAGTGAAAACCCACCCATGCTCAGCGTCAAATCAGTGATGCGCGGACTGTCCTGACCAGGACCCAGATCATCATGGGTGACTATTAGTTTGGGAATAATCCTAGGGAACGGGATTGAGACTTTATGCTCCACTTCTTCACTCCTCCAATCGGAAACGGAGGGTTTCAACGTACTTTTGGTCGTTTTGTGTGTAGCTAACGGAGACGAACAGCTGAAGTCTACAAGAAAGTCTGGGGTGTTCAGGCACTGGGTCACATTTTCCTCCGAAACTCTGCCTGGAGTCACGGCACCTCCTGACATTCTTTCCATGTCCCACAGCGAGAGGCAACACTCATGGTTCTCCTCCACCCGTCCTCCTTTCTGTCCGCCTTGGGAATCCGAAACTTGAATCTCGAAGTCGGTCGCGCGACTCAGAAGAATCAAGTTTTCGGGCGCATGTTGATTAACATTACCGGAAGAATTCGCGTTTAAAAACAGCTTTTTCGGCTCACGAACTCTTGCATCCACAGAAGTCTTCCCCGCTTTATAATCGTCCCGCCAGCACTTCTGAACAGTCGGCAGATCTTTGGTTTTCATCGGACTGTCGTCTAACCAGTCACCGTTCTGTAGCGAACAAAAAACTCCTCGCACGCACGCTCGTGTGGAGCTCGCGAGCGCTGCGCTGTTACTGCAGTGTGAAGAGTTGCTGGATGTTGATTGGCCCATCCTGCTCACCGTAGCGATCACTCACGCAGACCTTTAAATGCCACGCCCACTACTGGCTCTGGCCAGGATATTTAACCCTAAAGCCTGACATATGGAAGAATAGTCAGAAATATCAATTTAAATGGAACAGTTTATTGCAGGGTTCCTCAACTCGGTCCTGGAGGGCCGCTGTCCTGCAGAGTTTAGCTCCAAGCCTGATCAAACACACCTGAGCAAGCTAATCAATGTCTTTAGGATCTCTAACTCACAGCTAGGTGTGTTTGATCAGGGTTGGAGTAAACTGTGCAGGACAGTGGCCCGCAGGACCGAGTTTGAGCAACCCTGGTTTATTGTATGTATACAAAATATAAGAATATTGGATCCGTCAAGCTTTTACGGCCCACATCATATGTATTTGAGAAAATGGAGCTCACACTCCAATCCAGGAGCAAAAAAAACACCTCAGTTTTATAGGCCCAAACTTAGCAAAAATATGCTATTTGGTGCAGATGTTGTTATTTGTATGGCCAAAAGTTAAGATACAATTTTGATAGCTTAATTAAGCATTAATGTAAATAAATTCTTTTTTTTATATCAGTATCCGTTGTCACTCAATAATTCATAATAATAGCCTATGTCTTAGTTATCCTAGATTATATTTAAATGTTTTGTTTTATGATCAAAACTCTGTAGTTTAATTCTGGGAGACAAAACCTGTAATAGGTTACAATGCAATAATACAGTGATGTTTGAGAAATACATACAAACTTGACTGTTCCTCAAGTCTATTTTAAACTTACATTTTATCATGGTATTTAAAGATTGCGTGGATAAAGCAAGTTTGATGCACCATTGACTTCCATGGTATTTTTTCCTACTATGAGTCAATGATGCCCCACAGCTGTTTGGTTACAAAAATTCGTCAAATATCTTCATAATTCTGTTCAGCAGAAGAAATACATTTACTTAAGCTTGGAACAACTTGAGGGTGAGTAAATGGTGACGGAATTTGTATTTGTGGGTGAACTTTCCCTTTAAATAATCTAATATCAAATATGATCCAGTAAGATTTATAGAGTTAACTTGCATTCTGTTGAGGAAATAAAAAAATATGATACACAACCTCTTATAGCCTATCAAGAACAAGGCAATATTTACAAGGTGGTCAAAATATATCATATCTCAAATAGGCTCCTGATGTGCTCGTTTTGATCACCTTAAGACACATTTACATTTCACATACTTCTGCTGCTGTCGCTAGTAAACAATTATTCAAGCTTAACCTAACCACAAAAGAATATACGTTTACAAATCACACCCACTGTAGCCTACACACGTCAATAAATGTCGATCATTACAATCATGCTGTAATTAAAACAAACAAAGTTATAAAGTTTAATATGTGACTTATAAGTGATCGCAACACTTAACAGAAGAGAAGAGCTCTTCTTCAATAATAAATGGCAGATAAATCATAGAGGTGAATGTTTAACTAACTTGGTCATTTGATTAAACAACATTATGACTATAAGTTACTGTATGGTTTACATTTTAGTGTCGATATCGTCCAATGCATCTGGATTGTCTCCCTCCAGTGTTTAAAAAGGGAAAGTACATGTCTAAAGTTTGAGCACATTTCATAGCATTTTATGTGTTTTTTCCCCCTTCACAGAAAATACAGACATGTGGGACAGTTAAGAATGACATCATTTTCATTTTTGGCTGAACAAATTTAACAGCATTTGTAAAAACTACACTACACTGCACCCTAAGATATTCTAGTTTGCTCAGTTTTAAAAAAAAAACGTGTTACTGTAAGTCTACCAAAGACTCGACACTATATAACCACAGGACACCGCTCAAGACAAGACCATTCACTTTAGTATATAAACCACAACAGAGCAAGAATACTGGCTGCATTAATAAAGAAATTACGTGTAGCCTACATGCATTTAACGTTAGAAAAATAAAAACACAATTAAATCAAATGGAATGAAAATCATTGTACCCATGCGAAGAGTTCTGTGATTGACACACACACACACGAGTGTATTATTGTGGCACACGTTTCCTGCGATACAGGAAGTGTGATCTTAAGTAACAACAACTCTTAAGCTGCATGACAGACCGCAATGTTGACGAGCCATTCTGCATTTGTCTGATGCTTAGAGAAATAAACATGATTATCAATCATTTCTCGTCTGATAAGCATTGTGATTATTCACCCTCATCTTTACTATTTCTGGAATTAGCCAATAAGAAGCCTAGTTCTACATCTAATTAAATGTTCCAATTTTGGAGTTTTAAACAAATTTATACAACGATGCATTCAATTGAAATTAATTAAAGGGACGGTATAAACACTTGTCACAATTTTACGTTAATAATCTATCCACAAAAATATTAAGCAACACATCGGTTTTAAATTGTTAGAATAAGAAGAAATGTTTCTTAAGCAGCAAAGGCTTTCTGAAGGATCATGTGACACTGAAGACCGGAGTACTGATGCTGAAAACTCAGCTTTGAACACAGGAATAAATTACATTTTAAAATATATTCCCATTGAAAACAGTCATTTTAAATTATATTTTACAATTTTACTGTTTTTACTGTACTGTAACTGTACTGTTTTTTATTTTTTTTGTTCTAATAAAATGTCCTACATAAAAATCATGACTGTTTTAACAGTTTAATGTTACAGGACAATCTATTCAAGACTAAATGTGAACTTACCGGCTTCACTAATATCAGACACTCATTTGTGTGTTTTGCTGGAGAAACATGTGCTGATGTTTTACAGTTTCATGAGTCATGAAACACACCCTTCTCAACGACCTTTGATTTACACAGGACATACTGAATCATATTGAGGATTATGAACATTTATGAGCTTTAGTGAGTTCAAAAGTTAAGAGAAGTGAGAGAGACTGAAGCAGTGGCTGATGGTCCTGATAGTGATGAGAAATGAGAAACTAGTTACGCATTAATCACATATAGGCTAGGCAACATTTTGTGTGATGATTACAAAAACAAAACTAATGTGGAAATTCTCACGGTTGTGATAGTGCGGATGACACCTAGATGATTAAGAGGTTTCAGGATTAAATGTGCACAATTACAATTATCCCAAGTTGCTCCACACATAGAAATGACTAATGGAGGATGATTGTCATACAATTGTGATATGAAACTATTAAATGGATGGTGAAACTGATCCATCTCTGTTCAATCAACATTATTATTATTATTTTTTTATTTTATTGTGTATGTATATGACAATATACTCTTTGTATGTCATTATTACTTATTATAAGATAATTTAATATCGTATTTGTCCAATTTTGAGTTTGTTTATTCATGTTTAGAATTAGTTTTTGACCTGTTCTTCTGTTCAGTCGAGTCCCCACCTGTGTGTCTCCACGGTTATGATGGGATTACAGTCTTCTGTTCAGGTGTGTATCATTATCTCGCAGCTCCTTTGTTTGCCCTTGTATATAAGCTCTCTGTTTCTCATCATTGTTTAACCTCAGGTTGTATGTGGGTGTTTCCTTCGAGTAAATCTCCTGTTGATTGTTTTATTATTAGATTAAATATCTGTTTGTGTATCTCCTGAGTCCTGCGTTTCTTTTACAGCAACCCCTGACAATATTATTTTAAATGTAATATAGATTATTTATTATGCATGTGGTTTTAAGTTGAACATTTTACTTAATTTTGATGAATGCTAATTATATAATAAAGTTATAATAAAGCGAATACATTGATCTTGATCTTAAATCTAAATGTTGATTTACAGCATTTTGCATGTTATATATTCAATAAAATAAGAATATATATGTGTGAATTGTAACACCTTCCTTATTCTTCTGTAATGTAATTCTGTTATAATGTATTCCTGTGGTATTGATAACACAGATTTACAAATTTAGATAATAGTGTTAATTTATATGAAAATGACGTAACTGTTTGTGTTGTCTTTGGGGTGTTTATAGCTTTATGTTCAGAAGTGGATGTGCTGTAGAATCTTCAATTTCAAGGACGTTAAACTGACAAAAGAGTTAAAACTGGTGAGAATTCACATAAATGCTCATTCACAAACACCTTCACTTCCCACAGCGAAAGCAGATCTGAAAATCAAAGTGTGGACTGAGTGGAGGTCAGTACGAGCACCAAAGCATCTGAAAAGTAGAACCAGGAGCAAAACCGAAAAAGAGACGCTGAATAATTTTGTTCCACAAATGCATCACTAAATGAAAAGCATGTTCCACTGAATCACCGAAGTATGAATGGTATCAGCAATGCCTTGCCCTTCTCTGAGACACACTGGGAAAATAAGCACTGAGTCATTTGTTTTTTCAGGAGCTCTTTGGGAAGATTTGAGAGAGGCTTGTCCAAATAATCATATGAATTATTTTATTGTTGTCATGACAGTCAGCTAGTTATATAACAATTTCAGCTCTAATGTAGCTGTATGAGACATCATGTCCCAAAATATGTGATGCAAAACAGAATTATTCAAGAATCAATTCTTATGCTGAGCATTTGGTTAGGATCACCTGACAACACTGAATAATATTAACTGACTTATCTAGTGTAGTGAGGTATATAATAATATACTTGAGCAATATCACACAAGCAAGAATGCTGTTGTTCCGTATATCATCATGACTGTGATTTGGCAAGATATTTCTTTTAATATTCAATTTAATAAACATGAAGATTAAGTAACTTATTTCAACCAATGTGGTGGTGTTTTTTCCTGAGTGAATCGGTGGGTTCGAACAAATTAGTTGAGTGATTGATTGACACCCTCATTAACACGGGCACTCGTTTTGTTCCTGAATGAATCCGTGTTTGAAAGGATAGGTTGAGTGGATCATTCAATGATTCACTCATTAACACAGTCACCTACATTTGTTCCAGAATGAAATAGTGTGTTTGAACAAACTGGTTGGGGTGAATGATTAAAGGAATAGTTCACTTAAAAATGACAATTCTGTCACCATTTATTCACCCTCAAGGTGTTTCAAACCTGTATGAATTTATTTTTTCTGCTGAACACAAAGGAAGACATTTTGAAAAATGTTAGTAACCAAACGGTTGATGGGCCATCTGACTTCCATAGTATTTTTTTTTTCCTACTATGGAAGTCAGAGGGGTCCATCAACTGTCTGGTTACCGACATTCTTCAAAATATCTTCCTTTGTGTTAAGCAGAAGAAATCCCAGTGACCCATTAGGTACTGAGATTTTTTTCGATTCATAGTGACAGACAAAAAGGACAGAAGGAAGGCTTTGTTAAGGGGTGTTTTTTTTCATTTTGGCTTCATTTTGATAAACACAATGATTCCTGAATGAATCATTGTTTGAAAAAACTGGTTGTGTGAATGATTAAGTGTTTTGTTACACAGCCCCCCCACCCTCCTCCTCCTCCTGCTTCTCTGAGGTAAAGGAGTGTTGAGCGATCTTCAGACAGACAGGTGGAGTCGTGGTGAGATGATGTGACTCCTCTCTCTGCCTGTCCTTCCAGTATAGCTGGAGATGAGGACGCAGTCGTCTGTAGACCGTGTTAGTGGTCCTGTTGAGTCGCTGTGAGTGACTCTATATCTCATCTGTGGCCTGCTTCAGCTTCTGCTTATGAGGACAGAGTACCAGAGATTATGTGAAATAGCTCTGCATTCAGTGACTCTGGGCAGACGTGTGTCCTGTAGCTGGGACTCTGTGTCTGGCTTAACGCTGGAGTTTCTTCTTTCAGGTAGTATTTCAGTAGAACATGGACGCTAAACGGCTCGGTAGAGTTGGCATTTGTTCAGCATGGTGCAGTTCCCATAACATCAACACCATGACGCAACGTTGAGTACCCTCAAAAGGCAACGTCTTAAGCGTTATGTGAGCCGGTTCTCTGAGATGGAAAGTAATGCTGCGTTGTGTTGCCTGTGCGTTTTTCTTCAGACAGTTCAAAAGTAATGACCATTCTATTAAATCAAAATTAATAATCGCAATTTCAATATCAAGGCAAATAATGAACAATTATGATTTTGTCATGAGCTTTAGATCACATTAAAGTCTTCAGAGCAAATGTAATTTTCTTCTTTTTTTATATGCAGACGCACTTCCCTGCAAAACCTGTCATTCTAGAATGATTTATTCTGTCCAAAGAAAACTTGAAATTGTGTTTAATTTCGCAATATACATCGCAGAAAAACAAAATAACACGATGTCAGTGTTTTTTTCAATATCGTACAGCTCTAGTTTCGAATTCAGCACCAGTTACTTGATTTGTTCGAATGATTCAGTGTTTAACTAAACAGGCTGAGTAAATGATTCAATGACTCGCTCATTAAGACAGTCACTTAATTTGTTTCAGAATGTGTGTTTAAACGAATTGGTTAAATGAATGATTCAATGACTCACTCATAAAACCAGTCACTTGTCGCCACCTACTGGTATATTGATACTACTTATCCATATACTTCTGTAATTACCTGTAGAATTGCACATTTACAATGTATACTGATTAACTGCACAGTAGTTTGAACAGTTATTGAAGACATGTATTATACATTAAGGCCTAAACAAATCATAAAATATACGAAATACACAAAGGTAAGAAAAAGTAACTTTCATGGTAAACAAAATAGAATTCAGCCAGAAGTGCTCTTAAAATATCGGAATCTGTTTAATGTGCATTGAAACAGGATTCAGCCTGATACACAGTCAGATCCAGACCAGTGAGTTATTTCTTCCCTCTGAGAGCTCTCAGAGCAAAACACACCAAAAGACCTCAACACACGCTCCTAATGTGCAGAACACACAAGTTTTGAGTTTCAGTCGCTTTAAGATGTCTGATGCACAAATATCAGAGATCTACGCCTACACACTTCATCTATATTCAACAAAAATAAAGTGAATTTCGCCAAAAAGAAGAATAAAAATCTAAAAGGCAAAAACTTGCCTTGCTAGCACTGTTAACTTAATCTAGCTCACATCCGTTTTCCACTTTTATACTAAATTCTGACCTAAATCCCCCCACCAAAAAGGTACATAATAAATACTCAGTTGTGACGCAATGAGTTCAGAGTATCTTAATCAAACAAAAATATATCATCTATGTACTTAAGTGGATAAATTAGGTTGCCATCTTGCTATCTGAACGACACAGCATATAGTTCATGTCAAGTTCTTAGCTGACAGAATAGCAGAATTACTGTGTAATATTATTACAAACAGACATGATAGTGCTTCTTTCCATAATCAGAGTGAAAGGACATAGTCTTGTAAATCTAGAGAGGACGTTTTCAAAAAAACAAACGACCCACAAACTCTCTCCACCTCTCTATATTTGTAATACAGCATCAGCATTGTGTAGCAGGACACATTGGAAGTGTGTGCTTGGCATAGGTACAGCATCCCATTATAAGACTCTGGTGGTTTCACATTTTTACAAAGTTAAAACTTCTCATGAGACCATTTGTAATTCTCTGAAACTTAGGCGAGAAAGAAATCTTGGGGTTGTGATACTTTCCTCACGAGAATAAAATGGTATTAAGATATTTCGGTTGCACGCATTCTCACATTCGCTCCATATGCCAGGGAAAAAGCCTGGCTTGATATTCGTCAAAATGCTCTATATATAAGTCACAGAGCAGGATGCTCCCACTCATATGGCTATATTTCTGTGGTGTACGTGAATAAATAAACATAAAGCTATATTATATACGCTAAAATGAAAAGATCTAGACAGCTACTCTACACATAAAAAGATCACTACAGACTATCATACTTAAATCCTCACCGCACTGTTAAGATTCAACATTAGGCACTGAGATTTTTTTCGATTCATAGTGACAGACAAAAAGGACAGAAAGGAAGGCTTAGTTAAGGGCTGTTTTTTTCATTTAGGCTTGATTTGATTAAAAAAAAGTCCTTAGTGGAGAAGTAAAGGCCATGTAGTGTGTATATATATACAGTTTAAAATACTTTCTTCTAATGAACAATGTTTGTTCATTTCTCTTGTTAAGACAAACACAGGGGAAACGAAAGGTGTTCAGTTTTATAAGCGAGTTAGTGTGATCTGTGTGATGTGCTGACTGAAGACGAGGGTCGTGAGAGTCAAATCAAGGCTACAATCAGTCATTTATCTCTTGTTCCCTTCTTTTGGTGATTTTTCACATTCTCTTTGAACTTGCTCTTACACACAAACACACACTTTCCAGGCCGTTAGCCAAGTTGATCCTCGTACTGCTTCCTGAAACAGTCACCAGCAGGGAAGAAGTCCCAGCATCGCTCCTGATACATTTTCCAAACGTATGACTCCTAGAAAGAGAGAAAAATTAAATCTAATGTTTTAAGTGTACATTTAGAAAAAGTATTAAACAATATTTCAATTAAAATTTTTGGTCCCACTTTATATTAAGTGGCTTTAAGTACTATGTACTTACATAGAAAAATAAATACAATGTACTTATTGTGTTGAGGTTGTATTGTAAAACACTTTTGCTGCTATTGAGATGTGATACGGGTAAGGTTAGGGACAGGTGTGGTGGTATGGGTCGATTTAAGGGTAGGTTAAGGTGTAAGGGAAGGGTCAACTGTGTAATTACAAATGTAATTACATCAATTAAGTACAGTTGTAATTACATGCAGGTATTTTCAAAATATAAGTACAATGTAAAAACATGTATGTACACAATAAGTCCATTGTATCAAAGTAGTAACTTCAATGTAAGTACATAGTACTTAAAGCCACTTAATATAAAGTGGGACCAAATTTTGATATGTATCAAAAGATAAGTCGGTAAGACAATAAAAGTATTTTATTCAGCAAGGACGGATGTATTAAATTGATCAAAAGTGACATTTATAATGTTAAAAAATATTTATATTTCAAATAAATGCTGTTCTTTTGAACTTTGAACAAAAACATTCAAAAATCTTACCGACCTGAAACTTTTGAACAGTACTGTAAAATATATGTATAATGTATGCCCTTTTAGATAAAAACTGAATTCTGTTGTTGTTAGTTTATTTTTAGCGACTGACCTGTCCTGTGTGCTCCGTTTCGTCTTTATTGATTAAGTACATCAGGAAGAACCTGCACGCGGAGAACACACGGTTTCAAAATAAGGAAACAAAATATTAGCTTGCACGGTTTCTCAATAAGCAAAAGTATTTACAATACACTTACATGTAGTTGGCTAAATTGTGCTCCTCCAACGTATGCGTTTCGAAGCCATGCGGAGTCGAGTCAAAGTAGTCACTTCCAATTCCACAGATGAAACACTTAGTCTTTGGAAAAACCACAAAAATATGATAGATTTTCAGTATGTGTCAGACTGTAATGCATAACACAAGTACACATTGCATTCTCAGGATTGTCACAAGGGGCGCTATGGCACACATTAGCAAAAACTTCTTCAACGGTCAGTTTCCTCTTTGAGGTTAACCGCTGTCATGGCAAAGCAACAGTTTGAAGAGGATCTCATTGAGAAAGCTAGTTAAAGTTGAGTGAATAAGCTAATTCCCTTCTACACAGTAAGCAAAAATTAGTGTGTGTACATTAAATTAAATGTTGAATATAATGTATAATGATTCAATAGGGGAATATTTGTGGGTCCTGATAATGCCAAATGTCTTCTGTTACCATTAAAAAGTGGCCTACGTTATTTTAAATATCTAGTCAGTGACAGAGTGCAATCATATTCGACTAAAATAATTCTTCAGAATCATTTATTCTGGTGTCTCTATTGTCTTGTTCATTGGGTTTCCAGCACCAAGTCCAAGCCTAATCATTTACACACCCAATGTAACACCAAATCTAGCATTTTAATCAACAGTACATTTTCTGATGTTTTGTTTTATACATTTTCTGTCTTGGAGTATCGCAATAATACCGTATTGTGCGTCCATACGTAAATTGCATGAGCTTATTTTGAACATCAGATCGAAAGATCTGAAAAAGCCCAAACATTTCGCCGCCCATACAGAAATCAGAAGTGATTGAAAGTGGACAAAAGAGACGGATTAAAACATCAGGAGTAAAAGAGTCTCGTCTACTTGTGATCCATCTTAATACCAGCTGTAAACAGGGCCATTGACTAAACACCATTTATCTGCTTATTCTGTCCATAAAGCAGCCATTTAGCAACAAAGAGACTTGATTTACACATAAAGTGAGCAGTTTGTTTTGTTTCCATGTCCATTTAGGGGTGAGCTTATGTGAAAAATGTGGTTACTGTCAGCCCAATAGATTTAAATGACATTTTGCATACTTGAGTGAAGTATAAAAATATATAAAGAGCAGTTGTACCTCCATGTCCTCTCGGACCTGCTCCTGCTGATCTCTCAGCTCACCAAAGGCATCGATGATCAGACCTGCACACAACACAAACATCATGACAGATAACATCATGTCAAAAGTGCTATACAGCCCACAGGGTCTAAAGCTCTCTAAAAACACACGTTCCTCACCTTGAATGATGGCCAGCAGGATTACAATGACAAAAAAGAAGAAGGTGATGTCGAAGACCACACGATAAAGTTCATACTCGTCTCCGGCCGGATCCTCGATCTCATCTCCTATACCGCCACCGGCTCGCACGCCCACGTACATGTGGAACAGATAACACTGAGAGAGAACACATGATCACGGTCAGGCGGGAAATGAGAGAGTGGATATAACTAAACATAGTCAAGTCACATTCATTTATATAGCGCTTTTAACAATGCAGACAGTTTCAAAGCAGCTTTACAGTGATAATAGGAATTGAAAGATTGTTTTGAAGAATAAATGTAGAACCACTTACAGTCATCATGTCGTCACACTTCATGTCCGGTTCATCTTCATCCTCACTCATGTTGTAGAACTTTCTGAAGAAGTTGAAGGCCACAACGGTGTAGAGGTAGACCACCACCGCCAGCAGACCCACCGTCATCAACAGCTAAAACACAGTCATCATCAACATTCACAGCTGAAACTGATTTCTGTCAAATCTCTGTCAAATGTGCCGATCTCCGAGAGCTGTACCTGTTTTCCATTGTGGGTTACGGAGGACAGGATGGTGCGCAGGGTTTTGACGCCCATGGCAATGTCCAGCAGATGACAGGCGTAGAAGAAGTTGTTATAGTGGCCAAGAAATGACATGACCATATACCAAACCAGATACAGGAACGTCTAAGAGCAAAACAGAATCCAAATGAATTATCATACATATATACTGTATATATGGAAAAAGTCCGTTTTGTCTTTACTGAAACTCACATTATCAGTGAACACCACTCCAAATTTCCAGATCTGGTATTTGATGTCGAAAGATGTCAACCTGTGGATTCATGATATTGTATAAATATCTCCATTCTATTATACCGTCATGTTTATGAGTAGTTCGATCTTCGATAGTTCGATGTTCGATTCTCAAACAAATGACTCTTATGAACAGGTTCATTTTAGTGAATCAAAAAATTCTGCATGACCAGAGTAGTTACAAGAGTAAACAAATTACGCTTGTGAGACACATTTTTAGTCATTTAAAAATAGAGAGTAGTATAGTCCAATCAATTACCAAACAAATAACTTTAATAAGCTGTAAACTTTAATACAGCTTACAACTTACTGTTTTGTTGTGAGATTTAAATCAAGTAGTTACGGACTTAATACGACAGTGTAGTTAGATATACATTATACTATTTTTAATTCAAATAAATTAATAAATATTTTTGTTTAAAAGGGTTAGTTCCCTCCAAAATTGAAATTCTGTCATTATTTCCTCATTATGACCCTCATGTCGTTCCAAACCTGTAAGACCTTCCTTCATCTTCGAAACACAAATTAAGATATTTTTTATGAAATTTGTGAGGTTTCTGTCCCTCTATTTAAAGTCCAGGTAACCAAAATGTAAACGGAAACGAATCCATATGAATCCAGCAGATCTTTTACGCTTTGGTTAACCAAAATCTTATGGGTTTGGAACGACTGTGGTTGAGTAAATGATGACAGAATTTTCATTTTTGGGTGAAATGTGGCCGGTTGCATAAACTAGTCTTAAAAGTTAGTCATCTAATTGTATTCTTCAAGACTGGTCCTAACTTTTTAAAGTCAGACAAATAAAGAGGTATATCTGTCTAATTTGAACTGGTCAAACTAGTTCACAGTCTTAACACAGGGATTCCCAGCCCTCCCAATGGACATATTCGTTTTTGCTGTGGTAGTGAATCACTTCTTGTTACTTGTATTGGATATTGACATTTTGGTGACTTATGAGAGTGTGTCTGGCATCTTTCTGTACCATGTGAACATTGAGGGATCAGGCTGAGGCTTCTTCTCATGCGTCATGGCGCTGACATCAAGAGATGCTAGATCCATGCCCAGAAGCTCAGCGATTCTTTCTCTACCGTAGATATCACCATACTTCTCTAGCACCTGCAACACAGACACACCATAAACACCCTCAGACTTCAACATGTCGTGATACACGGAGGGAAACATCTGCACACACAAGTATAGCACACCCCTGACCTTTCTCTTGACAAATTTATCCCAGTAGTTGTTCGGAAAACTCCTGAGTGTAAAATAAAAGGGAATGCCATTTCAGATGTCTTCACAGGGATACATTTATACATAATAGGAATAATAATATAGTGATATTACGGTGTATTGAGGACAAGTCTGTCCCACTGGCCCTTGATGTCGTCATCTTCTGGTTGTTCAGTTACATACAGACCGTCAAACTCCAGTTTACGGGCCAGCTCCTTCTCTCTCTTAAAGATGACCAAAGGAACCTGGACAAGCACAAACACAGTGTTAGCAGCTTATACTAGCTCAAACGTTACAAAATAAAAATTCTGCCATCTTTTATTCAATATACCTGACTGAAGGGAAGGATATCAGTGAAAAATAATAAAATGTTTGATTTGTTTCTCACACAAAGCTTCAGAAGACTTATAGAATTCAGTCATATGGACAACATTTATGATGCTTTTATGGTCCTTTTTTCATGCTTTCCCTGGAAGAGCAGCGTCAACATTCTATTGAATATCTCATGTTTCACAGAAGAAATAATCCCACAGATGTACAATGACGTGAGGGTGAGTAAATGATAACCCTGACCTTCAGACAGTTGTAGCCGATGATACAGAGGAAGGAAATGATGGTGTGTACGACGGAAAAGAAGGTCATAGAAGGTTCCATATATCCAGTGCTCTCCTCCAGGAAGTAGTAGACAAACCCTTCATCGTCATCTTCCTCTTCAGTAGAGCCTTCAAACACCCCGGATCCCTCAAACACACCAGAGCCTTCAAACACACCAGAGCCTTCAAACACACCAGAGCCCTCAAACAAACCAGAGCCCTCAAACACACCAGAACCCTCAAACATGGCCGAACCCTCAAACTCCTCCTCCTCGTCTCCTCGTCTGTCAGACACCTACAGGAGGAAACAGCTGACTTGAATCCAATTTGCTCTTGAAACATGTTATTACAGCAAATCACATAGCTGTCAAGTGGAGCTGCACGATTCTGGATAAATTGAGAATCACATTTTGTGTTACAAATAGAGATCACGATTCTCCCACGATTCTGAATAGACAGAACGCAAATTAGCAAATCCGCAAAATAGGCAAATTAGGGATGATGCATGATTAGGGACTTTATTAACTACATTCAAAATCCATCTATAACGTTTGAAAAAAAATAAGTGTGACATTACAAAAACAACAAAATTAATAATAATGGTTTCCAAAATTAAATACATTTTATTGTACTCAAGCATGTTTTTTTGGAAAATATTTTTTTTATTTTGTTGACAGCACATATGAGATTAACGCGAAAAACTATGTCTGGCAATAGAATTTAAAAAACTCTCATTTTTATTTTTTATTTATTTTTATTTATTATTATTAATTATTATGTTGATGTGTTCAACAATGAAATATGTAAAACTTATTTCATTAACACCTTAAGTCAAGTCAAGTCAAGTCAAGTATATTTATATAGCGCTTTTCACAATACAGATTGTATCAAAGCAGCTTCACAGTATCAATCAAAAACAACATAACAATGTTTGTTTATTAGTGGAAAACAATAAAAAATAAAAAAAGACATCCAAGTTTGGAAGGGCTGATCAATGGTATTAATGATTGGTTAATTAATTTGAATATCCCCAAGTGTTCACATTAACTCAAAGCACCTTTTGTAAAATGCTTTTATTTTGATTTACTATTTTCGGGTCCCCAGATCCCAGTTTTAAAATCATACTGACCCTGTAGAAGAGCAGAATGAAGTTGAGTGCAAAGGAGATAAAGAGAGCCAGGAAGCGCAGGTTGTAGAAATTGCGAGACAGATAGTTCTAGAAGAAGAGAAAGTAGTTTTAGATGCGGCAGGTAGAATCTGAAAAATATAATATAATATAATTATAATATAATGGAACAATGTACAATACAATTACCATGAATTTGATTCTTTGGATTTCAAGCTCATTCCAGAGTTCAAAGCCTCCTTCCTCTTCCTTCTTGCCTTTCTTCGCTTTAGCCTTTTCTTTTATCTCCTCTGGCTCTTCAGGTTTTTCCTCAGGCTCAGGTTCTGCTTCCTTCTCAGCTTTCTCTCCATTTTCAACACTTTGAGAGCCAGAAGGATTAGTCAAAGAAACAACAGCATTGTTTTTTATATTGTGATGAATAGGACTTTACAATTGTTCTCGACTGAAAGACTTCATCAAATTTTGTATGGGAAAAAACTGCTCATTGGTTTTCCATTACTCACTCTGCTTTTTCGGGTTCTGGGGCTGGTTCTTCCTCTACTTTCTCCTTCTCTACCGCTTCTCCCTCTCCTTCTTCGGTCAGCTGAAATACCCGATAAAACAATGAGGAGAAAACAAGAATGTTTAGATTAAGAGTCTACAAAGCAATGAGGTCTTCACGGGTCAAAAAATTCGTACCTGAAGAGACCAGTAAATGTGCTACACGGAACCGACCTGGATCTGTCTATTATTTGAAAGTTGGACCCGGACAGAATCGAGAAATGTCATAAATGATCATAAATAAAAACACTTTTACTCACCAGCTTCCTCTTCAGCAATGGACTGCCTTCTGGAGTTGGAGGCTCCTCTGGCTCAGTTTCTCCCATGTCTCCAAGACCACCATGAGGACCAAAACCAGGCCTTGCACCATCATCCTCTTCTCCCTCTTCTGCTTCATCCTCTCCTCCTCCGGCTCCCTCCTCTCCTTCACCAGCTCCACCTGATTCCTGTACTTTTCTTGCACCTGGCTCTGGAGGAAGGTCATCGTGCACCTCGTCTTGAGTTGGGTCAGGCATGTTAGTCAGAATCTCTGTCAACGTCATCTTCTTTGCTCCCTCCACCAGACCTCCTCCGAATAGGGTGTTCCAGATGAGCATGAAGAAACCTCTGCAGACGCTGTAGATGAAGTGCAGGATGCCAAAGAGAACAGTATAAAGGAACATCACCAAACCGACAATCATCTCCTTTATGGTCATTTTCCTGATTTTGCGGTAACGCCGTCTGAGATTGCGGAACGTGAAGAGGCTTATGAAGTCCACTACGCTCTTGATGAAGTCAGAAAAGGCTGAGCTGGATTCGGGCGGTGCTTCTTCTCCATTCCCTTCCTCTCCTTCTCCCTCTCCATTTCCTCCACCACCGCTCTCCTCTTCATTTTCTTCATCCTCATCTTCGATCACCTCCTCTTCTTGCTCGGAGATCTGTGAGGCTATGTTCATCTCAAAGATGGTGTCCTCACAGAAGTTCACAAAGAGCTCCATCTTCTCAGATTCACAGCCCTCATTGACCACATCAAAGATGAACTGTCGCTTTGACTCTCTGACCTGAGGCATCTCCCATTGGTTGCGGTTGGCTTCACTGATTTCAAAGTAGATGCGCTCTATCCTCTTGCTGGCACCCATAATCTCAATTCGGCCCAGGAAAGGGCGAAAGTAGTTCAGCACGCTCTCGGCTTGCTCCAAGAAGTTCTGCAAGCGGGTGTCATGGGGAACATGCTCAGAGAGGTTGGTGAGTAGCACGGCAATATTGAAGCCGATGTCTTTGGCTGGCTCTTGGAAGCGATCGGCAAACTCCTCAAAATTGATCATCTCGTTCTCATCAGCCTCTGAGCAAGACAGCAGGAACTGGATCTCAGATGGCGTGTACTGTTTCTGACTGTCCATAGCCTTGGAGAAGTCTTTCTTGGAGATGAGGCCACGAGGGTCCGTCACATAGTCACGGAAGGCGTCCGATGCCACAATATCCTTCAGTTTGAGGAACATGTCGAAGAACTTGAGAATCATCTCTACATTGCTGGATGACTCAACCAGCATGTCAACCATCTGGCGAGCAATTGTGCCATTCACAATATTACCTGTAAAGGAGCCATAAAACAGGCCATAGATCATAACTGAAGTCTTTACAGGTTTGTAGGTCACTTAAGTTATTATGATGGAGAAATATGTCTTACCCTCCAGTAGAGAGAGAAGCATCACCACCATGTCCTTTTGCAGATCAAGAAGCTCCTTCAACAGACCAATTTGACTGGAGTCCTGGAACCATATTCAGACACACAACAAAATAACAAAGTTATCCACAAAATGTCTCACTTTATACAGTAATAATAAAGACCATTGGATTCAAGACCTAGTTCTCCGGGGGGGGGGGGTTATTTTAATTTGATTTTTATATGATATGCACCATGAGACCAAGAAAGAAGTATCCTGATCAGGCATAACTGCTTTCAGTGGCATAACTAACATCTCTGGCATGGGTTGTAGTTTGGGGGGACATGGGAAACCACCTACTCTCATCTTACCTCAGAATGTGTTCTACTCCAGAAATGATCCTGGGATTGCATTTATAAACAGACACAAACATAGTATCACACACACTGTAACCTATCATCTAACAGTATAGACGGAGATGTAGATGGAAAAGCCAGACAAAGATGTCAGATGCTGGCATAGTCTTTGACATTTGCAAAATAAAATAATTCCTAATTTGATCATTCTATTTCTAGGTTTTTAGATGATGGTCTAAAGCAAGAAATGCCAGCAGACACATCAATTCATAGTCATAGTCTTTCAATATCGCACACAGTACACATACTAACATGAGTAAAGACAAAAAAGCACAAAGGCCTGCACATATACATCAAGAAATATTGGATGAATCTCACAAAACCTTTTTGGTATGGTGCACTGCTTCATATATATATATATATATATATATATATATATATATATATATATATATATACAGTATATATACACTCACCGGCCACTTTATTAGGTACCCCATGCTAGTAACGGGTTGGACCCCTTTTTGCCTTCAGAACTGCCTCAATTCTTCGTGGCATAGATTCAACAAGGTGCTGGAAGCATTCCTCAGGGAGTTTGGTCCATATTGACATGATGGCATCACACAGTTGACACAGATTTGTCGGCTGCACATCCATGATGCGAATCTCCCGTTCCACCACATCCCAAAGATGCTCTATTGGATTGAGATCTGGTGACTGTGGAGGCCATTTGAGTACAGCGAACTCATTGTCATGTTCAAGAAACCAGTCTGAGATGATTCCAGCTTTATGACATGGCGCATTATCCTGCTCAAAGTAGCCATCAGAAGTTGGGTACATTGTGGTCATAAAGGGATGGACATGGTCAGCAACAATACTCAGGTAGGCTGTGGCGTTGCAACGATGCTCAATTGGTACCAAGGGGCCCAAAGAGTGCCAAGAAAATATTCCCCACACCATGACACCACCACCACCAGCCTGAACCGTTGATACAAGGCAGGATGGATCCATGCTTTCATGTTGTAGATGCCAAATTCTGACCCTACCATCCGAATGTCGCAGCAGAAATCGAGACTCATCAGACCAGGCAACGTTTTTCCAATCTTCTATTGTCCAATTTCGATGAGCTTGTGCAAATTGTAGCCTCAGTTTCCTGTTCTTAGCTGAAAGGAGTGGCACCCGGTGTGGTCTTCTGCTGCTGTAGCCCATCTGCCTCAAAGTTCGACGTACTGTGCGTTCAGAGATGCTCTTCTGCCCACCTTGGTTGTAACGGGTGGTTATTTGAGTCACTGTTGCCCTTCTATCAGCTCAAACCAGTCTGGCCATTCTCCTCTGACCTCTGGCATCAACAAGGCATTTCCGCCCACAGAACTGCCGCTCACTGGATGTTTTTTCTTTTTCGGACCATTCTCTGTAAACCCTAGAGATGGTTGTGCGTGAAAATCCCAGTAGATTAGCAGTTTCTGAAATACTCAGACCAGCCCTTCTGGCACCAACAATCATGCCACGTTCAAAGTCACTCAAATCACCTTTCTTCCCCATACTGATGCTCGGTTTGAACTGCAGGAGATTGTCTTGACCATGTCTACATGCCTAAATGCACTGAGTTGCCGCCATGTGATTGGCTGCTTAGAAATTAAGTGTTAAGGAGCAGTTGGACAGGTGTACCTAATAAAGTGGCCGGTGAATGTATATATGTATGCATTCCGGCCCTTTCCAAACAATCTATACTGGCAGCATTTCTCACAGCGAGCGTCAATGGCAGAGGAGGAAACCCACTATAATTTTACAAAAACTACTGCTATTGTATCATGGAATGTAGTTTTAAGAGTTTTTATGCAAGAATGTAGTTGCTTATATATGCGATTTTGCGATCTTGACAGGTTTTGTGAGATTTGCACAGTATTGTACAGATTTTCTTGAGAATGTATGAGTGTAAGAAAAGCATAACATGGTGCAGGTCGAGGGAAATACATTTCCTCTACAAGTGAGTAACAGCAGGAACAAGGCATAGTGACACCTCCCTCAGCTCCAATATATCAAAATGAACCCAACAAGGTTAAGAATGCTTTCAGAAATTCAACACTGATACAGTGGGAACAGAGGGGTTATCCATTTTTAAAAAAAAATGCACGTGGTCTAATAAGAATCTCAATAATCTCACAATCAACTTAATTATAATAAATGGTCCCTGCTTGGAGCATTATGTTGAGAAAACACTTGCAGGAAACGTGCCGACACGTAAGCAATACGGCGGGATCAGGAAGCAGGGAAGTACAGTACTGTGTAAGTTTGTGGAAAGCAGTGCAAATGTTCTAAGACTGAAGCAAAAACAAAGATTCTTACGCCATTTCGGAGTCCTTGGTCAGGGTGCATCTGGCAGGGTTACACATCAGAATAAAAATGTTACCCATCAACATTTTTAATACATTTTTGTATTGATACCACTCCCACTCTTATTGGACAAATCCAATCATTCCTTGTTTTATTTAATTTAATCTTTCACTTTTGCTTATGTACACAACCAGGGGTAAAACTGTTTTATATTAAAATTAAGAAAGTTTAGTCAAAAAACAAGCTTATTGCAGTTGAGTTGGCCTATTTTAGTCATCACATTATAGTAAAACCAAACCGTGTCACTTTGACGGTTACAAACCAACTTTGACAGATGACAACTGATCTTCCAACAAACTGAAGACTAGTAAATGTTTCACTATAAGCACATTCTCTGATTTTTGAAGCTTGAGAGTGGGAGAGGTTCTCAATTTTGAGAAATACAAAAATGCAGTACATAGGTACCGGATGTGTAACAAGTATTAGAACAAAATCAAACACCACAGCAGAGAGGTTAAGAGAAACAACACATGATTAGAGATTACTAGTGCATCAACATTCACTTCACACTACAAACATGTTCCATATTCATGGATTAGTGGTGATATTGGACTAAACATTTATTTTATATAATGACTACAGAGTGAAATAAAATCCATTTGGTTTTGTAAAGAAACATTTACTTGAATATTTACTTTGATGTAAATACTAACCACCACAATCAGTCAATTCAATTAACAGCAATAAACAATTTAGAAAAGCTTCCCAAAAAATATATGAGAAAATGTAACAATCAAGTTTTAATAAATACAATAAGGTTTCTTCTAAATCTATAATTCATGATTTGAAGAGGCAGAAACTGAATTATGGGGTTAATAACACAGTCAACACCAGATTAGAACATGGCCAGTATCTTCTTAGAAATACTATAAAAATAGATATATTTACTATGTATAGTTACAACTAAACATTAGTTCTGAGAAAAAAATGCAAACTCCAAGACAGAAAATATATTATTCTACTGTGATCATACTTATATAGAGTATATAAGTATGTACATGTACATGTATGACATGCGTTTGAATTCTATTCTATTGCACAAATTATATGATCAATGCAGATGAAACATTATAAAAGTTTAAATTTGGAACATCTGAGAAAAGCTTTTACTTTCAACTGATTTAACATTTTATACACTTGACCGTATGTGTCTTTTACAGCAATGCTTAGTGACAAATACGATGCATTTTTTTCTCCGATTTCCTTCGTGTAAAGTTGGTCAAATTATGTTTTGCTTTTAGATTAGGAAAATTAAATGGCAAGTTGAAATAAAACAACATACAGATGATAGAGATTCAGTGTTGTCGGAACCTTTCCTGGAAAATTGCGTGGTCTTCTAGATGCAATAAAAGCCATCAAGATGGTAAGATTTATCGGTCATGATAGGGGTTTGTGTGCATTCAACGTGTGAGTTCCTACCTGTGCTAGCTTCATCATCATGTGTGCAAACACGTGCAAGAAGCCCACCACGGCATCCCACAATCTGCTGTGAGCCAGAGACTGCTGATTACCAGTGCAAGGGCCCTATGGCGGAGAAACAACAAACCGTGATGGAGACAGAAATGTGCAGTTCTCAAAGAGCTTGACTTCACATTGCAGAGACAACAGTACCTGGATATACTCTGTCAGGCTGTTGAAAACCTGTTTAGCAACCGTCATGGCCTTAGAGAAGTTCCTCTTGCCTGGTTCATCAATGATATCCTTCCCTGAGTAATACCAGTAGAAGTCACTGATAGACTCCTGAGACCAAAAAGACAAGAGTGAGGAAGACAATGAGAAGAAGAGACAACAAAGCGCACTTAAGAGTCGGTATTAGGGATACACTGATATGATTCGGTACACATTTTTAAGGGCCCTTTCACACCTACATTGTTTGGTCCGGATTTTCAGACTTTTCACTTTGATCTGAATCAAAATTACAATTTGGTCAGACGAAAAAGAGGTAGTCTCGGTCAGGATCAAACTGAACAACGGTTTAGTTCGTTTCTAGTGTGAAAGCACTTTCTGTATGGTTCGGACTTTCAGACCATTTACAGGAAGTTCTGGTGGTTCTCGCAGGATTGCTTGCAGCCTTCTCCTCCTTTCCTGCCGGCGACGATACGTTCGCACAACGAGGACGTTCATTTGGCGAATTTGAACTAGCCTCGAGTATAGTTGGTGCTGAAAGTAGTAATGCCGTGATAACAACAGTATAGTGGCAACGATAATGCGTCTGTTCATTCATTCTTGTCAAAGTTACCCGCCGAATTGACAACACGCTGACGTCAGACGCACGTCCGTTTACAAACCAATCAATGTCAAGATGCAGCCCACATAGATGAAGACGCAAGTATGTCATGTAAAGTTCTTTAGTGCGCTTGCATAATTGCAATGTGAAACCAAACCAAAACTATGTATAAAATCTATCAAAACATGAACTTTGGTTCGGACCTTGGTGCGGCCTGGTCCCACCAGACTCTCTGACTCTCTGCCATTACTGAACTACAACTCAAAATAACGCACAACGTCATTGTTCTCAGCCAGTCCCTCTGTTCGCTGATTGGCCCGGTAAAAAATGAATCGGAGAAAACCAAAGTCTACAGCAGAATCCCAGACGTAGTACTGAAGGAAAATGAAAATTGAGCGGAAGTAGGAGGGCGGAGTCAGGCTAGACTTTTTTTTTGACTATGTGTCCACATACTTCTGGGGTCAGTACTGTACACCGAGATGTAGAGGGAGACGGGACGGTGAGATGAAGCAGTACCTGCAGTCTGAGCAGATAGTCGACAGTGCAGATGATGACGTTGATCGTGGTTGTGCTGCCGGTCTGTGTGCGCAGATAGTTCTGGAAATCTGAAAAGAGATGGAAACTTAAAGCAGGCGGTTCTTTTAAAATTTTACAGTGGGGTCGGTAAGATAAAAAAAAAATACACTTTACAATAAGGTTAATTAGCTTAACATGAGCTAATAATGAGAAATACTTCTTCAGTATTTATTAATCTTAGTTAATATTAATTTTGACATTTACTAATACGATACTAAAAATCAAAGGTTGTGTTTGTTAACATTAGTTAATGAACTAACACGAACAAACAATGAACAGCCGGATTTTTATAAACTAACATTCACAAAGATTAATAAATACTGTAACAAATGTATTGCTCATTGTTAGTTGTTAATAGATTTACTAATGTTGACTAATGAACCTTATTGTAAAGTGTTTTATAGGAAATCATGATTCGTGATCAGGGTTCTTTAAATATATACATTTATTTGAAATCTTTACTGTCACTTTTGATTAATTTAATGTGTCCTTGCTTATTAAAGTTTATTTCTTAAAAAAAAAAAAAAAAAACTTGCCAACCCCAAATTTTTAAACAATAATGCATAGAAAAGGTACAGGGTCCATCACAAAGAATCAAGCATTACTGATCAAAATATAATTTTTTTCTCGATCAGTGTTCTTGTTTTTGGAGCATATGTTTTTATTATTCTCTGCTGTCTCATGTTGTCCAAACACTACAGTAGTGTATTCAAAAGCATTTGTGCAGGAAGCTCACCGTTGTTGTGGCCTTCACAGAGAAGCTGCAGGAAGCGGAAGAGGTCGCAAGTGAATTCATCATCCGCCATCACTTTCTCTTCTTAACACACACACACACACACACACACACACACACACACACAAACAGTGAGGGAAATGTGGGGAAAGAAATACAGAACAGTGCTTTACTGCACTAGACTTCTAAATACAAAGTGAATTATTAGACTTAAAAAAATATATATATTTTCAAAGATTAAACTGGTTAGTGTGTAAAAAATAAAGATGAAAAAAATTCCTTGTTTTACTCACCCCAAACTTAAAAAAAACTAAAAAAGTAGTGTACATTTATCAAAATGTGGTTTCATAAATATAACAGCATAAAGGCTTGACATCATTTTCATTTTCAGTATTCAGGGTGATAAGGGTGTGTATAATTGCTTGGTCAAAACCCCTTGGCGTCACTTTTTAATGACTATAAAAGTCATTTAATAGACGAGCTGGGCACTCCATTGCTTTCGATGAGAAAACTTTGGCATCACACACAGATGCGATGGACATTGGAATTTTATCATCATGATGACATTATATATTTTGGGGTGTTATTTTCAATTTAAACAGCTACAATTATATTATTTACATTACACTATTTAGACATCTTTGAGCATGTGACCAAGCCCCTACCTACACATTTGTATATTATATATAACAGGAAGATATTAGTTACAATTTATTCAAAAGGTACAAAAGTTTGCGAATGATTTGTGTGAGGAAGAGGAACAGACCCAAAAGCGATCATCGCCGAGGATGATTCTGAAACAAAACGCCCAACTTTCACGAGCATCTGATCGACAGATAAACTATGCCCTCTTCTTTATGGTTTATGTAGTGGATATTTCAGCAAAAAGTTTGCTTCACTTTGTATATTCAGTTTAGCAGCATTAGGTTAAAGAGGGTAAACTGTATCATTCAACTAAACTGTGTCAAAACGTTCATTATCTGTCCATGCAATAAATGCACTCCTTGAATGAGTGTGGATTTCCCCTATGTGACACATTTCAGAGGCAACTAAAATGAGGGTAGCATTTTATTTTACAGTCCTGCTCCCCATGTTCATACTACACACTTATTAGTAATTACAATAACTGTGGAATAACTAGGTAATAACCCTGAACCTACCTCTAATACTTTAACCCATGTAGTTACATATATTAACCAGTACTTTCTTAGGTAAGTACACTGTAAGTACACATACTGTAAAATAAAGTCCAACCGTGCCAACTGACATGAATGCTTATGAATTTTGACTTTGACTTTTAGCTATTATAGTTTTTTAAGGACAAAGATATGAACTTTAAAATAAAAGGGGAACCCTGTGCTTTAAAAAGTGACACTAAGGGGTCCTGACCAAGCGTCAATATGTGACGAGTTGTGAGTGAGAACTGCGAGTTTAATCACTTCATAGCACTTCAGCTCTCATTAGCATGTTAGTAGGACCACAAGGACCTGCTGTGGCACATCTGTTTAGCTGTTTACTGCAGAAACCAGCAAACATGGAAAGGGGAGGCAGAGACCTGACGTCCACACTGAATCCACAGATTAAAGGGTAACACTATTGTTATGCTCCCCTTTAGACTTTCTGTTGACTATAAGTAACGTTACATCTACGGCCCTGTTTACACCTGGTATTAAGATGCGTTTTGGTTGATCTTGTCCACTTCCAGAGGTAGTTGATAACACATTTGTCCGGATTTCTTTCGTAGTGTAAACGCTCATGCGGTCGAATGTGTTCGAACAGGCACAAAAGACGCCTACTCTCCTCCTACTGACCTAATGCATAAACATTACAGGATGCAAGCTAGCCAGATTTGAACTTTGTCAGCTGAAGACATAGATTTAGTTTGAAGATGAAAAACGTACCAAGCACAATGTTCTTTCACCATTCCTGATTTCTAACACACACTCTTACGGCTGTCAGAGCAGAAACTAAAGCTGATGCTCTCCGTGTGTTTTTGTCGTCTCCGTGCACATTCATATGTAAATTGCGTGAGCTAACTTTGTCCATTAGATCGAAAGATCTGAAAAAGCCCATACATTTACAGACAGAAGTGATTAAAAATGGACAAAAGAGACGGATTAAAACACCAGATGTAAAAGGGTATGTCTCCCTCGTCTACATGTGATCTTTTCGAACAAACCGCATCTTAATACCAGCTGTAAACAGGGCCTGCATGTCAACTAACTCTCATTAAGGTATTAGTAACTGTCTGCTTAATGTCTGCTAACACTTTATTTTGATGCTCCCCAACAGAGACTCTACTGACTATTGCAGTAACTTTGCAAGTACATCAACTTATTCTACTAACCCTCCCAGTCTACTAATGCTTTACTAATACTCTAATGAGAGTTAGTTGACATGTAGGTGCAAAGTTGCTTATAGTCAACAGATTATTTAAAGGAGACCATTAAAAAAAATTGTAACTGATTAAAGCCCTCCCCTCTCCCAGAATGGCAGCACTAGTAGACACACACACACACACACACACACACACACAGATGGTACAACTACTTTAAAGGGACAAACATTAATACACTGACTGAAAGAAAAACATCAACGTGTACAGAAATATTCAAGGAACACAGACATGGAACATAGAAAACTGACACAACTGACATTGAAATGAAACGCTACACTGTGAAATCTTCACAGAGGACACAACTGGAGAAGAGTTTCGATCTTCTCAGACAAGATCTTAACAAAAAACAGCACACAGACACACGATCATGCAAAACAGATCTACTGCACTCCTAGACACATGGAAGAGGAGGGGAAAGATGAGCCAGAGGAAGTTGGGCCTTGGTGGATTATGGGTAATGTGCTATGAAGCATTTGTAATGGAATAAGATGCTATTCGACAAGAGGACGGCTAAGAAAAACAAACATGAAAAATAAAAATGTTATATTTACAATAGATTTAAAAAAAAAATGTTTTAATTTAATAAAATTAATAACAATATATTAATATATGTGAAGTAAGGCATAGAATACATATCACACAAGTTTAGAGCACAATATATCAGTCCGATATCAAGAAATGAGGTTAGCTAAAAAAAACAATACAAATACATATACAGTGCACTATGTCACTAAAACACAATACAAATAATAACTGCATCCAAACATATAATTTATATACATACAATAATTTAATTAATTTATAATGACTTAATTATAAGGCTGCATGCACGATATATCGTTTTAGCATCAATATAGCGATGTGCGATGTCAAGTATAGGGATAGTGGATTCATGATCCGAACGGCCCAGCTTTCCCCCGGTTCGGAAAGCATGTGATTCGTGGATTAACTGCAAAGTTTAACAATCATAGAATGAAAGTTTATCATTTACATGTGTTTTTTAAGTCCGGTCAGTTTAAACATTAAGTTCAAGAAGACTGAACACTGAATTCAGGCCTTTTCTTTTCTATGCACACAAAATGAAGTCGAAATGCCTGTCTGGCGAGTATCCTCGTAAACAGAGACGCTTGTAAACAATTGAGAAAGAAAACGGATGCGTATCATTATATTGGATCTGTGCATTCGTCTTAAAGTGACAGCAGACTAATATACCAGCACCTGTTTGTCAGCAATGTTAATCAAACAACAATGAGAAAGAAAAAATTACATATGTAGCTTTAGCAAAGATAAATTGTATTAATTAACTAATTGATTATATTGAATTCATACAGTGAAGACGATGCAGCGTTTGATTATTCAATTTCTGTATGAATACTGTTAGATTTACCTGAAAAACAAAGTACTGCTTATTTCATTTGTATCTTTGTTCTATTGTATTTATTATGACCCTCTTGGAATTGCTCCGTTTGTACTTTCTTTATTATTTACTATGCAGATTCACTCTGCTACAAAATCACTCCAATCATCCTATAATGATTGATTCTCTACAAATATAGCTATTCAAGTCATCTTGTGAAATTGCATTCATATCGCAAAACATATCACAATAAATATCACAATGTCAGGTTTTTTTTCCAATGTTGTGCAGCCCTACTTAAATGATAAAAAATATTATTGTTTTGTCACAGACATCATAAATTGCATTTTGGCCATCTAGTTTTAGGATGCACTGGGAAGTAGGATATAAGCATTATGACAAAATAAAGCATGAATGAATGTTTAATTAGTAATTTGTTAATGTAAGCTTTCAGTTACTTCCATTTATTTGTTGTGCTGTAAAGGGGCTTTATGTAGGATTCAGAAACCCTTGTTGTTAGTGACACCGGTGGCCATTGAGTGAACTGCAGACAGAAACTTACTGCTCGCACTCGTGCACACGTAACTTACAAGAGACTGAGCGTGATTCAATACCTCGATTTACTCACGGCAAAGTTCTTTTTCGTTTTTTAGGCTCTCGAGAGCAAGTAAAACGCTTTTGATTTTCCCGGCAAAAACGACCCGAATGCTTTACATAAAAATCAGTCTACAGGCTTTCATAGACAACCTAGGAAGTCGGGTTGTTTTTTAAGTTTTGTTACAAGCTGTTCACACATTGCCAATAAAAAAAAAACATGACCAATGCATGAAAATTCTTACATATAGCCCCTATAAACCTTTAAGGTGTTCACCTTGAAATGCTCTTCATTTCATAACTAGATTCCTCCATTGGATATTAGAGAGTTGCTAAGCAGATTCTTTGATGGCTGGATTCACAAAAACTTCTTAAGAAAGACATTTCTTAAGATAAAACCCTAAGAAAAATTCTTCAGAAGTTCTCAAATATGTTCTTACAAACATCTTATTTTTTCTTAAGAAGAAATGACAGCCTTTGTGCCGAAGAGTCGCTGATAATAATCATAATTTTTTTCCATTGTAATGTAGTTCAGCACATTTTTTTATTGTGTTGTATATTTAAAATAGTTATTTGATGGACAAGTTGGAGGTTATCCTAACTTTAAGAGGCAATTTTCCAGTGGTTCTAGGGTATTTTGGGTGGTTGGTGTGTGGCAAAAGTCCGTCCAATTCACAAGTCTGATTCCTCAATAAAGTAATAGCACACCTCTTCTCAAAAGAAACATGATTTGAGGAATTATTTCTAATATCAATAGCAACCAACGCTAAAATGGAGAGCAAATCTGGGAAAACGTCATAAAAATGAAATGGAAGAAGGGTTTTGTTGATGTTATTGATGACCATTAATGAAAGTTAGTAAAACTAGAAGCTAGATCATTTCTAAGGTGTACTACAGTGTGCCATGTCACACGCTTTTGTCCTTCTAAACATGGCAGCTCATTATTTGAGGGAATGGTTCAAATAATGCTAGATGGCTCATTTCAGTGGATAAAAGACTTGGGGGAGTTTCCTGAATCTGCAAATCATTTCATGTTTTCGGTGACAGTGGTCACCACAGTTCTCTGTGATCTCCTCAGAGAAAGCTGATCAGAAAAGAAAGGACAAACGTCTTTCTTTGCTCTCAATCAGTCAATGAATGTTGGGAGTTACAGTAGATCTGTGACAGAGCGCTCAAGGGCAAAGCGCAAAGAAACTTTACAGCCATTGCTAAGATAATGGGGCAAACTCTATCAAGAAAACAGCAGCAAATTCAATAAGAACTGCATAATAAAGTTTCATAATGTGGAATATTGTTTTTAAAGAACTATAAAGGATTTGGCTGCCCCAGAACCTTTGCAATGACTGAAGAGTTATCTTTTAAGTTCCCTTGAGCACGAAATGAAATGCAGGTAAACTACACGCCAACGAAAAGAGGTCTTCACAATGTAAGAGCTGGAAAAAGGAGGAGGACAGCAGGAGATGGGACAGAAGGAAAGAGAGAGTGACGATGAATATATAGAGGCAAGATTATTTACCACGTCCTAGCTTGAGGTCTGAAAAAAAAGGAGGAGGAAAGAAGGAGAGGAGAGGCATATATAAGGAGGTGGGGATGGAGTGATGTTGGTGGAGAGAAAGAGAGAGAGGCAGTGAGTTGGACACTGTAGGACTGTAGGTTTCCGGCATGGGAAATAAAACAGACTAACATGAACGATACACTTTGACGGCTCTGTAAGAAACAAAGATAATGCACATTAAACACTCTTACACGAACAGAGTGGAAACATCTCCTGTGGGACAAGAAATTGTTACGCATTCACATGATAGAGTGCAAAACTAAAAAAATAACACTTGTTTTCAAGCAATATATATAATGAGGTTTATTTTTCTTACACCAACGAAAATTTGTTTTTTTTAAATACATTTAAAAAAAACATTATTGCAATGGGGTAAGGAAAGTAAACTTAACATATATATATATATTCAGAAAACAAGTCTTATTATCTCATTCAATGTTTCTTTCTATTTTACTAGAAATAAGACTGATTAAGAAAAACAATTTTTTTTGCTGTGTGGCCAAATGATAAACCAACAATCTATACAATCATTTAGAAAATATTTTACTGCATTTATTAAAATAAAAGCATTTCATTACAACCTTTGTAGTTTCTGAAAAGGCCAGTTCACACCGGTTTTAACACACACACACACACAAACGCACGCACACACACACACACACACACACACACACACACACACACACACACACACACACACACACACACACACACACACTTACTCAAATACCTCGATGTGCAACAAAAAACTTTGCCTAAACAGAGGATGTGATTGGATAACTGGACTAACCAGCGGACCAATCGCATCACAGCATCTCAAATGTTGGTTTGGTCGTTCTGAAACGCCTGAGCAAGTCTGTGATCAGAATGATTTGGTTTAGTTTCCTCCAGAAGCGTCTCAACTTGTGTTTCGTCTGACGCTCTGAGACGCAAATCATTTATGATGTAGAGAAAAATGCCATTTTTCTTCCCAGATTACAGATATTTTACGCCTATTTCCCAGGAAGTGATGATTTTTGTCCTCTTGATCACATGGAAATGCTGCTTTATTCACAAATGTTTTATGCGATATTCCAATTTTGCGCATAAGTTAAAGGTTGTATCAGTGATTTCAGGCCCAAAAATAAATGTCTAATCTTTCCAACCAATCACCGACAGGGGCGGGTGTTGCTCCGACTTCGCGTCCATCCGTGCACAAGCTCAAAACCTCACAACACCCGCCCCTGTCGGTGACTGGTTGAAACACTTTATTTTGGTTTTGAGTGGTGGTGTACCCATTTGTTTTTGTGTGCAGACCTCAGAGCCTAGGCTGCATACAGAGACGCGGTTTTTTGACAGCCTGCTTATGGGGCGGGCAGCTAGCGGATCGTTAGGAAAGATTAGACATTTATTTTTGGGCCTGAAATCACTGATACAACCTTTAAATTCACAACTTTGGATGGAAACACAGCTATTGTGGAGGAGTTTATATTTTAAATCTTTTCTCAAACATGCTGTGAAGAGACACGAGGACGCAAATAGGACGTGAATGCGTTTTCTGGTGTGTGAATGGTGACTCACTTGAGCCTTCCTCTGACACCATCCCAAGACCCTCAGCCTTATTCTGCCTCTCAAACGCATTCAGGTCCAGAACACTGTCAACAAACAAAACACCATATTTATGTCATATAGTTGATCTGCCATATAGGCAGCACTGTAGAAGACACGCTTTGTTACAAATATTGCTTTAGTTCAACATAATTATCAAAGAAATAATATATATTATCAAAGTAATGCGTAACGCATGCAATCAATTTTTTCAGTTTAACGTCATTTTCAGTTTTATCATGGTTTTAATTAATTAGGATTTAATTACTTAAATCCGCGTCATGTGCGTCAGATCTTAGTCCCAGCGGCCTAATAAACCTGCTGATGTCTGTCATTAATGTTCATCAAAGAACAAAAGACAAAAAGAAAATAACTCGACTTTTGACTATTGGTGGTTAATAAGGATTAATCCTTATTTTTTGAGTTTGATAACTTTATTACATTTCTGTATATTTCCTACCTGTTAGATCAAATATTTTAAATATACTGTCTTTATGTTGTTTCTACATTAGTTTAGAGATGAGAACAGAGAAATTATTACAATAGAAATAAATAAAAAACTTTAATGTTAGGTGTGATTAAATGCGATTACAGAAAAAAATTTATAGATTGACAACACAAAATACAGGTTAATATATATATAATTAATATACAGGTGAAACTCGAAAATTTGTAATATTGTGCAAAAGTTTGTGTATTTCAGTAATTAATATATTTAGTATATATAACTTTATACATATGCATGATTATACTTTTCAGAGGGCCGACATTTCTGTATTTAAAATCCTTTTTTTTTCATGTAATATTAAAATTTTCTGAGATTTTGAATTTGGGGTTTTCATAAGCTGTAAGACATAATCATCAAAATGATAACTTTTGCACGATAATCTAATTTTTCGAGTTTCACCTGTATATCTTTCTCAAGTTACCAATAAAAGAAAAGAAAGTGATGGTCATGTACCTGCAGGTTTGCATGAGAGCCTGCAAGCTCAGGAAGAAGCCTACATCTTTCTTGTCCTTCAGGTAGTCCAACATCCTCTGTCACAGACATCAACGCAGTGTTGAAAATATTCCTTTGATTTAAACTATCTGTCCATGCAATAATTTGTGAGAACGACCAGGTCTTACGTGTAGCCTGGCAACATGTTTCTGGTATTAAACAGGAACATTATTTGTAGCGATGGAGAGAGTGCTGTAAGCTGACCTGTTGAACAGCACAGTTGCCACCGTTGAGGATGGAAATGCCAAGTTTGAGAGTAGAGGACACCATGGCTCCTGTCTCACCTGAGACGACACATTCACAGACACGATTACATTTGATCAAACTTGTGATTGCTAGGCAAACTGGTAAAGGTATCAGCTAGAATCATTTACACTAGTATTGTTCAAAAGTTAGGAGTAGTCATTTTAAAAAAAAAAGTCTCTTATGCTCACCAAGGCTGCATTTACTCGATAAAAAATACAGAACAAACTCTAAAATAACTGTTTTCTATTTCAATATATTCCTGTGATCACAGCTGAACTCCAGTCTTCAGTGTCACATGATCCTTTAGAAATCATCCTAATATTCTGATTTGCTGAAACATTTCGTATCGACATTCTATATATTAACATTAATTTGCTAATGTATATGCTAACATTTCTTATTGATGTTGAAACCGTGATATAATATGTTGTGATTGTGTGTTGACCTTTGCAGGCGCTGATCATCTGCAGCACCATCTCAGCCGCTCCACGGTCATGTAGACGGGACTGCTGGTACAGAAGCCTCTGCTTTTCCATCTCCTTCTCCTGTTAGACAGAAATAAACTCGTCAGAATGATGCCTGGCTTCAAACACCCCTGCCCCACAATCATCCAACACACACACACACACACACATCAAGCACTATATACTATATATGAGAAGGAGGATCATGAAAATCTTATCTAGTAAAGATGTTGTTTAAAAGAGCAATTTTGAATGTCTTACAATTATCTTACAATGTACTTACTGTTGTTTATACAAGTTTTTACTTTTTAATCAGCACTTGTGCTTGTTTTTCTTCATTCATCTACATACACACACACACATCTTACACACCCTTTACATCCAAAACACAAGTGCTATTAGTGATGTGTCCGTTATTTGAGCCATTCACGTTTGCTGACTGGCACAAACGTTAGACTACAGCAAGCAGACCTGCGCTCCCTGAACAGTGAGACACATCTGTATGGTTACACTGGCTCTTCCCTCGGTTTTAACCACATTTCTCACAAACCCTGTATCAGCTCACGGCAGCCGGGTATGACATTACCAATTAATTATTAAAAGTAAGTGAAAAATGTATAATCATATGAAAAATATACTACCGTTTGGGGATTTCAATGTCTCTTATGCTCACCAAGGCTGCAATTATTTGATCAAAAATATAGAAAAACAGTAATGCTGTGAAATAGTATTATAACATTAATTAACTGTTTCTTTAACAATCATTATTCCAGTCTATAAATGTCCAAAATAGTTGTGCTGCTTAATATTTTTGAGGAAACTGTGATACATTTTTTTCAAGTCTCTTTGATGAATAGAACGTTCAAAAAACAAAAGTCTCTTTTGATCAACTGAATGAAAAAAAATCTTGCTGACCCTAAAACTTTTGAATGGTAGTAAAAATACATGATATAATCGTCCCAGTGCAAACCTGAGCTCTAAAAAATAAAACCATACGAGTATAGTGCAGTATTGGCTACTTTTTAGAAGTTCCTGTATTGCGAATTCTTATTAATTGTCAATGTCTTAGGGTAAACTATTTAGGATATTGTATTAATGTAGCATATTGTTACGGCAACAGCATATTCACAATAATAACATATCTTACAATAAACTGAAGAAATTGTTCTCTGTAGTGTTGAACATTTATCGAAGTTAGCCATTTGAAATTTGGTGGTGATGATACCCTGTTGACAAAAAGGATTATACAAGTACATACAATGCATGAAGCGCGCTTATTTTAAGCTCCCCCCCCCCCCCAAAGCACCCAAGCGTCCCGCCGCCAAACTCCAACCCCAGCAAGAAGCCCCGCCCACTCGCCCCCCCGCCCTGAGAGCCAGGCCATGTCCTACAACATATGTGACTTCATAGTCTATTGTAAATCTTTGTAATGAATCACATTTTTTCCTGTTTTTTTTATTTATTTTTTTTATGGAAAATGTCAAGTGTGTTCTTTCTGTAATGTGAAGTTCTGAATGTGTTTGTGTGTGTCTGTGCAGGCTTTTACTGTAGTCTTTGGTGAGTACAGAAAAAAAGACACCAATTTGAAACGAAGACATGGAGACACTTTTGGAGACACAGAAGGTTATCACATACAGGCATGATTTCAATCCAGAAAATTCTGTCAGCCTTCATAAAACCTTCTTCACCACACACATATTCTGTAAGATGTAAGAATTCTGGCATCATTTTACTTTGCTTAGTTTTATTGAGCTCTCTTCCAAAACCTACCGGGCTTAGATGGACCACAACAACCTTCTAAGGAAGCATTCTCATATGGGACTCACTTGAAACATTCTTCACAGGTAGCAACTCATTTAACAGTTATACAGCATTCATGCCATGTCATAATTACCATAATTACTAGATGACGAGTCAAACATTCTACTATGATAACACTATTTAAGGGGTCATGACATGAGAAATCAAATTGAACTTGATTTTTTGACATTGTCTTTGTACCATTAAAACATCCTCCTCATATAAACAAAGCAATTATTTAATCAAGCTCCAAAAACGTCTCGTTTTGATATTGCAGGATCTGTGACGTCACACGATCAAAGACATTTGCCTCCAGATCAAGTCATCTGGGAATAATTATACATCATCACACCATAGGCCCCGCCCACTGGCGTTCAGTCGCTTAACGGCTGACATTCGCCTTTACTGGATGTGAGAGTCACGGCAAAATCAAATAAAGCTCATTATAATCACTGACGCTGTCTACACTGATACAGTATACAGATGTGTGTTCAGTTTCTGACTCCACACGCTTGAGCCTGTCGACAACAGGACAAATGGAAGAGTGGAAGAACGTTTCTTTTTGACGTGTCTAGTTTAAACAGCTGGTGTCTCTCCACAGACTTCAGAAGGATCCCAGCGTCGGAAACAAGTGGATGGTTCATTTTAATGGCGAGTCGGAATATTTGATGTTTGTTTTGTTTTGTAAACGAGACACAATAATGGAGAGTTCGCAAAAAAACTTTAGCTGAAAGATGAAGCCATTACCAATAGTTAATTATAGAAATGATTACACATAAATATTACAGAATAACAGCTCGCATTATACAACTGAAGCCACTGCCGTTTTGAACGTTTTCAACCCGATCTCACAGAAAACGTAACTATTTTACGAGGTTGCGATTTTGTTTATATGCCTAACACACACTATACTAGTCTGAAATAGTCCATTTCATTATTGGATGGAGATATTGTATTGATTTTTGTAGAACTATATAAAATGTAACATTTCTCTCAATATTGTCATCCATTATGGATGATTATTTTTTTCTTCACTGAAACTAATGCATGCAGTGTCTTGTGGAATTGCCTTTTCCATAAATCTTATAATGATGAGGCTTATTCTTTGGAACAGCCTAAGTTATCATGTAATCAAAGACACAGTACCTTCAAATGCTGTACAGTTAGCTCACAAGGTTATGGAATGGAGCAACTGAAACTCCCTCAACCTGAATTTTTTATGTGAGGTGAGAAGGTGAAGATACATTTTCTGAATTTAAATCATAACAGGAAGGACAAAAAAAGTCAAAAAGTCCTCAGGGTTATTAGGTCATTAAAGCTGTGAGATACAAAAGATGCAGACGGAATGTAAAACTACAGGCGACTGCCAACAAATTCAGAGAAGATAGGGTTCTGGAGAGGTGGGATTGGTTATGTATTAGGAGACCAGTTAAGGGTGTTCGTTGAGTGTGTGTATGAGTGCAAACACAAACACACACTCCAGATATCATCAACAACAGCGCTAGTAATACACTACTCCAAGTAGCCAAAGAGAGAACAACAATGCAGTTTTGAGGCAAATATTTCACATTATCGGTCTCCTGGCTCGGGGGAAAGTGCTAGAAAAACTATTCGCACCTCTGTTAGCTTCCTTTTTAAAGAGAATCGGTCTACAATTGGTCAAAACTGATGTGTTCAGCATGTCTTGTTCTGTTTTGTGTGCAGCCATCTCTCTGCACTCTCTCAAGTCATGCAATAAACACGAACATAAACTGTTAAAGAGACAAAGACTCAGATCCAGCAAAGGAGTGCACAGATCAGTCCACAACAGAATAGAAAAAAGAGAGAAGGAGAAATAGAGACGAGAGGATGAGAGACATGGAGTGTGCGGGGTGCAGTGGTTCTGGACGTGCGTGGCAGGAGCTGTAGCTGTAGCTGTTGGCTCCGCTGACTCCCATGGCCCCAGCCCCAGGCCCCCCCATACCATCTCTGCCTGTCGCACCTCAAAGGCTGGCTCCTCGCCCCCCTCCTCTCCCCCTTCGTCCTCCTCACCAATGTGGCAGCTCTGCAGGGAGAGATATGTAAGGTTAGCTTGCACTCTATGAAAGCCTACAAACAAAATCTTAAAAGTTACGTTTACCCCTTACTTTTGCCATGATATCAGCATATGACATGTACAGATGATCCACTTCAAGTTTACTGCAGTAGGGAGGAAACAAATGTGAGACTTGACAAATGTAATCGATTTGATTGCACTGAAACTATTGGATGAGAACATAACTGGAAGTGAATTGAACAGAAAATAAAACTACTGTCTCCAGTAGAGCTCCCATTGAAGTAGTTTCGGAATTGATGAACTTTGATGACTATGTTTACATGTGCACCAATAATGAGATTTTTTTTACTATAATCAGAGTAAGGATTTAGGGACAGATTTATTAACAGCTTGTGTCAGCACAAAACTACTTTCAGGATTTACTAAAGACAGAGAGAAAAATGTGCGCTGAAAAGGTGTGACAGGGTTATTTTTGCGGCTGAACTTATTGCATATGCATTTGTAGGAGTTGTAAGGAGCGCTAGTCAATTTACTGGTGTTTGTGGCATTATTTAACGCCCCCAAAAAAGCATGCCTTAAACCAGGCGCTAATTTGCGCTGCTCTTGGTAGATTGTGGAAATGATCCGGCTGCGTCTGTGTTCTTTAGTTTGTGTGTCGTCAGTAGATCGCTCCCATCAGCGCTCTTGTGGAATTGCTCTCTCACGCTAATTTGCCCTGTTTAGTAAATCTGGCCCTTAATAGCAGTAAGATGTTTACATGACACGAGCAAAACTCTTCACTACCCGTTTACATGCAGTTTTCATGTAAACAGTTCATTCACAGCTGAATTATGTATATTTCATAATTTATTAACGGTGCACATTTACACTGATATTGAACTAACCGAATCCTTATTATTGACAATTGCCTTCTGTAGAGTTGCTTTATAAATGAACTGAATTTGTTTTATAATTGATGAACTTTGCAACACTGACACTGTTATTAAACTAAATTGAATCAATCAATCAATATTGAGAACTGTCTTCAGTAGAGCAGCTTTAATAACTGAAGCTGTTCTTGTTTATTTCTGTGAAGCTGCTTTGAAACAATCTGTATTGTGTATATATATATAAATGTGAGTTGACTTACTGTGTCAAGACATCCCGTTCACCAAACGACGGAGAGACTTACGTTTTCTCGGTGAGAGCAGTGCGGCTGAAGTGAAGGATGAGCTGATGAAGGGGGTCTGGCTTTGATTCGGTTTCTTCCTCTTCTTCCTCTTCCTGCTCCAGTGCTTTCTGCACAAACCAATGCTATGAACAAACTGCGCTCAACAGGATGTAAACAGGGAGCAGATACACAAACTTACGGATAAATCATCTATCATCTTGTCTTCAAATGAGTAGCCTTCATTTTCAATCCAGTTGCGCTTGTAACCGTCAAGGAACAAGTTAGACGCCCGGTGCCTGGAGTGAAAGGAAAATCACATTTGTGCAGCCAAATTTACTCCTGGACATCATCAAACTAAGGTTATGTGTGTCTTCATACTTGGGGAGGTTGTACAGAGGTGTCATTCTGAAGCAGGCCACCACTGCCTTGCGACGCTGTTTGGACAGAAGCTTGTGCCAAACTGTCTTCTTGCACTTGAATGCATGCTCAATCTGATGGAAGATAAAGAGGATGAAGAAATGGCTTAACGCTAAGGAAAAATAGTGTGTAACTGTATGTATATGTGCAAACTGGCCTCACCAGCTCAATGTGGTAGAGAACAGCTGAAACTTCCTGAACTCTCTTCACAACCTTCTCCGGTGCATCAGCGTCTTCAGCTTGACCTGAGGTCTCTTTATACAGAGCCATCTGCCAGCGCATGGACGGGTCGTCAACCTGCACACATGTATACACGCAGACACTTATATTATACAGTACCAAAGACTTTATAGGTGCACTCACATTACTATGAATGGGAGAAAGTGCAACGCGCAATATGACAGAATAAATCCTGCATTACAAATAAAAGAGCCAATCGGCTGAGATGCGTGTGCGCTAATGACTGCATATGGGCATATGGTCTAGCCAGAAAATTTCATTTTTTTGTCATGATTTGAGCATTTGGAAACAAAATTTATGAGACCGCTGTTGTCAGATTTCATTGTTCATTTTAATTATTAAATTCATTTGATTTAGAGAATTTTACGTTTACTTACCTTGCCCTGTAGATGCAGGTTATTCTGCAGAAACTCTCTCACTTCCTCATCTGTGTCTTTCTGTAACATTCAAATCACCAAAAAGTAAACACAATTAATATTGTTTAATAGTACTTGGTGTAATGCATATTGTAATTTCATTTCTTTTCTCTTGAAAAAGTAAAGTTATGGATTACTCTTAACTGTTCTGTAATTTAATTACAGTTACTTCTGATGTAATTGCATTAAATACTATTATAGACTACAATAGTGGATTTAACATCTAATGTTAAAATGTATGTTTTTAATATAACCTTCTCCCTTTAATCACTTTGCTCAGTTCAAGAATGATTTATATGATTTATGCAATTTTATATGGTTTATTATAGCGGTTTCATGTCTATCCTTGTTTTGTGCACAAAAATATTAAGCAACACAACAGTTTTCAACATTTATAATAATCAATGTTTCTTGAGCAGCAAATCAGAATATTAGAATGATTTCTGAAGGATCATGTGACACTGAAGACTGGAGTTATGATGCTAAAAAATCTGATTTACATCACAGGAATAAATTGCATTTTACAATATATTTTAATTAGGGCTGTCAAATGATTAATCGTGATTAATCACATCCAAAATAAAAGTTTTTTTTACATAATATATGTGGGTGCACTGTGTATAATTATTTTATATATATAAATACACACACATGCTTGTATATATTTAAGAAATATTTTCATGTATATACTGTATATAGATTTATATATAATTTATATTATATATAAATATAAATATGTTATATATAAATAATATTTTTTTCTTAAATATACATGCATGTGTGTGTATTTATATATATACAAAATAATTATACACAGTGCACCCACATATACTATGTAAAAAAAACTTTTATTTTGGATGTGATCAATCGTGATTAATCATTTGACAGCCCTAATTTTAATAGAAAAAAGTTCAATGTAATAATATTTCACTGTTTTACCGTGTTTTTGATTGAATAAATGCGGCCTTGGTGAGCAGAAGAGACTTATTTAAAAAACATCACAAAAACCGCCCCCAAACCTTTATAGTATAATATATATACACTCACCGGCCACTTTATTAGGTACACCTGTCCAACTGCTCGTTAACACTTAATTTCTAAGCAGCCAATCACATGGCGGCAACTCAGTGCATTTAGGCATGTAGACATGGTCAAGACAATCTCCTGCAGTTCAAACCGAGCATCAGTATGGGGAAGAAAGGTGATTTGAGTGACTTTGAACGTGGCATGATTGTTGGTGCCAGAAGGGCTGGTCTGAGTATTTCAGAAACTGCTAATCTACTGGGATTTTCACGCACAACCATCTCTAGGGTTTACAGAGAATGGTCCGAAAAAGAAAAAACATCCAGTGAGCGGCAGTTCTGTGGGCGGAAATGCCTTGTTGATGCCAGAGGTCAGAGGAGAATGACCAGACTGGTTCGAGCTGATAGAAGGGCAACAGTGACTCAAATAACCACCCGTTACAACCAAGGTGGGCAGAAGAGCATCTCTGAACACACAGTACGTCCAACTTTGAGGCAGATGGGCTACAGCAGCAGAAGACCACACCGGGTGCCACTCCTTTCAGCTAAGAACAGGAAACTGAGGCTACAATTTGCACAAGCTCATCGAAATTGGACAATAGAAGATTGGAAAAACGTTGCCTGGTCTGATGAGTCTCGATTTCTGCTGCGACATTCGGATGGTAGGGTCAGAATTTGGCGTCTACAACATGAAAGCATGGATCCATCCTGCCTTGTATCAACGGTTCAGGCTGGTGGTGGTGGTGTCATGGTGTGGGGAATATTTTCTTGGCACTCTTTGGGCCCCTTGGTACCAATTGAGCATCGTTGCAACGCCACAGCCTACCTGAGTATTGTTGCTGACCATGTCCATCCCTTTATGACCACAATGTACCCAACTTCTGATGGCTACTTTCAGCAGGATAATGCGCCATGTCATAAAGCTGGAATCATCTCAGACTGGTTTCTTGAACATGACAATGAGTTCGCTGTACTCAAATGGCCTCCACAGTCACCAGATCTCAATCCAATAGAGCATCTTTGGGATGTGGTGGAACGGGAGATTCGCATCATGGATGTGCAGCCGACAAATCTGCGGCAACTGTGTGATGCCATCATGTCAATATGGACCAAACTCCCTGAGGAATGCTTCCAGCACCTTGTTGAATCTATGCCACGAAGAATTGAGGCAGTTCTGAAGGCAAAAGGGGGTCCAACCCGTTACTAGCATGGGGTACCTAATAAAGTGGCCGGTGAGTGTATATATAATATAGGGCTGGGCAACGATTAATCGCATCCAAAATAAAAGCTTGTTTACACATAATATATGTGTGTGTAGTGTGTACAATTACTTTGTATATAAAAATTCACACACATGCATGTATATATTTAAGGAAAATATTGTATTAATATATAAAATATTTATATTTATATATAATATAAATTATGTATAAATATACAGTACACTGTAAAAAATATTTTAGCAATTTAGTTATTTCAACTTATTTTTTTAACTAGATTGTCCAGACAACAAGAAATTTTAAGTTTTATTGTCCTCAACTTATCGAAATAAGTTAGTTAAACTAAAAAAAAAACATGCAAAAAGATAACTCAAAATAATGAGTTAAGTTTTTTTTACAGTGTATATACATGCAAATATTTCTTAAATATATACATGCATATATATGTGTGTATTTATATATACAAAATAATTATACACACCACACACATATATATATTATGTGTAAATAAGCTTTTATTTTGGATGCGATAAATCGTTGCCCAGCCCTAATATAATAGAATAGAATTTTTTTTTTTTTTACATGTTGTTTGGCAGTAAATGAACCATCCTAATCATTCTATAAGGCTTTAACATATGGCTAAGTACCAGAGAGTAGCGGATCTTGGCCAGATTGATGAGCTCTTGGTCTGCAGGCGAGCACATGTTGAGGCCGATAGGGAGCAGTTTCTTCAGAGCCGCTACGATCAGCGAGGTCTGAACGGAATAACGGTCCCCGCGACGCTTCTTCTTGGTCCGCTCAACATCTGAGCCTCCACCCTAGAAAAATCCTGCAGAGTTAGACTGACACAACGATGCTCTTACCTAGAAACTCAGGTTTGACCACAAACAGGCTGTTTTGGGAAATGAATATGGGTTTGTTTCAAAAAAAGACTAAAAAGTCTTAAAGAATTATAATGTGACTTATAATATAACTTAAAGTGAATAATGTGAATATAGAAACAATTCTCTGTAAACATCTCCCTTCTGTAAGTGTCTTGTTTTCTAAATAGATAATAATTAGCTACAGCTTTTACATTGTTAAATAATGTGTTAATGGTGGCTAAATTCTATGTATTGGGGAAATTTACCAAACTAGCGTTGCGGAAAAATAACATCATGATTCAAGGGCATGTTATACTCTATCAGTCAGTTTGTTAGGAAATGTTAGTGCTAAACATACAGCAGTCTCGTTGTTAGTAGTGTAAGGTCGCCCACCCTCCAGCACAGCACACTTAAAAACATCACTAGGCTTTGGGGCCGCTCCATCCCTCACACACACTCTCTGAATCTGTGCCTGTAAGACGCCATTAATGACTGTTGCCTTCTACAACACGAGCTCCCTCTGGCCTTTCAGCGCGAGATGAGACGAAAGACTAGAGGAAAAATGAAGACGAAAAAAGACTAAGAGGTAAGGCGAGACAAGAGATGAGAAGAGACTAGAGGGGCTGAGCAATTTAGAAAAAAAATTGCAATTCGATTTTAAAGGTGCAGTATGTAATATTGACAGCTAGTGGTTGAACTCGGTACTGCAGTCCAAACTGTAACAGGATATTATATGATCTATTACATAATTATAGTATTATTAATAATAATTATTGTTATTATTATTATTTTATAGATTAGTAATTATAATTTATTATCTTTTAATAAACATAATATATTTATTAACAATACATTTTGTTAAAAAATGTAACAAAAACAATTTAATTTTACAGTACAACTGTTTTATTACAGTACTAATTTTTGTGTCTTTTTCTTCATTTTTCGAGTTTTTATTTTGGATGAAAACGTAGGGTAAAATGGCTTATAAACAGGTTTATAAACGCTTCTTATTAAAAAATCTGGTGAAGTGTGCCACGTGTTGCGTATTGTTTCAGATGCATGTAATAGTAAGTAATGCAAACTTGTTCATTTGATGTTTAATAAATAGCAGCCTTTGTGATTGATAATCGCTCAAATCTACATCGCGATTTCGATTTTAGTCTGATTAATCATCAGGTCCTAGATGAGACGATCGAAGAGAAGAGATCAAGGAGGCATGAGAAGAAATTAGAGATATGAGGGCACAAGAGACAAGAGCAGTAGAGATGATAAGTGTATTAGGCAGAGGGAACCCATGGTGAGGAGATAACAGATGCTGCTACAGTAATGGCCGTCTCACAGCACAGAGGAGGAGGTGCTATCCTGCAAAGTCAATAATATCCTTGGGCTAGCTAACACCTAACAGAGACAAACTTTTTAGGGAAGTGAGCAAGTGAGTTGGGTTTGGGGAACATGTCGACAGAATGGACACATTAATCAAATAAAAGGAGCAGAAAGTACTGGATAAAGTGAATTAAACAAAGGAAGGGAAATATTAGATGAGAGATGTAATGAGAACTGTTCCCTGATAGGAAAAGCCAAGTTCCCTCTCTACATTACCAATGTGCTCATACATTTCCCTGAAATTTGTGAAGATTAAGTGATGGGTAATGGTTTGTATTTTTGCTCCTAGTGAGGGAGCATCACCACCAGAGCTTGTGGGGGGGAAAAGATCAAACATTAACATCAAACCAGACAACAGAAGTGAAAGAAAGGAAACCAGACAAGTCTGCAAGAACTTGCAGCAGTCAAAATCCATCAGAGGCACATCAATCAAAATCACTGTCAGGACGATGGAACTCAGATCCAGCGGGAGTTAAAGATCCAGCTGAAGAGAGTGCCATGTTCCTGAGACTAAAGACTATGGCTGAGGGCAAACACACCTCACACACACTGGCAGTGAATGAGGGTTTGGACTTCTGGTTGGTGTGTGTGTGTGTGTGAGTGAGTATTTGCCAGTGTGTGTGGGAGATCGCCATGCGATCAGCACAGCTCTTTTTTTTCGTGCAGAAACATGGTCTGACCTCTCCGTCTCCGGCCTATAGACCCCGAATCCACACCGAGACAGGACACAGAGAGAGACAGCACTGTTAAAACTTACACCCTCACAGACAGGAAAAAACTTCAATGGATCTATAAACCCACTGTGAGAGCAAAAACAGTGTCTGTCCTCAACAGGACACGAGGTCATCAGTCGTCTGAAGGAATGGAGTTTTAACATATCGAACAATCTTCATTTTATTTTAAACAAAATCAATCATTAAAACAAATATTTGATATGATGATGGAGATGGTAAATAAAAGAGGACATCTTTTAGATTTAGACTCAAATGTTAGTAAGTGGACAGACTCACCTTGCTCATCTTGCTTTTGCTGTCAGCAGTGAGGAAGGACATGTTGTTGATCTCATTCATCACCACAAAGTTCTGTTCCTCACGCTTGAAATTCTGCAGAGTAAAAAAGAATTGTTATTAAGAGAGAATGATGTTGAATAACAAAAGAAAAAGAGACAAGAGGCGGAAGGAGATGAGAGACGTGAGAAGAGACAAAACAAACAAGACAAGAGATGAACAGCGATTAGAAGATATGAGAAGAGAGGACACAAGATGACATATTGGAGGAGACAACATTAAAGCAGACTAAGGTACGGTTTACATGACAAATATGCCCTGAAAAAGGTAAGGGTTTCCTCGCGTTTGGAAAAGTTTCACATGCAGACCACAACGTTGTCAAAACGATCCCCATTCGCGCGGATCCACGACTAAAAACTGTGGATTTATGCGGCCAGGACAGTAGATGGCGAAGCCACTTAAAGAAACAATACATGTCTGCACACATACGCAAATCTTCTACAGAGCGGTGAATACAAACAATGAACACACAATACGCATGTCGCCATTTTCACAAATTGTAGTTTTTGTAGAGTACACGGAGACGATAACAGTATAGCCTAGTTTTCAAAGAAACTTGCGTTTTTTGGGCCCCAACACGGCATTGTCGTGTAAATAAACGGCCAAAACGCATAAAAAGTTTATCGTGTAAACGACCCCAAAGTAGGGATGCGTAGGGATATGATAATTTTGGCCGATACTGATAACCGATAATTCTTTATATTTGAAATCCGAAAACCGATATATTGGCCGATAAATCTAAATAAAAAAATGTTATATAATTTGAGAACCTGATTACAAAAACAAAAGTCATGTTATTAAAAGCCATGTCCCAAGTACACAATGTTCTCATTATAATTGTGTGTAGTCTATACGACAGACTTGAGCTGCACATGTAGCATTTAAATGTATTTTTCTTTTTTGAAGTGATTCCAATCATATTTCAAGCAATTGAAAACCATCACGGCGAACAGTGCGCATCTGAAGTGTCTCAGCTGAAGGATATAATCCATTATTTATCAGCTTTAATATATCGACCAAATTTTCCAACCGTACCGGTAACGATAACATTAAAAATGAACATATATTGGCGGATACCGATATGGTGGCGAGTTATCCCAAGAAGAAGGGACTAGTCAAGAGACAAGAAAGACATAATAAGATAATTTAATTGTAAGGAAACAGACTTACGTGAGATTTGGACCAGAAGATGAAGACTTCTCCAACCATCCTGAAGAGGTCCTCCGCATCAGGGTCAGGACAGGTCAACCACCTCGCTCTTTAAATGACATAAACAACCAAATCAGAGAAGACAATCTTACTCCTTCAAAGGTACGTCTGTTGGTGATCTTCTAATAGAAATAAAGGATGCGGATGAGCGATACCTGTTGTTGTCCACGTATCGGATGAGTAGCGGGTAAAGAGCGTACAGATCCCTGCAGAGCACAGCGAACTCATCACGAATGGTTCCCTCTTCGCTGTCCACCTCCGTCTTTCCCTCCATACGCAGCTGCTCCTCCTCGGCCACCACCTTTCCACTGCGCTTCTTCAGCTTCTCCATGGTGGGGATAAAGTGGGACTTGAGCATCTCTGGCTTCGCTCTGCTCACGATGGGCTGAGCAAACACTGTGGAGGAACAAGTCTGTTAGAAAGGCTGTGTTTTCACCAGCTTTGAAAAAGTGTATTGGTCGATCGGATCACAAGTGGACGACGCTACATACAGGTGTAAATGGGGTCGAATGGTAGTAAAAAAATTTGCTTTCGTAGTGTCATGTTCGTAGTGTCATATTGTCAAATATGTTCGAACACCTCCAAAAGAAGCCTACTCTCCTCCTACTGACCTAATGCGTAAACATTATCGGAAGCGGCTGGTCAGACGGGATTTAAACTTTGTCGGCTGAAAACCCAAGTTTGGTACCAGTCTTGATTGCTAGGGCTGGGTTGAAAATAGCGTTTTCTCGATTTCAATTGATTTTAATTTCCATGAACCGATATTGATTCTTAAATCTCAAGAATAGATCCAGGGCCAATGAGTGGCCCATTTTCAGCTAAGGATTTCAAGCCCGTTTCAACAAGAATATACAGATAAATAAAAAAATTCTAATAAAAAATCAAATCAAAAGAAAACAATCAAATCAAACTTACTAAAGGTGGGGTATGTGATTCTCTTTTTTGTCCATTTTTTCAAAATTACTTGAAATCCTATTCATAACCCACTTACAGCCACTGAGTTAGAAGCACTGAAATGAAAATTAAGCAATTAAATCATCTGTGGAACGGGCAGGACTCGAAAAACTCCAGCCAATAATTTCCAAGACCACCTAGAATCATTGGACAGTAAGTCCGTCAATCAAGTGGTCGTACCATACCCCCCTCCCCCCATCCCCCTCGCGCAAATCAGGGCCAGCGTTGGAGGAAAGAAGGTAGGACCATTTGAGTTGTGTTTTTTCACAATCTGCCGGCCGTTTTGCAAATTACATACCCCACCTTTAATAGGTACGGCTGAAAAATATGACACATTCAAATGAAAAAGTCAAATAAATTATTGAATATCAGACAGTGAATATCAGACAGTAGAATGTTAGACTATCGACGGGGTCGATATACAGTATACTATAGTATAGAGATTCGGAAATGAATCGAATTGCAAGCTTGTGAATCAAAATTGGATTGATTCCTACCCTACTGACTGACTGCCATTTACTGCATTTTTTTCTCACCTGCCAATCTCTTCATCCAGGACGCTTCATCAATGCCCAGGTTGTTGACGACAATCTTCATGATGCTACCCAGGAGCTGATTGAGTTGTTCGGAGGTGACGTCAGTGCACAGATTGCCTTCCTGCTCGGGGAAGTTCTCCAGGCCTCTTTCCCACCAGCGGGGAAGATAGTTGCACAGCATGGGCAGGGTGATCTCAATCACATGGGGCATCTCTGTGTAACGGGCCCCGGACTCTGCCAAATCCCCGATCTCTTTCATCAACACGTCCAGTTCAGGGATGTCCAGACACAGTTCCTGCACTTGACTGGGCAGACCCAGAACTAAAACATAGATAAGGGAGTTAAGGAAGCGTTAGTTGATCACAACAACCATTGATGGTGTACGTTCAGAGTGAGCTACTGACTTGTTCTCTCTCGTGGGGTTTTGGTAGTGTACACAGAGTATGCGTTGAACTCGTTGAGGTTGGGCTCCAGGAAGGCAACAGGCATGGCAGCAGCAAGATGAGCCAGACACTCTCCTAGAGCTGGTCTTTGGCTGTGTGGGATCACACCATAACATTCATTAACACTGTAAAACGGTTCATATAGAAACAAATGCGCATACATGAAGCTGTTTCCTTACTTCTCAGCATGAGGGGTCTTTACAGTGCCCAGGGAATAGATACTGCACATTATACGATAACAGGATATCTGCAAGTCATCCACTGAGTGATGAAGAGAAAAGAGACAAAAAATGATACGAGGGGCTAAAAACAGGAAACCTTTTATGCGTTTTGGCCATCCATTTACACGACAACGGTGTTTTGGGGGCCTGAAAAATGCAAACTTTTGAAAACAGGTTCAAGTACTCATTTTGAAAATTATACCGTTATCACCTCCATTTAACTTCTAAACAGCGAATTTGTGAAAACGGTGATGTCATGCACGTGTATTACGTGTTCAGTCTATTGGCGTGTAATGTTTCTTTACAAAGTGACATCACCATCTACTGGCCTGGCAGCATAATACAGCGTTTATTATAGTCATTTTCACAGATAAATAGGGATAATTTTGATACTGTTGTCGTCTGTAAACACGTAAAAACACAAAGGAAAACCTTTTCCGTTTTTAGTACTTGTTGTCATATAAACATACCATCAATTACAACTACAATATCACAACTATTCGCATATATATTCTTATTTAACTCTTGATTGTTATTTTTGTTATAACGTTATATTTTGTTGAAGAGTTTTCAGAACAAATTAAATTAAATAATATTAATTTACACCGTTTTCACCCTTTGTATTAATGTATACAGTATTTAATAAATGTACACTATTAAATTAAATGTCACTATTTTTAAGTTACATTAAATAGTACAACTTATTATGCTGTTTTCATCGTTATTAGTTTAGTTACATAAGATTAAATTACAATTATTTATGCCATTTTCATTATTGTTATTTGACATTATTTTTCACAGTTTTTGTCATATTAAATTAAGCACGTTAATCCCGGGTACACACTGTACATTTTAGCGATTCTTTCCATTGAAATGTTGTGTAAAGTTGTGTAAAATATGAACAGCCTTTTCAATTTAATTTCTGACCCCAACTAATTATGTATTCCCTTCACTAATCCATTTATATCTTAATTAAATGTACTCTGCTATGTAGGTTAAATTTAGTCACGTTAAATGACTCCTGTGAAAACCTATGAAAATATCTCACACATGACATCATCTCCAAACTGGTGCTGGGCGATGTGGTCGAACAGAGAAGTGAGCACTGGCAGAAGAGCAGTGGTGGTGTAGCTTATGTTCTGAGATACACCTTTCACCTGTTACAGAGATTGAGAAACGGGCTCAATTTAGAAACTTTGACAAAGAACAAAGGAACATCTCAGAGAACAGGCACATATTTACATCTGACCTGGTTTTTGGTAGACACCTTCCCTAATTTGAGGTTCTCAACCATCTTCTCAATATCATCGGCAGCACTCTCAAAGAAAGAGCGCAGACCAGCCTTCACAATCTCAGGCCCAGATTTCATCACAGTCCTGGAAGAGGAAGAAAAACAAAAGATAAGCATGACTTTTAATACATAAACATTAATTAAAGGACAAATTCGGTATTTTACACTTAAAGCCTTGTTTTAAGATCGTTTCTGATGAATGGTTAAGATTGAAATTTGGACACATGCTGCTGGCCCGAGAATTTTCGGTTTCTGTGGTACACCCCACCCCCTCCACAATGGTTTCACAGGTGCACTGGAACAATCCTTCATAAAACGCATTAAACTTTAGTTTACAAAGACGTGAAACTCACTGGGGTGTTCACTGATAAGCCCACACAAAAATCGCTGCAAAAGATGCTTTTTTTTAAATATCCATTAGACTCTTTATTATAACAGTGTTTCTCACTTACCCTAGAGATATACCAATGGAGTTGGACAAAAACTACGATAAAACCTGTTGGAAAGCATCTTTTGCAGCGATTTTTGTGTGGGCTTATCAGTGAACACCCCAGACCACTCGGTGAGTTTCACATCTTTGTAAACTAAAGTTTAATGCGTTTTATGAAGGATTGTTCCAGTGCACCTATGCAACCATTGTGGAGGTGGGGGGGTGCTACCACAGAAACCGAAAATTCTTGGGCAGCCGCATGTGTCCAAATTTCAATCTTAACCGTTCTATTTCATCAGAAACGATCTTAAAACAGGGCTTTAAGTGTAAAATACCGAACTTGTCCTTTAAAAGGGATAGATCACTCAAAATGTAATTGTCCTCAATTACTCACCCTCATGTCATTCCAAACCCATAAGACTTTCATTCATAGATTTAATTTAAGCTTTTATTCACATATAAACATTGATCCGTGCACTGTAAAAAGGAAGCTCAACCGTACTTGCTTGATGCACGAGAACAAACCTCATTGGTTCTTGCTGAAGATTAAACGTGCTGCGTAACACGAGAATGAACTGCATGATTGGTTCTTGCGTTTAATTTGATGTGAATAAAAGCCAAATAAAATATGTTCATCATATAAAGCGATTGTGTCTCTTCAGAGGAATTAAACTGATTAAACTGCTCGATTCATATGGATTTATTTTATGATCTCTTTATTTGAAGCGTCAGCGTTTCAGGGTGAACAGACTTTCAATGGAGGGACAGAAATCTCTCAGGTTTCATTAAAAAATCTTCATTTTTGTTCAAAAGATGAACGAAAGTCTTATGGGTTTGGAACAACATAAATGGGTGAACCCTTTTAGGACTTTTTGGGTGAACTAACTTGAGGATATACATGTCAGTAAAATACAGGGAATGATGTGGTCAACAAACATACCTGGCATCCAGCGAGCGGGAAAGAATATGAAGACAGTTGACCACGGCGGAGGCATCCGTGCCTGCACACACAAACATTCAGACCATGACATAGGCCTTAAACTTTCACCTACAATTAGCCTGGCTACAACATATGGACTGAGGCTTCTATGCTACGATACATGGCACTGATATACAGTAGAATGAAGAGGTATAATAAAAGCCAAAGCAGATATTCCTCCAAAATACAGAGCCAACACTGCAAACGATGCACCAACTTAAGCAAAGCACTGCAAATCATTAGAGAAACACTAGAAAGAAAGAAAGAAAGAAAGAAAGAAAGAAAGAAAGAAAGAAAGAAAGAAAGAAAGAAAGAAAGAAAGAAAGAAAGAAAGAAAGAAAGAAAGAAAGAAAGAAAGAAAGAAAGAAAGAGGAAGATATAAAACCAATAAGAACTCGGAGCAAATAAATTGAACTATTAGGAACGGATGTACAGATGATGTGAAACATTAAAGAAAAAGGGAAAGACAGTGGAAAAATGAAATGTGCAATCAGGCCATCATGCAGGACTCTTACCAAAGAGGGAAACCCTGTGTCTCACCAGACCAGCCAACTTACAGAAGATACTGAGATAGAAGATACATAGATAGAAAAAGAAGGAAAAAAGAGGGGTGGAGGGTTGGGGAAGAGAGAATGGCATGACAAGGAATAAAATGGTGAGGTTAAGATGATGGAAAAGTAGGAGCAAAATAATGTGATCCATAGAAGATAAATGTAACAAAAGAATGAGGAGACCCATGGGAAAATACTCCAGGAAGGGGCAGAGAGAAAACCACAGGCAAGAAGAAGAGTGAGGAGCAGAGAGGGTGACCGGTCAAAACTATCATAACGAACATCATTAAAAAAGGTTCTGTAAACATTAATGTAATCACATTTAAATCTTTAAGGTACATAAAAAGATGACTACCCCCAACACTGCACATTTTTGGCGTCACATATCTGAGTGACACATCCAAAAAATTGATCATAATGTACTTTAAATAACATCTAGCAGAAAGATAGCAGTTCTGCTGTTGTTCATTAATACCAGTAGTGATGTTGTACAATAAGAGTTGACATGTCGAAGGAAATAGAGTCATCAATGTCCCAATATGAGTGAGCCATTACTGTGCTTACCAGTGCCGATATACTGATTCATGATCTAGGGAGCTGATTGAGACGCACCCCAAGACCAGGGTTGGGAATCAATGGACTAGGGTACCACAGAAATATAAAGATCTGTAGCATTAGTTACCTAGCAATCATCTCCTTCTCCTTGTTGGAGGCATGGCCACCACTGCCCAGGACTTTTGCAGGAGTGGACAGGAAATACAGACAGTGATTCTTAAAGTACTGGTTTACCAACGGAAGCAGAATCTACATGAAGACAATATAAAGAGAAAGAGTAGAGTGTGAGAGGCTGTATCTCAGCCAACTAATTCCCACTGATCTCTGTTTTATTTAGCATGCACTCATTTGCCGGTCAAAAGGTGTCTCACCTTGGCAAAGAATTTAATCTCCTGTTCGTGAGGAGATTTCTCAACTCTTCCACTGCTCACAACGGCCTCTGGAGTAACAAACACACAGAACATTCATCAAGAGCAAACTAACATCTACAGTTTTTCGATCGAAGAAATGACTGCTATGAATGTATACCAAGATGAGCAATAAACTCCTGCGCAATCTCCATCCACTTCAACAGCTTCTGCAGGAACCCGTAAGCAAACCGCTTCTCAATGGAGGAAATCTCCTGCTCCATGTCCTTCAAACCCCTAAAGAAGAAAAAACATCTTTAAGAGCCAATTCAACATGTCATAAAATATGTATGAGAGAAGAACAAAACACTAAACTTGGTTGAGGTATTTATCTGACAAAATTATTTGGCAAAAAAAGCAACTACGTGAATTTAAAAAAAAAAAATCCATAGAAAAACAAAAAGCTAACAGGAAAAAGCATACACTGACTACAAATTAACCACTAGTTCTCTCTTTTTTTGCTAAATAATTTCTTTGTATGACAGCCTGGGCAAAAATGATGTCCACACAATTTGGCATCTTTCATCTTGTTATGACAAATAAAACAATTGAAATCCAAACAAAGCACAACTACTCAATATGCTTACAAAATATTTGACACATTTATTCATAATATTTGAATAAAGGGTGAAGATGACAATTTCCTTAGGCCGGACATCACTTTTGGCCACTACTGATCTTTACATAATTAGTGTTTATAAGTAAAGGATTTTGGTGGATTCTTGTATATTTGTGTGTAAAATAAATGTTTTTCTTATTTACAGACTTTCGGCATGTTTAACGAAACTGCTTAATACATAATTTCTTTCTTGTTGTGAGGCATTTTTATTGTACCTGGTGACAGCATATCCATTGAGCTGGAGGAATTTAAGCAGGTCTTGGGCCTTTTCTCTATCTCTTGCCTTCTCTTTGGCCGTCAATGTATCATATGGTACCAGCAAAGGATGGGTGCCGCCACCTAAACACAAAAAACACATAAACTAGGAGATAGTCCACAGGCTGATATGCTTTATGTTATGAATATTATGTTGGGCAGTAATACAGTGAAAAAAATAAACAGTCATACCTTTGCCTTGCAGCTCCATCTTCTTCTTGCGGCCCCAGGTGTTATGGTAATTCTCAGCAACCTGTTCTGCCATAGACTGAACAGATGGAAACATGAGGAATGAATCAATCACAAGGGTTTCTGAATGTCTTATTTTGAATGAATATAAATAATATACCTGCAGCTCTCTGGACAAGGCCATGCCTGTCAGCTCCACTGGCTGGGGAGAGTATCCCTGGCTGGGATCATAGGTGGCCTGCAGGAGACGATATGTAGGTATGGTTAATGGGCTCATCAAACATGCAATTTCCATTTTCTTTCTTCCATCTCTCTGTTACCTGAGCAGTCTGGGAGATCTTCCTGGTGGTCTTCACCTCAGTTTTCTCTATCTCTCCATCTCTAGCTTTCTCCAGAGTCCATTCCCATGCCAGCATGGCCTTGATGGACTCTTTAATGGGCCAGCGATAGATCTCCTTATCCTGGAGAGAGAATACGAAAGAAAGGTTGACCTTGATTTTGGACAACCAACTGACAAAACAAAGCAGATAGACTGGTTTTAATAAAGATACGTTTCAAAGAAGATCCATTCAGACCTTCTCTGAGAAAGTCTTGTACGGCCGCAGCATGTGGTGAGTTTTGGCGTTCTCATCTAGGACCTCTCCATATGTCCAGTTGTTTTGGATCTGGAAGATGGAAACAAAAGGTTAAGAGCCTATTCTCAATCCTACAATGCATTTAGCTTTCACAAATAAGCACAAGTGCTGATACTAACCTTCTCAAAAGCCCATTTATCATGCGTGTGCTCAGCATATTTGTTAATGAAGGCATCAAGTCTCTCAGGAATGATGGTGCTGCAAAGACACAATAAGAAAACATAATCATTCAGTTGGTGTTCAATACGACTCCCTCAAAATAATTATTTGTGTTGATCAGCTGAGGACAAAAAAAGAGAGAAAATAGGTTTTATTTTTGGCAGAAAAAGACAGCAAGGCCTTAAAGGTGCAGTAAGCCATTTCAGAGAAACACTGTTGAAAGTGGATCAGACTGACCAGCATAACAGACTTGTAGTCAATCAGCAGTAGGGGGCGCGTCTACTCATGATGGGGGAGGAGAGTGAGCCAATCAGCAGTAGGGGGCGTGTCTACTCATGATGGGGGAGGAGAGTGAGCCAATCAGTAGTATGGGGCGTGTCCACTCAAGATGGGGAGGAGAGTGAGCCAATCAGCAGTAGGGGGAGTGTCTACTCATGATGGGGGAGGAGAGTGAGCCAATCAGTAGTAGGGGGCGTGTCCATTCAAGATGGGGAGGAGAGTGAGCCAATCAGCAGTAGGGGGCGTGTCTACTCATGATGGGGGAGGAGAGTGAGCCAATCAGCAGTAGGGGGCGTGTCTACTCATGATGGGGGAGGAGAGTGAGCCAATCAGCAGTAGGGGGCAGTGGTGGTCAATAACGAAGTAAATGTAATTCGTTACTGTACTTAAGTAGCTTTTTTGCGTATCTGTACTTTACTCAAGTATTTAAATTTGGGGAGACTTTTACTTAAACTCCACTACATTTCAAAGTCAAATATCTTACTTTTTACTCTACTACATTTTCAAAAATCAGTCGTTCCTTTTTATTTATGAGTGGATAAAAAACGTAACTGGTCAAACAAGCCACCAATCAATCACAGTACAGCGCGCGCGCTTTGTTTTGAACTTGCATTGGCGGTATCTACTACAGTAAGCGCGAACCAGAGGAGAGTTGCGAATGGCCCTGTCCCAAATCGCACACTTCATGTGCACTTTCGGTCTTGTGGACTGCTACATGCGCGTGTCCGTTAAGTCCGTGAGGCCATTTGTCGATTTGCGCCCTCGATGCGCACCTTTGTCGAGTCTGCACTGATGCGGTATCCGCAGCAGACTTCTTCCCGACAGTCAAAAAGTGCCGTTACGTCACGAAAGTGTGGACTCAGAGGAAGACCGCGAGTGCTATTTGGGCCAGGGACGGTTGCGACACAGTGATCTCGCCGCCGCGCGGTCACGTGATTTGTGTAGCTCTCCAAACAAATCGCGTTGCCAATGATTTTAAGCGGAGCAGAGAGCAGCAGCTATTATTGTATAATTTTTTTTCTGGGGAGTAGCAGAAACACTGCATTAATACGTTTTTGTGTTTAATTCTGGAGGGAAATTGGCTGCTCCCATAACATAGAATATTTAGGCCTATATATATATATATATATATATGTATATGTGTGTGTGTGTATATATATATATCTATTAAATGGCGTTGTGCAGGTTTATGTGAATGTATCATAACATTAGGATGTTAATAATTATGACCATAGACGCTCGAGAAAAATATATACAGTAAATACTGTAAATGTATTATACCTTATGGGAACAGTCCCCTTCCCTCCAAAATTAAACACACATAAAATGTATTCAATTCAAATAAATTGATGGGGAGGAGAGTGAGCCAATCAGCAGTAGGGGGCGTGTCTACTCATGATGGGGGAGGAGAGTGAGCCAATCAGCAGTAGGGGGCGTGTCCACTCATGATGTGTCATAAAAGCATTATTTTGCTTGGCTTCAGATATGATAAAGTGACATCCACTTGTGTGTTCGTGCATTTTGGGCGCGGAGCAATAAAGGAAGGGGTGTGTTTGTTTTGGTTGATTTCAAATATCAACAGTGTTTCTCAGAAATCCCTTACTGCACCTTTAAAGCTTCTATTTTGTTGACATATTTACAAATGATTATCATAACATATTTGGGAAGATGGCATGTTGCTGCTTCACTCTGAAACATGCATGGACAATTATCGTCCAGAAGGCGTGTTTTAACAATCCATATAATGAAAGAAAATGGTATGGTTCACGGAACTTCACGCTATGGTATCCATGCATGGAAAACATATTTAAAATGTATTCAAATGTCCCTAACATTTATGGGTCATACTTCAGTTATATGGAACTGGAAAATATGGAAATCTATGTAAATACAGAAAAATCACATACCTGAAATATACTCATATGCACATACTGTATATCAACTCAAAGATGTGAAAATAATACTACAAGTGAACTATAGCTAATTGTTTTCTCACTTGGTTGTCTCCACTGGTTTGGGGTCAAAGTTGCCCTCAGCGTCGACAGATGCTTTCTTCTCAGTCATAGATGAATAGCTAGCATCCACGTAGTCCGGAGGGATGGCACCCGCTATGGCGCAGATGCAGGGCATGGCGATCTTAAACAGCTCTGCATCGAATTTCTACAGAGATGAGATGCCAAGAACTCTAAGTGTTCTTTATTCAATAAGAATTCATGTTAAATCGTGTTTGTTTTTGCCAAACCTTGTGTGCGAGGGACTCAAAGATGCCCCAGAAGAGTTTGCGAGAGAGATGCAACTCCTCCTCTGATGATACTCCAAAGTTCGCCCATCCATTCGGCAGGCAATAATACTTCCAGCAGCGCTCATAGTGGTTGGTCAACAGCTAAAAAGAAACAGGATCAGCTAAATTACACTGGCACAAAAATATGATGATAAGAAACAAAACAAAAATCACTCCAAATAATTAAAATAACTGTACTTGCACACCTTTAGGGGCATCTTGGCATACTCGTTTAAGATTGGCACATCAAACACCAGCCTTCTCAACAGATGCTGCAACATTGATGGCCGCAGATACCTAAAATCCACAAATATAACTTTATTAGCTCCAATATTGTAAGTTGGCATTTCTAGTGCTGATGTCAGTGGATGACTAACTTGACAAGAGACATAAGGCAGTCCTCGATGACGTCCCGCTGGGCCTTGGTAAGTGCACGGCCACGGGACAGCCTGTAGATGGTGTGCAGCATAGAGTCGATCATGATGGCACGGTGGTCAGTGCCAGCGAACAGTGGGGCGCACTTAGTGAGCAGAGGCAGCACAGCTGAGCACAGGTAACGGTTCAGAGCCAGAGCCATCTCTGTGGTGCTAAACGCCAACTGGAGGAACATTACAAGTAAAATCACAGTGTTGTTATCATATTACAACTTGCAGCATTTCTCACAAAGAGTGCCATGGTGGACGAGCAAACTACCATAATTTTACAAATACTACTGTTGTTGTGTCACGGAATGTAGTTTTAAGAGTCATTAGGTGAGAATGTACTTATTTAGACCTCAAATATGCAACATATATAAACATTGCGCCTATTTGACAATTTGTTTAGACGTTTTCGGTGATGTGAGCTCAAAACTCAGGGAAATCTTACAGAATATACTTTATACCAATATACACGTTATACCATAGACGAAGACGGATGAACACAGAGGGAGAACTGAAGGCTTAAGTACACAGAGCAAACAAAGAAACTATTGAGGTAATAAATAGACAACAGGTGAATAGGATAACAAATAACTAACAGACCGAGGAAAACTACGTCACAGTTCAGAGCCAAAAACACAATGAAAACAACAGAACAGGGTATACTCGTTACATATATTATATTGTGAAAGATAAAGATGGTGATGAAATATGATTGACAATATTAAGAGCTCACCGTATCTAGAGAGGCTGCAGCTCTCATATCTGGCAGAAAGCCGACCTCTAGCACATGCAACAGGAAGTCCTGGTTATCAATGCCGTACACTCTGTCCAGGAAAAGCACCATGGATGCTTTGTGGTCTGGCACGAAACTCGCTGACATTTTTGGCTCAACGATCTGACCATCTATGAAAAGTATCACAGACAAAACCAGAGATAACTATGCAGAAGTGATTTTTAAGGAAGCCTGTTTTCACTTCAGAGTAAAAAAATGTAAGAAAGACCAAAAAATGAAAAATCAACATTTTGGTCTTTCTTAAAATGTTTTACTCTGAATAAAGCAATAAAATCTTGTGTACCTTTGCCTAAGGTTGGGATCTGAACAGAAAGGCTGATGACTCCCACCAGGTCTTCAATGGGCACGAGAGACCTCAAGATGGCTCTGATTCTCAAAGCTTCACCTTTACCGGCTTGGATCAACTGTGGGTAAAGAACAGGTTGAAAAAAAGTCCACATGAAATTAGTTGAAATATGACCTTCATCTTAAACACTACAATTCAAAAGTTTGGGGTCAGTAAGATAAAAAAAAAAGATAAAAAAAGAAGAAATTAATACTTGTATTCAGCAAAGTAAATATGTTTATAATACTACAAAAGATATCTCTTTCAAATAAATGCTGTTTTTTTTTTTTTTTTACTTTCGATTCATCAAAGAATCCTGAAAAAAAATTATTGTAATTGAAATGTTTCATGAACGATTTCCAAAGGATCATGTGACACTGAAGACTGGAGTAATGATGCTGAAAATCCAGCTTTGATCACGGGAATACATTTCTTTTTAAAATATTTGTAAATAATACAATTTAAACTGTAATAATATTCTACTGTTTTAATGTATTTTTGATCAAAACAAAATGCAGCCTTGGTGAGCAGAAGAGACTTCTTTTAAAAAACAGTTTACAAACTTTACATTTGTCATGGACTTCACAGGTAAATTATTAAGTTGTTATACTTACATGCATCTCAGGAGCGCAGCGACCCAGCAAATCAATAAGGGCACAGTAAAATGACATGATAGCATTTCCAAGATGCACTCTGTTCTCCTCAGGCTGCTCCTCCCCTCCAAACCTGTGAACCAATATAAGGGGTTAAAACTATATATTATATATATAAAGATATAATGGCAACCTGTTTAAAGGGGTCATGACATGAGAAACCAAATTTGCCTTGATCTTTTGGTATATACGAGATCTATGTACTATTAAAACTTCCTGCAAGTTTCAGAGCTTAAGACGTCCTCCCCATTATAAACGAAGCATTTATTTAATCAAGCTCTAAATACAGCTCGTTGTGGATCCTTTGAACTTAGTGACGTCACGATACGAAGTGACGTACCAGTCGTTTGCATATGACCGTCTCCAGCGCAAGACAACTACGCCTCATTTCGCATCATCTCATCGTTGTTGTGTGGCTCGCGCCCACATGTGTTCAGTCGACGTGCAGCGAGTGGGTCATGACTGCGATGCCACGCAGATGTGCTGTTCCTGTTTGAGTGTTTGAATACGCTGCCGAACGATCCAGACGTCAGGGAAAGCAGTCGGATGCAGTTTATTTGCAGCATATGAAGTCCTGCCAAAGCTTTATTTGAACGGTGAGTGATGTAGATGAGTGTGACAGGGCATGTTACTGACAGAACGAGCAGAGAGAGAGAGAGAGAGAGAGCCCCGGCCGCGCTCGCCTTCAAACTGTCTTGCTCTCTCTCTCTCTCTCTCTCTCTCTCTCTCTCTCTCTCTCTCTCCCTCCCTCTCTCTCTCTCTCTCTCTCCCTCCCTCTCTCTCTCTCTCTCTCTCTCTCTCCCTCCCTCTCTCTCTCTCTCTCCCTCCCTCCCTCTCTCTCTCTCTCTCTCTCCCTCCCTCCCTCTCTCTCTCTCTCTCCCTCTCTCCCTCCCTCGCGCATATGAATCAAAATCAATTGAGAAATGACACGATGGTAAAAGATCGGAAGACCGAAGTTTCACGTGGTGGAGTGTAGTCTACATGTGATACAAAATGATTAACGTTAATAATTTATGCATAAGCAGCACTGACGTTAGCCAATCATAACAGTGGGCAGTTAACACTAAACTCTTAAAGGGGAAACACCTTCAAAACAGACTGTTTGAATCAGAGGTGAGAAACAGGGTGGGAAAAGGTCATAAATCACTACATTTAAAAAAAAAATTTGTACAAAAAGCTATAGTAATACTATAATTGCACATAAGAACATAATAAAACAAAACAAAAATCCATGTCATGACCCCTTTAAATAAAAAGTGAAACGCATTCACTTTCACTGAAGCATCTTACATAAAACGTCTGTCCTTTTTAGGAGTTGGCCCGTCTCGGGCAGGGTCCTCAGAGATCTTAATGGCCTCCTCGATGGCAGCTAGCAGACCCGCACCACCCTCTCCTCTCAGCGCGGGGCCAAAGCACTCAGGCCGACGAATCAACAGACGAACAACCACGTTAGCGTTCTCCTCTACGCTCTCACCTGCAGGGGGAGACAAAAAAAACACAACGTTTAATTAAGAATACCTTAAAACACAGGACTCAGAGTCAGAATTACACTAAACATGCTCACCATTTACAAACACTGCAAAGCGCAGGAAGTCTAGATATCGCTCTCCTCCACTTGGATTCCATCCTATGTCAGGGTATCCTTTAGACAGCAGCATGGGGCACATCCGAAGGCCACAGCCAGCCAGATATGTCACCACCTGAGTTGCACAATGAACCAATTCATTTTTATGCAGTGGTACATTATAAATGCCTTACAACTAAATATCTGTCTTCTGCAAAATATCTGTAATTTGACTTCAGAGCATCACCATCTCAAGGTCTTGCTCTTGAAGAGCCAGGGCAAGCTCATTGTTGTCAATGCAGGACGCGGCAGCAACGTCCAGAGGAGTAGATCCACGCATCCCTAAAAAGACACACACAAAAGAAGAAATATGAAAAAAAGAGTAATACCAAGGTTTTTTTTAATATAATTTAGATAAAAACTAACTAGTGTTAAGTGGTTAATTGGAAAAATCAAATGGTTGATGGTATAATTTTACAAGGTCACATACCCTGTTTCTTCTTTGAAAAACATGTATATGTGGATTTTAGACATGACTATAAAACACATCAAATGAATAAGGCTCAACTTTTTCAAGATGGTATGGCTGAAGAAGGTCACTAACATATTTTGGTCCACAACCAGACAACGACTTATATACAAACATGAGAATTTTAAAATCAATCCTGAATTTAACAGAAAGCCAGTGGAGGGATGCTTGAATAGGGGAAATATGGTCCCTCTTTTTAGACCCAGTCAAAAGTCTTGTGGCTGCATTTTGTGCAACTTGCAAGCAACATAATGAAGATTGAGGGAGACCAATCGTGATGTTACAAGTGCGTGAATCACTACTTCCAAATCTTTGCATGAAAGAAGATGTTTCAATTTTGCAATAAATGTGAAAAGTTTCCTTTAATAATGGCACTAATTTGTTTATCAAAAATATAGTGGAGGGTCAAAGATCCCTCAAAGGTTTTTAATTAGTTTGCATACACTGGTTGAGAGTGGACGAAACCAGGCTTCCAGAACAGGTGAAGAATTTGCAGGACAACCTAAAATCTGTTTTATCCTCATTAAGCTGCAATTTGTCATCCAACTCTTAATATAATTTATGTATTTCAATAAAACACTGAATGAAAGTGGTATCAAGCCTTACTGGAAGGTAAAACAGAATTGTCAGCATAGTAATGATAAGACATGTAGTTCTGAAAAATATAGGCCAAAGGAAGCATATAAAGGGAAAACAATAAAGGTCCCAAAATGGATCCCTGCAGCACACCACATGAAAGAGGAGCAGATATTGAGGAAAAATTGCCCAAATTTACTGAAAATTCTCCTATTCTTGAGGTAAGAAGCAAACCACAGTAGTGCAGTGCCCTGGATACCTACCATTTATTTAAGATGTTCAAGAATAATTATTATGTTATGGTCAATGGTTAAAATGCCGCACAAAGATTCAACAAAACTAGTACAACACAGGAGCCTGAATTCAGAGCAAGCTAAATATAATTTGTAAAGATATGCTTAAAATATGTAGATGTATGCTGTATGTTTGATGTGCTGCTACTTTAAATTATTGAATTATTTCTTTTGTCATATATTTTGAATGTGCTATTACTTCAAATTAACGGAAACACCAAAAGACTATAATGTGGAAGAAGCACAGTTTGGTGATTTAATCTGTGTAATTGTATTCTTGTTATTATCTTTATTGATTTGTACAGCTTTTATACACCCTTGTATTGTTTTGTAGAGCCCAGGAACATAAGCAACCACTTTGTGGAAGCTACTGGGGATCCAAATAAAGAATACAGTTTTATATTTTGACAGCTTATTTTAAAATTATAATTAAGTTTTATCAATTTAACAAACCAAAATCTTTCTATGTACCTTCCAAGGTTTGAAGTACTGTACCTCTGGTTGGAAAACACTACTTTAAAGTGTCACAATAGAATAAAGGCATGATCACACCTACGATAACTATGAACTACACGTTTTAATGTTCATTTTAATTCTGTGATAGGGAAGTCCACATCACAGCTATAACGATAACAACACAGAGGTACCTGTATGATATAATTGGAATCACTTTCAGAACAATTTTTTCCCAGCTAATTAATGATTTTAAAAAAACATTGCCAGCCAATCAGAATCCACCCTATCCATTGTGCATTGGTGTGGACGCTAATATAGTTATTGTTATAATTTTTCATTCTTGGTGTGAATGGACCTTAACAATAATACAAATATATCATCTGCATCAGATACATTTTACAAAGCAACCGACCCAGTCCAATGCCACTGTTCTGCAGCAGGTACGAGAGGTGGTCGAACATGGAGCGCTGGTTCTGACGGCTGATCCTGCAGAAGTAGCACAGGAAGCGACAGCAATTGGTCACCATTTGCGGGAATCGAATTTCCTATAAACAGAGAAAAAAATATGTTGGTTTCCCTTTAGTTTCAATTGCAGAGTCAGATCCTTGTCCAGGAATAACAGGTTTAAATGTTCAGTACATGTATAACAAAAACAGGAAAGCACCTTAGAGTCTCCTCCACCTCCCAGCACGTTGACCATAACCTCCATGACCGTCTCATGCATGCCCAGCGCACGCATCAGGTTAGGGTGCTGGTAGAACAACTTGTTGTTCATGATGTTTCTACGAGGCAGGAGACAAAATGCATTTGAAATACCACACATGATGTGATTTTCAGATAATCACAAATTACTCTAGATTCAAGTTCAGGACATGAGAACAAAAGTTGTATTTTTAAAATAAATGCTGTTCTACTGAACTTTCTATCAGCACAACTGTTTTTAACATTGATTATATTAGGCAAATGTTTCTTGAGCAGCAAATCAGCATATTTCTTAAGGATCATGTGACACTGAAGACTGGAGTAATGATGCTGAAAATTCAGCTTTGCATCACAAGAATAAATTGCATTTTAAATTATATTATATTAGAAAAGAGTTATTTAAAATGTTGATAATATATCACAATCGTATTGTCTTTACTGTATTTTTCTATCAAATCAATTCAGCCTTGTTGAGCAGAAGAACTTTTAAAAGTTTACCGACCCCAAACTTTTGAACTGTAGGGTACATCAAATATGGATTGAGATGTCAATCTAGAAGTACCCACCCAATGCTCTGGATCATAAGCCTCTCCTCTTCCGGGCCCATCTGGACGATGAGCAGGGAGCGGATCTGACCCAGGCACTCCAGCATGTTCATTGTGTCCTGTATGGACACAGCGTTGATGGCGTAGGCTTTTGGCAGCGCGCGGACCAGCTCTCCCAGTGCGTCGTACTGACGGTGGAGAAGACTGAACATGAGCCGCACCAGCTCAGGGTTCTGAATAAAGGACTCCTGAGCCCAGTGGATCATTGTGTGGGATATCAGCTCCTGTAAGGAACCTGAGGAATAGAATGACGTCCAGAAACGTTAGACCGACACACAATTGAAAGAAAAAAAAACCTAGTACCATTTTGAACTATGTGAAAAAGAAAAGTATTGATCTATGGTTGAGGAAAGCAGTGCATGAGATGAATCTGAACAACCTTCTTAAGATGTTTTACAACATTTACTCACTAGGTTTGGGCTCTTCCTCTGGTTCTGGCTCCTCTTCATCCTTTTTCTTCCTGAGGTTCTTGACCTTCTCCACCAAACTGAGCAGTCTCCCTCTCAGAGACGCTTCTACCTCTTCCTCCTCCGCTTCTTCTTCAACGTGGACACCTGAGGTACAAACAAATATGGATAAGAACGGCATAGTACAGATTTTGGTCAGTCAATAAGGCTAGGTTCGCAATATGGAATTAAAAATGGAATCTGATTGTAAAAATTATTGACTGTACACAATGTGTATCGACACTGTTCAGATCTCATTTGTGTGTCCCGTGGCACACTTTTGTCTTCCCAAAAAATTTGCATTGTTTTTTATGCCGGTGAAATTTACTTTTTATGCGTTCTGGCCATTCATTTACACGACAACAGCATTTTTGTGGCTTGAGAAACAAGTTTTTGAAAACGATACTGCTATCATCTCCGTGTAAACTTCACAAACGCGAATCTGTGAAAACGGTGTCAGCATGTATTACGTGTTTAGTCTATAGGCATGATCGTTTGAATGTGTATGTGCTCAGGTGTGTAGTCTTACTTTACAAAGTGACTACTACTTGTCTGGCATAATACAGTCATTTTTGCGGATCCGTGTGAACGTGGATCATTTTGATAACGTCAGTACAGAGGTAAAAAAAAAAAAAAAACACAACAACTGACATGTTTACGATTAACGTGGCGTGAGAAAGTGACAAACCAAGCGGATTTCCAGGAATGTGATTTGAATAGGATTTCAAAACAGATTTAATGTGATTTTCTGTTGTTGTTCACATTTAGCAACTGGATATTGAACTGACAGTCTGAACGAGGCTTAGGTCTTCTTTATAATGTTTGTGTCATTTTGTCATGTTTTCAATCCTCAGAAGAACTGAATCAGTTTGATCACAAGGTGATTTTGCAACAGCAGAAGCTTGGTGTTTTAATGTGGCCATACAGTAATTTTGTGAGATGTTTTGAACACTGACCGCAGTGATTTAGGAGGTCACTGTGGAAATTCTGGAGGGTTTCCCGCACTTCCTCTGGCACTGGGCAATCCTCTTCATCTGGGCTGTGCTTGAAGTTAGTCAACAGGAAAACCTACACATATACTCATAATTAGTGTATAACAGTTAAACTCATGTGTGTTTTAGTTTAAAGTAGAAGTGTTTCTTATACTTGTTCCTGAGGAGGAGAGCGGAACTCTCTGGTCCTGCGAGCGGTTTCTGCAGCAGACATACTAAATGCTCTCATTAGAATTTTATATCGTTCACGCTGGTTCAACTGGATATGCAGTACGAAATTATCAGAGAAAGCCAAAATAGCCTCAACTCGGTGTCTGAGCTCGCAGTCACAGAAATACTGTAGAAGGGTACACATCTAAAAGAGGGGGAGAGACAGGCAAAGACAGTATTATCAAACAAGAAAAATGTACATAAATACAGACAGACATACGCACACACACACACACACACACACACACACACACAAACACACACACACACATGCGCGAGCACACACACACACACACACATACATAGATAGGTAAATAAATAAATAAATAAATAAATAAATAATCGCTGATCTCCTCTGGATGTGTTCCTCAAAGAATTGATTAATAATCTATAGATTAAATTTACCTGCAGTTTTACAGACTCTGGCAGCTTCATTTGAAGAAGCCCCTCCTCTGGTGCTTCCTCTTCCTCCTCTTTCACCTCTTCTCCTACTTCCTCTGCCTCCTTTTCTTCTTCTGCTTTTTCTCCATCCACCTTCTCTCCCTCCTTCTCCTCCACTGCCTTCTCGACCTCTTCTCCTTCCTCTCCCCCCTCCTTCTTCAGAGCGTTTAGCTCCTCATCCTCCTCTTCTTCTCCAACTCCTTCATCCACGGCTTCCTCCTCTCCTTCAGCCGCTTTTTCTTTCTCCTCCACCTCCTCTCCTTCCTCCTTGGGAGCCGCTTCCTCTCCTGGTTCCTCTGTCTCTCCTGCCTCCTCTTTCTTCCCGAACACACTGGGATCAATCATCTTGAGAATGTGCTTGACGTCTTCATTGTTGAAGATGCCCATAATGAGGAGGGTGCTGATGAGTTTGAGAATGGGAACGAAGTGGAACTCAACGCTGCCCCCAACAGGATCACGCATGGCCTGGCTGCCATCGAACACGGCTTCGGTGAGCATGCTTAGAGCCTGAGTCTTCAGCTCCTGTAAAAGCAGAGTGTAGATATTAACAAAGAGATTGTCAACCAACAACTGTTAAATAAAATACATTTCTGCATACTATACTGTATCAATAAAATGCTATAACAATAATCTTTACCTGCACTTTATTACCTCAGGTATTGTTACCACACTGCTGCTATAACTGCAAAATCACCAGCAACTTTTGATTTCCATCACTTGTATTATTATCATTATTATTATTGTTTACACTATATGTTCCCTTGACCCACCAATCCCCTCTGTCTTTTGGTACTTCATTTTTCTTGTTTGTACTTAAAGGTGCAGTAAGAGATTTCTGAGTGAGCAAAAGGGAGATTTGAACAAAGTCTGTAGAAAGAGAGATGGCTAAGAGACATTACAAAATAGAAGGGTTATGATCAGGCAAGAGCTTTGGGATTAGCATTAATATTAGAAAAGCTTTCCAGCGCTGGAGAGACCGAAGCGGGAAGGCATGAGGTTGCGTTGTTTCTGCTCCATTTATGAGTAACATTGGTTTTGCAATGTTTCACAGAACTAATATATGCTGTTGTTGTAATATTAGTTATACAGTTTTGACTGTCATTGTTTGTTGATTTCACATATCAACAGTGTTTCTCAGAAATAGCTTACTGCACTTTTAAATTCTAATCTTGTATTATCTATATGTACCAACAATCACTATTGGGTCCCACTGTACCTGCAGAGGGATGATGGGGCTTAGGGTGTAGAGGTCTGGGTCAGTGCCCACAAAGTTGATGGGGGAGAAGTGTAGCTTGGGTCTGAGGCAGGTTGTGAGACCCACTCCTGGCAGGTCATGGGCCGTCTCCGCATCTGGGAAAAGCTTAATACTGAGCGTCTCTTCCGTCATGGGAATGATGAACTCGCGGTTGGTTCCCAAGCGGTTGCGTTTGGCTGACTCCAGGTGGATACTGATGAGAAGGTCGTAGTAGCCGCTGCGGAGAGGGCCGGGCAGGTACGTGTTCTCAATAGCGTAGAAGAGCTGGGATTCGTCCACGTGGCTGCAGAGGGCATGGGCCACACGGTTGTTGCCCAACGCACACACGGCACAATAAAGCATCAGAGTGTGATAGTGGAACTTCAGCAAGTCATGTTGCTCAGACAGTTCCAGGACGTCAATACACCTGCATATGAGAGGAACATGTCAGCTATCAAACAATACATAATAACTAGACAAAATATATACAAATACTAGATACTGTCAATGCTGGCTTAAGAAAGCCTGGCCAGAACGTTTCCTTCGAGGAGATAAAAAAACTGGATGAGAAAATAATCTATATTACAAAAATAAAACAGCATAGATATGAGACATTAAAAAGTGTAAAAGTCACTCGTTTTTCTAAAGTAATAATGTCCAATAGTGACACCAGCAGGTAAAGTTACAGTGGGACACATCGTCTTCTCGTGCCTCCTCTGAGCACATTGACTTTTAAAGCGTGAAGGGTTTAGTGGGGGGTAATTGAGAATGAATGGGGGGAAAGTCAATGCCTCAATCGCGCTATGATTGGATATGATTGGTTTGTGCGACAAAACCAGCCTCTTGTTTTCGTGCGTGTTCTCTAATGATGACATTGATGGCATTAATGGGAAGACTAATTAAAAAGTAAGTAAACAACTTAGATATCACTGCTTTATGTTACGTAAAAATCAAACTTGAAATGGCCTGAAAACATGATGACTGTGGGGATTTAGTGAGCATTCAGCTTGGGGAAATTGTGTACAGTGTGTACAAGCTTGATGACTGTTAAGCTGAAAATAAGTTGACTATTAATAGAAAAGCTGACCATTAGTTCACAAATAATATACATTGTTTACATTGTCAAGTCAAGTATATTTATATAGCGCTTTTCACAATACAGATTGTACCAAAGCAGCTTCACAGTATCAATCAAAACAACATAACAATGTTCGTTTCTTAGTGGAAAAAAGAAACGGTTACTTGTTACTGCCTTTAGTTATTAGTTATTATTTTGGAATAAAAGTAAAAATGTGTAAAAACACTAACTTGATGAAATTTGTACTTGGTGTTAATAAATAGAACATTACATAGCTAGTGTATATACAAAACATAGAATTGTATTTCAATTATAGAATTATATATATATAAGGGCTTTTCCTCCTCATTTTAAAACATCACCGCACACCACTGGTTTGAAGTAGTTTAAAGTCAGCATTAAACAGAATACAGTATGTGATAGGCTTTTCTTCCTTATTGTGACGTATATCCGAGTGATAAAATGTAGGCTGCGTGGCGTGAGCGTGGCGTTTCTGTTGCGTGTCAGTCATAGATGCAACGCGTTTTCTGTATCTTCTTTGCCACAGTCTATGGTCTTTGCACACCATAAACGTGTCTGACGCGGCACTGCCGCTGTGCTGACAGACCAGTCTACATTTGTAGAACGGGATTTGATTGGATCATCGTGGTTTGGTATTGCTGTGATCTCATGTGAGTGATGGGTTTTTCTCTCCTTGTGCCAGTAAACACGTCATCAGAGAAGGGAAGAGGTATCGTTGCAAGAGGGAGGAGAAGTTATTTTGATTTAAGTTTGTGAGGGCACATTAAAAAAAAAGAAATAAAAAAATGTGCCAGGGTGTTCTAGGTGATTGATAGGTAGGAATATAGATAGGTAGATAAATTCTAAAAGACATCTATACTGAAGACACTTCATGAGCAATTTTTTTGTTTTTTTCACGATCATTTAATTTTTATTTATTACCTGTTCTCTTCAGGTATATGCAGAGCCATCATGGTGAGAGGATCTGTACATTCCACCATCCATCCGTGCCTTTCGCTCACCCGCCCCACTTGTGGATTCAGGAAGTGGTTGGGCATCCTGCTCCAGATCACAGGGGTCAGCATTTGAACATCAAGCCGAGGAGGACACTGGGGCACCGGGTTCTTGCGCTCACTATGGAACATGGCTGCTGAAAGAGGCATGATATTCTATAGGATGGAGAAAAAAGAGAGACATGTAACTAAAAGATTATTACTTAAAGAAAGCTAATGACTTGGAAGCAAAGGATAAAGCTGACCTTGAGTTTTCCAAGTTCCAGCTGCAGCATATTCTGGCTGCCTGGCAACACGAACACAGCTGGAAACAGCTTAGTGTGGGGCTCCACCTGAGAGGACACATCAAATGAACAACATACACTCCTAACAGTTCAGAAATGAAGTACCAAAGACAGGAGCTAGGGAAAGTAGAGTTAAAAACTGAATTTTTGAGGGCCAGTAGCTCCTGCACTCGCCTGATAGAAAGTGTTGATCTCCTTCCCATTGGCTGTGAAATTCATTAGACCTGTTGCCAGATCAACCAAGCAACCAATCACCAGATCCTCCTGGCTGAACCTCTGTTGAGTGCTGCTGCCAAACTCTCCTCCCCACACCATATAGCAGTTACTCCTCCTCATACTGATGAACAAACAGATAAGTCATGAATAAACAAATATTTTAGTAATCGAAGGGGAGAAAGAATACGTTTATTTCAGTTTAAATTTTCAAATAAATCCTGTTCCTTTTAACTTAATCACGTTTTCATAAAAAATATGAAGCAGCACAACTGGTTTCAACATTGATAATAATACATTTTTATTTAGCAGCAAATCAGCGTATTAGAATTATTTTTTAAGGATCATGATGCTGAAAATTCAGCTTTGATATTACAGCAAATAATTACATTTAAAAAAATATTAAAATAAAAAAATAATTTATTTTAAATTTAACATTTAACATATTACGGTTTTTACTGTATTTTCAAACAAAGAAATGCAGCTTTGGTGAGCATAAGAGACCTTAAAAAAATTCTTAAAATAATATATATTTACAGTACTTGAGAAGCAAAATTTCTTCATTTAGTAAGTTCAAATTAAATCTTATGGCTTTAAGTTAAGTGTGAATTAAGTTTTTTTTCTAACCCCATTGTAAAAATTACGATTTATTATTTTAATTTGTTTCTCAAATAAATGCATCTTGTTGTAAGGCTTCTTACATGTTTTACTGAAAAACAAGAAGAAAATACGAAAATACGAAAAAAAAATTTCTAGAGGCAACTTTTTTTAACGTGTGCTGTACATCCAAAAGACTATACTGTACATATTATAAATGATAGGCATTACACTTTTTCAGTTTCACAGTAAAAAGAAGTTTCTTGAGGTAAAATCTCTCCCCACTGCTTCTGAAGGTCGGGTGCTGAAGTAGGCCACTCTTACATCACCAAAATCGATATTCACCTACATCACCACTATACTGAACATTTATTTTTAACCAAACGCTTCTCCGCACTGCAGCTTGTATTAGTCCACATTGGACAACATTTCAATGACTGAATCTTTATCACGTCTCACCTGTCGTGTATGTTGCCCTTGTCGTCTCCTACTGTCAAAGTGACAGTGCGGACCTTAGACAGGTCGAAGTTGAGGTCATACATGTGGAAGTCAGGGGTGACCCAACCCACCCAGACCCCGCTAGGTTCTTGCCCGGCGAAGATACGGACTGAGTAATAGTACTGCACAGTGGAGACAGAGAGAGAAGGAGACGTGAGGAAACAAGAGCAGAGAACGTGTCATATATGACAGATCTTGTAATGAAGACTGACTGTGGTCGTATTGAGGATGATCTCCGGGTCGTCGCGATCATCGGGCACCACATCCTCCATCAAACGGGGCATAAGAGGTGGAGGTGGGGGAGGGGTGATCATGGCTGCCTTTTTAGCCTTAAACAGGAAGCTGAGGGAATAAATGTGAGTGGTCAAGCATTAATGAGAGATTTGTAGAGAACAAGAGAGGTATACAGGGCTGCCAACTCTCACGCATTCAGCGTGAGACTCACGCAATTGACCCAATTCTCACGCTCTCACGACACACCCCCGATTTCTCACGCTGAAGTGTCAAACCGGTCGATCAAATGCCTGAAAGATGAGTTTATCTATATATCTACCTGTTTAGCCACCCGTGATCGACTAGTTATACTGCAAATTAGTTCAAATGTTCCGGAATCTCACGGAGATTCTCTCAAAATGTTGGAGAAGTCTCACGCCAAGCTAAACTCAAAAGTTGGCAGCTCTGGGTATATTATATTATTTTAGTAACAAGTACTATTTTTAAAGGTATGCTAAAGGTATACATAAACATATATTAAGGTGTACATATACAGGAAAAATGTCAGGATAAACATAGGTAACACTTTACAATAAGATTCATTAGTTAACGGCATTAGTTAGCATGAACTAATAATGAACTGCACTTATACCGCATTTATTAATCGTTGTTAATGTTAATTTCAACATTTGCTAATACTTTATTAAAATCTTGTTATCATTAGTTAATGCACTGACAACTAACATGAACAAACAATGAACAGCTGTATTTTTATTTACTAACATTAACAAATATTTAAAAATACAGAAACAAATGTATTGCTCGTGGTTAGCTCATGTTAGTTAATACACTAACTAATGTCTTCATAAAAGTCCTCGGATCTCACCCTTTCTTTTTTCCTTTCTCGGATGCAGTGTCTTTGTCATTTTCTTTACTGCTTGGGATATCTCTGGGCACGGACGGCTCCTTTTCCTTCTCCTCCTGCTCTTTGCGACTCGCTGACTTTTTCAGCACCTCAAATTCAGAGTCGGGGTCCACCTCCAGCACCTGGTCCTCCGGGATGGTGAGGGTCCGAGTGAGGGGAGTGGTGCCAGCGGTGACCTTGAAGGTCAGGTCGAACTCCACAGGCATGCTCAGTCTGAAGAACAGCATGTCTGTGTTGGAGTTTTGGGATCCGAAAGTCTTGTGTGTTATTTTCAGACAGGGGGCGCTGTCTACGGTTCCATCCACACGAGAGACCTACAGGTCACAATAAAGGACAATAAAGCAGGTCCATAAACTTTAAATTTAAAGGGGTGATGAACTGAGAAATCAAATTTTCCTTGAGCTTTTGACATCTAAGAGGTCATCATATTATAAGAATATCCTGTAAGTTTCAGAACTGAAAACGTCCTTGTTAGTCCAATAAAAGCTTTTATTGACACCAGGCTCAGCAAACGACTCGTTTTTCAAAGTGGGGAACTATGACGACAAAGAGGATAAAACACCACCACCGCAGAAGATCATCAACGCCTACTTCAACACGGCCGGTTTAGCCCCGCCCACTGATTCGCGCATTACACGCATAGCTAAATAATATGCAAAACTGTTATCCACTCACAGCAGTGGGCGTTTACTTCCAAGTCTTCAATGCGAGACGCCCATAAAAACCGAGCGTTTTTGAGCTAGGCTCAAAACTAGGGTAGAAAATAGCCTATTACTTATTCATTTTTATGTTTTTGAATGTAAAAACCAAGCGAACGTCATAAGTTGACCTCAGACAACAATATAAAAAAATTTAAAAAGCCAGTTCATGACCCCTTTAAACTCAATTAAATGTCACAAAGATTCCTCAAATACCTCAATGTGGTTGTGTTCGGTGGGAACTGGGACAAACTGAGGCAGGCTCTTACTGAACCACATTGTGATGTCTCTCTTCATGTTGATGGCGAATGGCTCAAAGCCTTCTTGGAGCCCGCAGATGGCGAAGTAGCGAAGGCTGCTAACATTCTGACCTAGGTTTATACGGCCAACCTGAGAAAGACCCAACATGCAGACTGGAATAAAACCTGGAGAGAGAAAAATAAAGAAGAGAGGCTGATTTAAAGCAGGGGTGGGGAAAACAAAATCGATGCAACGTAGAAAAGAGATATTTTGCGTGGCAATATTGTTTTACAAATACAATATATCCAGTATTGGTCATTTATTCTCTTTTAGTTGATAGTAGAATAACAAAATCAACTGCTTTTTCAGTCCACTACTATAGTGCTGTTTTTTTCTGGTGAGGTCAACAGAGGAGACAGTCAGTGTGCAAGTCAGAGAAAGAAATAATCCACGTTTGAATACATGACTTATTTTTTATTTTTTGGACATATGACACATGAGATTTGCAAAGTGTCTCGTATGGTGAAAAAATACTACGAACACGAGGACTCACCTCACACTCCATCATACAGAGATAAGGTTAGCTTTAGATAAGGACGGCAAAACTGCTGTAAAATCAGCTTCTTTTTGGGACATTTGCAGTTAAAAAAAAAGGTGATAAATAGCTATATATAAAATCACAATACTTAGCATCCCACAAAATGTATTTAATCGCAATAATTTTGTATTGTGACTTAAGAATCATGATAATATTGTGTCGTGGGGACTCTGGTAATGGTGCTAGTGCTAGTGTTAGCCTTAGCTATAGACTGCAAAGCTGAAGTTAAATCAGTTCCTCTGGGGCCATTTGCAGTAAAAAAAACAAAACAAAAAAAAAACACAATATATAGCTGTATTCTTGCCATCATAATTACCATAATTACCAGATTACAACTTCACATCCATATAGAACTCATAATTACAACTTTTCGTACATTAAGGCTCCATTTTGTACCACCTGACCACTGCAGATTCAATTTGGCATTGATAGTGATCTGATGACATGAACAGCTCTGAGTAGAAAGTCACGTTTTGTCATCTCATAATTACATTAATTATGACATGGTGTGAATGCAGCATATGTTATACTTAAAACTATCGTAAAATATATATTTTACATATCCGATTGTAACTTATGGCCTACTAAAGCTGCATGTTGACCCCATTTGATGCCAAACACCATTAATACTTGTGCATTTTGTGCCAAAAATTTAATCAACATCTACGGTGCCAGATTTTGATATTAAATTTGTATATTGAAATATGCTATTGAATGACTATACAAGACTTCAAATATGGCACATTAATCATATGGACAGTCTTTATGATACCTTTAGGATGCTGCCAAGCCAGTCTATTCTTCATAAATTAATATTTTGTTCGATGGAAGAAAGAAATTCATACAGGTTTGGAACAACACAAGAGTGAAAGTAAATGATGAGTATTTTCAGTTCTGTGTGAATTATCCATTTAATACCTTGAATCCATTTTTTTATTACTAAAAACAACTATTCAATCAGAACTAAATGTCAATTACACATCTTTTTAAATCCAAGACTAGGATTGATCTGTGTCTGTGGAAAAAACCTCTTGAGACTCTTTTCCTGACCGACAAAGCTTATTTAAAAAAAACACATTATCTCTAAAAACAAATTATTGAAAATGTTCTACAAAAACAACAACAACATTATAGCCCAAATCCTCACCGTCTCCAGTCTCGATGTCTTTGAAGGCCATTTCAGAGCCAGAATCACTGATCAGCATCTCTCCGTTAAGAGTGAACATGATGTTCATTTCAGTGAGGTCTATCATGCAACCGACCACATCACCAGACTGCCACTGACGACCAAATGGGTCATTACCAACGTGCCATCGCTGAGCCTGCAGGGAGAGCCAAGGAGAGTCATTTAGCTTTTATTGCAGGTATACAAAATAGTTTGTCAGCAACTTGTGCGGCACACAATCCAATTAGCAGGAAAGATGTCCAACAGCCTGTTACCATATAACACAGCAGAGTTAGATTAATATGACACCACTGACCCTGTTTCCATTAAAGACATAGGCCAGCTCATCAGAACCAAGCTCAACATCAGAGCGGACGTTCGGTCGAGCCCAGCCCACCCTCATCTCTCCTGTGGTTACGGCCTCAAACTCAAAGTACCACTTTCCTGAGGTGATGGCATACTGCTTCTCTGCCCTGAAGATACGCACTTTATCTCCACCTGTGTTCTCAACACCATGACCACCTGTGGAAAAAAGAGATTTGAAGAATTTACAACTGAATAAACGATACATTTACATCCAATTCTTGATCCTAGTATATCCTCCTGAATCAGGGCATGACATTAACATCCGCCAGCCTGCTGCATGCGGGCGTATTTCAGCAGTGGCGTGTAACGCAGTCACTCTTACTAGCCACTTTGGCGGGTTAAAATTATATATATATAATATATAAATTTTTCAATTGCAGTTTTTTAAAAAGGCATCTGAAATAATAAACTAAGTGCAATGAAGTGTTGTCAACTATTTTGATTTTTTCAATACTAATTTTTTATTGTTGGTGTGTTACAGGGTAGGAATTTCTGTGTGGGATTGCGCTTTTTGCACATTTACTCATTCCTGCAGATTTTGTGTTCACACCCAAAGTGCAGGCACATAACACTGCCTCTTGCGCTTCATTGCGCTCAAACTGTCAAATTCACACAAAATAATGTCAAAATGCCGCTCTTGCCAAGTATTCACGTAAACACAGTCAGTTATGTTTTAAGTGAACGTAAGCAGTTGAGAAAGAAAATGTATGTGTAACACTATATGGATCTGTGCGTCAGGTCTTAAAGTGACAGCAGCCTAATATACCTTCTGCCAAATTATGATATATATATATATATATATATATATATATATATAAATATAAATATATCTATGGCAGTTTTTCCCCATGGTATCGGTTTCAAAATTGTGGCCAGTGAAAATGCTGGAAAACTTTGGAAAATCACTAGCCACAGTGGCTGGTGAGCAAAAAAGTTCAAGTCAAGCGCTGCTACTAAACCTAGTATATGAAAGACATGAAAGTAGTATATGAAAGACAAGGACTCACTGCTCTCCTGATCTGGAGGCTCGATGTTGTATCCATAGCCAATCAGAGTGCGTACAGCGTTGTTCACACTGTCTCTGTTAGTCTTCTTTGTTCTCTCATCCAGCAGGTTGTATGGCACCAAACGAGGGTTACGTTTATTCAAGATGTCCTGTGGGTAAGTAATAAGAGTAAAAAGTTTGGGCTCCTTTTCAAGTATTAATTGAATTCCAGAACTCCATAGTTGAACTCCAGAGCTATCAGCGCAATATGACAGAAGCCCGGTTTATTTAATTGTGCATTTCTGGTGTGCGAAATTCACGAATCACCGCATAATGTGCACACGCTCACCAGTGGGCTTCAAGATTTGTGCAAGCTGTTCTTATCACAACGCCAATGATAAAATGTGCAATCCATTTGAATTCTATTGAGAATTTTCAACTTTAAAACACAGTCTAAAAGTCTAAAAAGGCTACATAAACTAAAAGTACAGATAAAAATGATCTAACTTCATATTTTTTGTGGTAAATCTGGACTAACTTGTAGAAATTATAATAGATAATCTGTTAATGAAACATTATTCACTATAGATTTATATGACAAGAGTGGCATGTTGTGGCAATAGTTTCAAAATGTGTAAGTTGCTATTTTTCATAACAAATGCTATAGATTAAAAAAAAAGTCAAACAATACAATACCAAACAATATGTTTTCCCTATGTGTAAAATGTGCTCTGTTCTAATGATAACTGATATTAGGAAAACATCATTAATTATTAAGAGCCTGATGAATTGTTAAGAAGTAGGAAATAAACCAGATGCTTAAATAATATAAAATACATCATATATGCGATGAAAACAAGTAATTGTTAACTAGGCTATTACTTTATCAATTATGTTATCAACCAACTTTGCATGTGTGGATGATAGGTAAGATACAACAAAAGACCATTCTGCAAAAATATACAAACTCTCACGAGGGAGCATGTCCTGGGAAACGGTTCACACTTCACACTTCAACCCCCCAATGTTCAAAACATTCTCTAGCCTGGATGGTCTACTTTTATCTTTCACGTTTCTTGGATCTCGCCCGGTTTCCTCCACCACTCTTTTTCTGCCACCATAATGTGAATATAACTGCATATGACGATACTTGACGAACCATAAGTGCAGTGACGTAACAGTAATTTCTGTAACAGTGTCCACATCTACCTGCATAATGCTGTAGGTCCATCCTTGTCTGACTCTGTCCCGTGCCCAAACATTGTGCCCATTTTCCGCCAGCTTCTCCACCAGCTGGTTCTGATTGGGCGTCAGTTTGACATGATTGAGGTCCAGAGGAGCAGGTTTGTACCCACTGCTCATCACATAACTGACCAAGAAACAGAAAAATATAAAAACCCAAACTGTATAGATTTACAAGATAAAAGTTCTAGTTTTTTTTAGGTTTACATACGTTTTGGGCAGTTTGATCTTCCTCAGATTCTCCTCTGCTTTCTCATCTCCCATGCCTACATGGCAGCCCAGAGCTAAGAGGGTTCTGGAGAGGTCAAAGAGAAAGAAAAAAAGTTGATCAATAAATTGGATAGAAAGACGGATGCGTAAGATTCAACAGACACTCACTTCAAGGTCTCTCCAGACATCTGGAGGTTATAATTCCTCTCGGGTTCTGGAAGACTATGAAAGTCCACCAGACACGGGTGCAACTTCTTATTATCATCCCTGAACTGAGAGAGACATCATTTTTTAACTTTATTTAAACATTTAACTTTATTAAGGATCTTGTGTTGATGGGTGTGTTCACACTTGGCATGTTTGGTTGGATTAAAACAAACCCTGGTGTGATTGCTCTGTTAGTGCGGCTCATTTGAATAAGTGTGTGAACGCTGCCATCTGAACCCTGGTGACTCCAAACAAGCGGACCGAGACGCTGAAAAGATGGGTCTCGTTCCGCTTCCAAACGAACTCTGGTGCGGTTCGAATGAAATATGAATGCAACAGGGACCAAAGACATGTAAACAAACCAAAAAAACGGGACATGATGTAAGCATACCTGTTTTTTCTCGTCATAGTCACGATGTTGCCCATCACAGTTCGGTACAGGCGTCAGAACGGGTCTTCTCGCAGAAGATCTTAATTTGTGTGTGTGACGGAGGGATTGCTGACGCTGTTTTAACTCCTTTACACATTTTATAAGCTCTTCACGAGTTCTCAGCAGGTCATAATACCATCATATGTAGGCTACGCACATACAACCAGCGCATTTAGCCCAGAACACAGCATTGGTTTGGATGGTTGGAAGTTCTGTCGCAAAATATACATAGCCTAATAAAAGCTTTTAATTACAGGTTGTGAACACATCCCTATGCCTTTAGGTTCAGCATCTTTAGGTTCGATGTTAAAATGCCAGTGTGAATGCTAAGCGGACCAGGACTAAACTTTTTTTTTTTTGGTCCGGACCAAGTGAACTGAACTACAAGTGTGAACACACCCTATATCTATGTGTGTGGTTGAGTTGGTGTTTATTTGCGAAAAACAAGAGATGGAAAGCGCTCACCACTCCATAGGTCCAACCCTGCTCAATACGGGTGACGGCCCAGAGCTCGTGGATGTTTTCGGCAAGTTTCTCTCTGATCCGCTCCAAATGAGGAGGTAGCACAATCTACAAATGACATGCACAACACGTACATTGACCGCTCAGTGAAAGCAACAGTGGAGTGAGAGAAACAAATGTGGTACAGTAGTTTAGTGTACCTGGGCAGTGTCAACAGGACAGGGAGTGAATGAAGTGTGTGTGAGGGACTGCGTGGGGCCCAGCAGGTTTCTGACTCCACTGAAGTCATGTTTATACTCCTTAATGTGCTCAATGCGCATTCGGTCTTTGGGAAGAAGAGCTTCGTAACATGGTGCATAACCAGGAGGGGGCAAGAACTTAAAATCCCCATGGCGGCCTCCCAAAAGGAAGCGAGCCCTGAGAAATGAACGAAAACACAGGTCTCACAAGTGAGAAGACATTATAAATGTGCATGAATTGATCATATTTCTAAAATGTAAAAATAACTACTGATTTTAGTATTTTCATGAATTATTCAGAGAATATTGTCCCTGTCTTGGGGCCGGTAAGATGTTTTTGGAAATACATCTCACAAAAGGCTGCATTTATTTAATCAAAAATATAAACAGTTGCTTTCTGAAATATTATTACAATTTAAAAAGAACAGTTTTCTATTTTAATATATTTGTGATATTTGTGACGGCAAAGCTGAATTTTCAGCATCATTAATCTTCAGCGTCACATGATCTTTCAGAAATCATTCTAATATGCGTATTTGCTGCCCAAGAAACATATCTTATAATATTTTTGTGGAAACCGTGATGCCTTTTTCTCAGGATTCTTTGATGAACAGAAACAGATTGGCCAGTATCAGACAGAGTTTTACTATCGGCATATCCCTACTACAAAGACTTTATAATTAAGAAAAGTAACAAAATAACAAAATAATAACGTTAATTACTTCACTCCAGCGGAGAAGCTAATGACAGGGAAGAAAAGGCCGTCGACATTGAAGTTCTCAAACATTCCCTGGACCGGATGTCCATTAATACGAAAGGAGATACTGGGCACGCTCAGATCCAGACAACAGCTCACAACGTCATCTGCTGCCAGGATGTGCTGGTTGGGCGAAGCCACCTGACGAGACACATGACCTACACAGAGAACATGATGGAATGAGAACCATAAAGGACCACTCACACAACGCTGTATATAGAATATACAAGATCATCATATTTACCTGACCACAAGTGAAGGCCATCAAAGCCATAAGAGTAGAGGTCATCACCCACACCGTTGCCCCCCCAGCCCTCTCCTCCTCCAGGGTACGGACTGAAGCCCTCAGTCAGAGCCCAGCCAACACGCAGATGGGTAGCCTGGGCTGTCACATATGGCTCCACATAGTCCACCATCACCTCAAAGTACCACTTCTTAAACTGTGTGGAACCTTCACAAGTCCCCAAAAAGATATTGGGCCTCACGCTACAAGGAGAAAGTGACATTTATGCAGTAAACGTTTATAATCTTTTCAATTTCTTTGATTTAGTGTATCTTCAGGAATAAAAGCTGCAAAAAGGTTCACCCAAAAATGAAAATTCTGTCATAATATATTCACCTGCATGTCTTTCCAAACAAGTAAGACTTTCTTTCATCTTTGGAACTCAAATGAAGGAAAGGAATAATATGAAAGGAACTCGTATGAATTAAATTACGATCTCTTTATGAATTTTTTGAAGCGTCAAAGTGTTAGTTGCATAGATTGTCAATGAAGGAACAGAAAGCTCTCAGATTTCATCCAAAAAGTCTTCATTTGTGTTCCTGAAGATGAACGAAAGTCTTACGGGTTTGGAAAGACATGACGGTGAGAAATGAATGACAGAATTTAAATTTTTTGGGTGAACTAACCCTTTAAAGAAGATCTATTACGCCATTTTACAAAAACTTGATTTTGTTTTTGGGACCTGCAAGAATAGGTTTTCATGCCTGAATGTTCGAAAAACACATTTGACATTGTCGCAGCTCCTCTCTTCCCAGTCTGTCAGTAACGTTTTTTTTAGTTCCTATGAATCTATGAAGCCCCTCCTTCCGAAAAGCACAATATTATCTGATTGGTCAGCTGGAGCAGTGTGTTGTGATTGTTCAAGAGTTTCAAGCGTGTTTGGGAAACGTTCCGCCCCTTACCATAATCGTGAGTTTTAACACACTACTAACGCCCATTTTCTCTGCATATGCCAAGGGCGGGTATTATTTAAATGAAATATTGTGGTGTGTTTGTTCCCGGAAAGAAAACTCAAGAATATGGAGGCAAGGAACTATGGAGGCGTTTCAGGGATTTCAGAAACTGCGCACTGATATAGAGAATAACTGCAACAGCAACATTACACACTAAAGAAAGTTGAACATGCAAAAATGCATTATAATATAAACATTTATATCTCAACCAATATTACCTTGATACATAGTTAACAATGTTAGTCTGCAGCAGGAGGTCGCGGCCCGGAAGCAAATTTTCTGTGATGAGGTTTTGATTGGACCTCACAGCAACACCGTTACACACACAGAGAGAACGTAATACATCTAAAACCTGTCCAGAAAAAGGCAGAGGAGAGTGAGACCTTCTATGTGTAGCCAAATGCTAAATGTTAGTTGACCAAATCACGTTTACAGTTAGACCTTATGGTTTCGACCGTGTTTGTCCAGGAGAGAAATGATAGACTTGATGTGATTCTCCTGAATGATGTTCAGGACTTCAGGACTTTCAATCAGAACACAGTACAGCACCTCTAGAATGCCTAGAGAAGAGAAGAAAGACATAAAGAGCGAGATGTAGCAAGACATCAAAACAGGTTGTGTTCATTTTGTGCCATTTGTTGAAGAAGGTTTTGCAGATACCTGAAGAAGCTTCCAGACGATCCAGTTTACTGACCAACCAGTCCAGGTTATCGCAAAACAGAGCACAGTTAGAGCGGTTTCCTCTGATCAGAGACGCTGCAAAAACAGAGACATGTTTACAGATGCATGCACAATTTAAATTATTTATATTTTTACACTACTGGTTCGGAATAAGATCTTATGCTCACCAAGGCTGCATTTATTTGATCAAAAATACAGTTAAACATCGTGAAATATTGTTACAATTTAAAATGTATGTTTTTTTATTGTAATATATTTTAAAATGTAATTTATTCCTGTGATGATAAGGTTTTCAGTGTCACATGATCCTTCAGTAATCATTCTAATATGCTGAATTGCTGTGCAATTACTATCAATTATTATTGGTGCCAAGTTATTAATAAATATTCTTATTATTATATCTGCTTAATATTTTTGTGGAGACTGTAATACTTCTTTTCAGGATTCTCCGATGAACAGAAGTTGAAAAGAACAGCATTTATTTAATATAGATGTCTTTTGTAACGCTAGTATAAATGTCTTTACAGTCACTTTTGATAAATATAGTGCATCCTTGCTGAATAAAAGTATTATTTCTGAGTTCAGCATCCTTACTCCAGTCGTCACTATCACATGATCCTTCAGAAAGCATTGAAAACATTTATTTTAAATTGTAATTATATTTCACAATACATTTTTTTACTGTATTTTTGATAAATGCAGCCTTGGTAATAAGCAGGAGACTTATTTAAAAAACATTTAAAAATCGGAATTATTCCAAACTTATTTATATTTAAATGTATATGTATTCACCAAGCAGTTCATAGAGCAGATTGACAATCTCTTTCCAGGATTCGGCTGCTTCCTCTCCAGCAAACTCGGAGAAGTGTGCAGCAGTATTGTAGACATTCAGGCGGTCGATACAATCTAGCACGATTGTGATCATGCCCTGCATCACAAAAGAAAGATTAAATTAATGGGGATCAGGGCTGATTTTCAGACAGACCGGCACAAACACACACATACACAGACCTCTTCTTGGAAGAGGTTTTGTCGGTTGCGTAGCGAGCGCAGTTTGGTCTGTTTCTCCTCGTGTTCCAGCTCCTCTTCTGGAGGCCGGAAGTAATGGATCAGATCCTGCAGGGACAGGATCACTGCGTCCAGAGGCAGGGACACTGGACCGGGAGATTTGTTTTTCCCACTCAGAGAGTCCAGACCTCTGACATAGAAGAGAGAGGAGAGGATGTGGCACATTCAGAGAATATAAGACAACTGTCTAGGACAAGTATCAGCCTGAATAGGTCAATATTATAAATATAGCTTATTTTTACATTTTAGTCAGTATACTCTTTTTTTTATGTGCCAAAAACGAAAAATTATATATGCAAGGAATAATTGACGACTGGCCATTGAATTATTAGAAAAATAATGCACACCCGAGATGGTAATGCAGCTATGAGGCAAAGGGTGTGCATTATTTTTCAATAATTCATGGCCTGGAGTCAATTATTCCACTTTAACTACTGATACCACACCTCAAGACAAGTTTTTTAGATGTTTGTCAGGTTTTTGTTTTAAAAAATACTCTTGTCTGTAGGAATAATTTTTACGCATCTCATCCCAAGCCTTAGATGCTAATTCCAAAACGTCTTTTTAGAGCTAGCTCTACTAATAGCGAAACTGTTTATCTGCTTCAAGAACAGCGCTGTTATTACCTCGCTAGTGAGAAATGTCATATACTGTAGCTTTTAAGTTGCTAAACTATTTTACTGATTAAATTGTCAGAGCAGCGCTGATAACACGTTTCTGAGCGAGTGTGTGTGCGTGCTGTATGTGTGTGCGTTTAAGTGGGAGAGAGAGAGCGGGAGAAAGAGAGTATGTACTGTACTTACATAATAAAGTTTAGTTTCAAATTTATTTATTATGAGGATAAACCCCGTGAGATGTACCATCTCGTTTTCGAGAGGGTCCCAAAACCCCCAAAAAGTGTAATTTTGTGGCTAAAAAATTGATCGTTTTTATCCTATTGTTCACTGTTTATTTGCTTGGTCAGTGACATTGTGGGTTTTGTATTCTTTTAATGTTGTAGCCTGTAAGGACTTTTGAAACAACTGAAATCATTTGGCTAAGTGATATGGAACTGTAATGCGGTCAAGACCTGCCTTTAGCCATGCGTTTCCCTGAAAATAATTGCACGCCTTAGAACGTTTGTCAGATTCAAGCATTCAACAGCCCCGTAGTATAAAAAAAATTAAAAAAAATGTTACTCAATATTCAGTGTTACCGTATAACACTGGTTCTCAAAGTGTGGGGGGCGCAAGCTTACTGCAGGGGGGCGGGAGATTGGCAGAAAAAAAAGAAGAAAAAAACAGCCGTTACATTACTACGGCGTTTAAGTGCATGAATAGCGGTTAGCACTCTGCCTTTATAAAGCGGCAACGAACGACAATTACACTGAATCGTTCTTCTTCAGACCACTGGAACAACGGGGGCGGCAGATTTTTTTTTTAAGGTTTAATGGGGGCACGACCAAAAAGAACCACTGCTGTATAATATACAGTATAAATGAATCATATGTCATAGTGTATGTGATGTACAGTCATACTTGATGAACTGTGTAAAAAGGCCAGTTGTGCTGTAGATCATACGAGCAGCCTGAGACTCTTCTGTTTGAGAGCGAGAGCAAGTCAGTGCATCATCCATATGGCCCTCTTGATGTAGTATGGCCTGAGAGAAAGAGAGGTAAGATTATAATAAATAGGTTGAAAGCCTTGACATCAGGTACATTATGTGGTTTGTGGTTCAGAGAGCTTCATACCCTTCTCTTCATGGTTCCCAGACGAGCCGCCTTCGCATCTAGAGCAGCGTACGTGAGCCACAACCCTGTGGAGTGATGCTGCATGAAACACATGGACTCGCCATACTTGATCTCAGGGACACCCATTCCCTCCACATCTCGCTTCTTCTGAGCCCCCTCCACTTTCTCCTGTTCTCCGGGAAGAAGCACAACAGAGGAGAGTGGGAACAAACACATAGACAGGAAGAGAAAAATTGAGAGAGAACAGAAATGCAATTAGACTTGGACAATTATAAAGTAAAACTGGCAAAATAGAGATTTGTAGTTCAGACAGACCTTTGATGCACGGAAACAGAAGGCAGACAGTTTAGTGTTCGCTTTCTCTGGATCCAGAACCATCAGACCCTTCTCCTCGTCCAGACACAGGTACCGACCCGTTGTGATGTGGCGTACGCGGAAGGCCTGGCCCCACTTCATGTGGCTACCACTCCAACTGCAGAGAAATTACAAAAGGTATAAGCCCAAAAATATCAACATATATCGTCACAGTTATGAGATGTGAGATTGTCTCACCTGATTCTCAGAGGCTCAAGTCTCCACAATGAACGGGCCTGACTACATACCGCCCCTCCTTCATATTGTGCAATCCTAGAAAGATTACAATCATGAGCAAATTATCATCATCACTTATAGTAAGCATTAATTCGGTGTGAAATACACAGTATGCAGAGGCTTGTCAATCATGAGGTCATTTACACACAGATGCTACAGTAACAAAAACAGCCTGCTTAAATAATCAATTATATATACATATATTTACAAGTATGTGTGTGTGTGTGTGTGTGTGTGTGTGTGTGTGTGTGTGTGTGGCCTGGTAAACCCTACGTTATGGGGACAAAATGTCCCCAAAAGGATGGCAATATCCGAAATCCTTGTTCGTGTGGGGACATTTTTTGGTCCCCATGAGGAAATCAGTTTATAAATCACACTAAGTGATGTTGTTTGAAAATGTAAAAATGCAGAATGTCTCCTGTGATGGGTAGGTTTAGGGACAGGGGGAGTGTAAGGGAATAGAATATACAGTCTGTACAGTATAAAAATCATTATGTCTATGGAAAGTCCCCATAAAACATGAAGACACAACGTTTGTGTGTGTGTGTGTTTTTATGTTATGTTTGATTATGTTACAAATGATTTCTATTTCAATTGAATGCTCTGCTTCTAACCTTTCTGTTCAAAGAATGCAAAAAAAAATCACGATTTCCACAAAAATATTGTAAGAAATTCTTGAGCATATTAGTATGATTTCTGTATGATCATGTGACACTGAAGACAAGAGGAATGGTTGCTTTACCATCACAGAAAGGAATTGACATGATAAATGATAATAAAACAGAAAACAATTATTTGATTTAAATATATTTCACAATATTGCTGTTTTTTTCTGTATTTTTGATCAAACAAATACTTTAAAAAAATATTCAAATCCCTTTCAGATTCTAAACTTTTGAATGTTAATATGTCTGTATATCCTGTACTTACTTGCGCTGTTCCTCTCCCTGATCAGGCATTGAGATGGCCAGACACTCATCCATGTGACCATGAAACAGTCTTAAGACATGACCTCCAGTTAAGTACCCTGAAAAGGGTAAATACAAAGACAAGAACACGGTCATTTATGGTTTAAATAACCTTAACAAATTACAGATATTATATTTTGCTGAACACTCACCCTCTGCCAGTTCACATCCTGAGCAGACTGGATTCATGTTCCATAAGGTCTGCATAAAGGAGGCGTCTACCATCAGATCCCCGCTGGCGTATGACAGATGCTGCAGAAGATATAATAATAATACGTTTTATTTATATAGCGCCTTTCCAGGGCTCAAGGACGCTTTACAATAAACAAGCAACAATAAAAAGCAATGGCAATCAAAGACATCAGATAGATTAGAAGAAGCAATGGAGGTACAATATAATGCAGTATCAACAGCTTTGAGATTGCGGTAGGATGAAGCTAAAATCAAGAAATGTATGATCAGAAATACCAGTGTCAGTAGAAGAGATGGAAGAGATATCGGCCCTTGATGTACAGATCAAATCAAGGGTATGACCACGCGTATGAGTAGGAAAATGAACATGCTGAGTCAGATTAAAACATTCAAAGAGAGAAAGTAACTGATTGGTGTTAGAGCAAACAGCATTAACATGAATATTAAAGTCACCAAGCAGTAGAATGGGAAATGACATGAGCAGGCAAGGGTTAACAGTTCACTGAGTTCAGAGAAGAAGTTGGACAGGACCTTAGGAGGTCGACAGAGCAAGATAATTATGAGAGTCAGCCTTCAAAACCATGTATTCAAATGTATTGGTGTCGTGAAGGTCAAGTTGCTTGATTTGGAGGTTATCACGGTGGATGATAGAGACCACCCCCTTTACTATGGAGTCGCGGTCTAGACAGATACTTATATCCATCTGGCGGAAGTAGATTTATCTGTAGAAAATCTTCAGGAACTTGCCAAGTTTCAGTGAGAAGAAAAATGTCAGTGATCATTAAGATTGAGATAAGCGGCTTTGTCTGAAATTGATCGACAGATACCAGCTGTCAACTGCATAGAGAATGATGTTTGATATTTCTATTAGATCACTACGGCTCTAGAAAGTCTTACCAGGTATCTCTCTGATGACACGCTAACCAGGATCAGGTCGTCTCCTACTCGGACCTTCTCGCCCTCTGACCTCTGTTTGGATGCAGGATGGATGGTCCACCAACACGCTTCCCCTGAACATACAGAGACACAAAGAATCTGTGCAGTTAAAACAAATCTAACATACAGTACATATTACAAATACTGCTATAACACAAGCAAATGCATACAAATATGACTGTCACAAGTGTAATATAACAAAATCACTGTTTTATTTTGAAATTACATATCATGTAGTTGTAATTTATCCTTGCATTTAATATTAAAGGTCCCGTATTGTCAAAACTGAAATTTGCTGCCTTTTTACAAGCTGTTGTCACTTCCGTATATTTGTGATGTCCACTACTCAGTCCCCGCCTTCAGTCACCACTCCCACCAATGGTGGGTCACTGAGAAAACAACAGGCCAATCAGAAGAGATGCTCATGAATATTAAGTAGACAGGCCAAAATCGACCTGTTCTAGGCAGAGCTCCTGAGAAAGGAGCTGTAAAAATATATTGAGATGGTTTTTGGTACTTATACTGCAAATATATATTCTTAAGGACATCAAAACCTAAAATAAAACTTCAGAAAGTTGTACAATATGGGACCTTTAATAAATAATTAGTAATTAATACATTTTAGTAGTAGTACAGTAGTAGTAGCAATCGTTAAGCACAGGAAAAAGAAATGCAACCAGAAAAAAAAATGTTTTTGACAGACTTTAAATTGATTTTATTTTTTAAATCAGATTTTTCAAATCTGTGTCGCCAACAGCCCTTATAATCAACAGAAGAACAACCCATTGCTCTTGACCAACAGTGCGGATTCAAATCTGCATTCATTTTGTCCATCATGTGTACCTGTGGAATCCTCCTGCAGGCCCACATCGAAGGCCAGCTTGTCTGTGAGTGAACGGGACGTCGTCAGGCAGCTGAGATACTGCGATTCAGGGTAACACAATGAGCGTCAGCACATTAAACATCATAAATGGTGAAAAAGAGCCGTCATGCGCAGCTCACCATGCTGGAGTGGTAGTGTCTCAGGAGGATGGCATGACCGTACAGCAGCGTCCGGTGTCCCCCTCCCTGAGATGACTGACATTGAGGAACAAAAGAGAACATGAAGTTAACACAACTTCTTTGTACTCATAAATAGTGCCGTGAGGATCAGACGAAGTCGGTAGATGGTATATGGCAACATTTTACATAGGAAACTGAAGAGCTCCACCTTTTTCACATGGAGACAACAGAGAGACAAAAGTAGAGGAACACTGAAAACAAAAAGAGTGTTATGAAGATACCAATGATTTCTTCACATCCGTTCACAATCACAGGAAGAGGGTTACAGTACCATGGGGAGAGCATACATAAGTACAGAAACAACCAATGAGGAGAAGAGTCAAAGGTCACACCAAACCAGGTGGATTCACATTCAGTCGCCATGAGGACAACAAACACTTACCTTTTCTCAACATCCAGTAAGGTTTAAAAGCAAGAGAACACAATTATTGTTGCTATTAGTGAGTTTTGTCTACCATCTCATAGTATTTATGAGAATGAATACATAAGCAAGAGAGAGAGAGAGAAAGAGAGAGAGAGCACACCACAGCAGACCCTAAACAGATAGTTCTCCCAAAAAAGAAAAATCTAACCAACCTTAAGGTATAACATAAGGTTGGTAATCTTGCCTTAGGTTGCTCCAAATGCACAAAAAAATGTTTTTTTTATAATGTTCTTCTAGCTCTTTGTCATGAAAGCTCCAACTTTATGATAACTCTTTTGTGTCCGTTTTGAAGCTTAAAGGGATCAAATTAGGATACAATTCTGTCATTAATTACTCACCCTCATGTCGTTTCAAACCTGTACGACTTTCGTTCATCTTCAGAAACACAAATGAAGATCTTTTAAATGAAATCGGAGAGCTTTCTGTCCCTCCATTGACAGCCACACAACTACCACTTTGACGTTTCAAAAAGTTCATAAAGATTTCGTAAAACTAATCCATATGAATTGAGCGGTTTAGTCCACAGTTTCTAAAGAGACTCAATCACTTTATATGATGAACAGATTTTATTTAGGCTTTCATTCACAAATAAACATTCATTAACTCACACATCAGTTGTGGTAAACAGAAACTCAAGTATGTTCGCTTGACGTGCGAGAACCAATGAGGTTCATTCTCGTGTTACGCAGTAAATTTGGACTAAACCGCTCAATTCATATGGAATAGGTCTATGATTTTGGGTAAACATTTTTTGGGTACATTTACCCTTTAAAAGCTCCAGTTACCTTAATTTCACAGAAAATAGCGACCAGTTAATTGTTCAAAATCTCTCAAAGTCATAAAAGTGTTATACTAAATGTTCTCTGACAGTTCAAAACCTCCTGTTTTTGTAAATGCTTCAAAAACGTTTTTCTTTGTTGTATGTACGTCAATAACGTTTTATCATTCTTCAGACATTATAGGAATGTTTTTAGAATGTTCAGAGAACATTTCAAAGTAATAAGTAGTAGAATTTTTAGATGAACTAAAACGTTTCAGAACGAACATCTATCTATCTATCTATCTATCTATCTATCTATCTATCTATCTATCTATCTATCTATCTATCTATCTATCTATCTATCTATATCAAATTATTGAATAAATAAACACTTGCCAGGGGCAAGGCATGTGTAAAGTTTGCGAGTGGTATTTGAAGTCTGCAGATCTGACTGGCCACACTCATGGTCTTTGGCATTGGCCAGGACTGGGCGTCAGTGCTGTGGGATGTAGACTGAAGATCATATCCTTAACCAGGATTCAGTGGCACTGAGCTCATCTTACACTGGAATGCTCTCTCTCTCTTTCTTGCTCTCTTTCTTACAAATGTACACACTTATACACACGGACTAGGTGTCATTTGAAATGCCATTTGAAGAGCAAAATGGGATTCCAACTCCAACAAAACCAGACAAAGTGAGGAACAGGTGACAGCGGTCAATGGTCAGACAGAAGTAAAGGTTTAGGAGAGAAGAGCTACAGCATTATTTCATCCACACCGGACACTGAGTAGAAGATTTAAGGTACAGAGGAGAGGAAGGGCTGTGAGGTTTGAGGGAATAAGAATACGATGAGACATGAGACATACCCATTTATCCAAATCGACTGCCTATAGTTGGCAGGAAAGGAGATGAAGGGTCAGAAGAGAGACAAAAAGTACAGGAAAAATTAAGTTACACTAACTGCTCTCAAATGCTAGAAATACCTCTATTAAACTGTTTTGATGACCTAATGCATCCAAAATATAAAAAAACAAACAGAGATGGATTAAAAATGAAGAGCAGCAAAATACAACTCTTATTGGCTGGTTTAGATAAAACGAAAGAAAGAGTAATGATGAAACGGGTTGGCATGAGGACAAACAGAACATTTGGGGGCACACCTTAAATAGACCTGCAACGCAATTACTAACATTTAAAGCTTTTAATTGCTGAAAAAAGTTGTGTGAAGCACTTGAGAGTCCCTGAAAAGTTCTGGAATTTCACTCTCAAAAGATTGTATGAACCCTGAAATGAATATCAACTATTTCTGCCACAATACCATGGTTACAGTTACATTGTTATTAATATGCTAATTAAGAAGAGGATGGGATTTTCTCTTTCCTGAAAATTTTAGTTCATGTTATCATATTCTACTAAAACTTACTGCCTTCACTCACACAGACTATAACTATATTTCCCCCCCAAAAAGTTTAGTGTTATCCCACTAGTGTGATTTAATGTCAAACCAGGACGTTTTGAAGTGCTTTTATCTTGTAGAAAATGGCACAATGTCACACTTGGTGTTCCCTACAAAAGAATAGCTTATAAATCTCTCGTTATGCTATATTAACACCAAATATTGGATTCTTTTTTGTTAAATTCTTCAGCACCCCTCTCACTGTCTGTCTTTCTTATCACTAGTTTACCACTTCTTTAAATTTCAATTTTCTTTATTAGCTCTACAGGCCACATTAGCAAAAATTATGCAATAATGATCTTTTTTTTTTAAACCATTTTTTAAATGGTAAAAAAACAAATATATTTTGTTTGTTCATGATGTAATTGTATTAATATTTCGACAACCCCTTTTTTAATTATCCCTGTATTTTTTCATCATTCCTTCTCTTTTAGGCCTTCTCTACTCTCCACCTCTCCATCCTTCTCTCTCTCTCTCTCTCTCTCTCACAGTTTCAGCAGACTCTCACCCCGTTCATCTCCACGGTGTTGGCCAGCATCTCCTGCAGGGCTCGTACCGACAGCGACTGCTCAAGGACAAAGGCACAGATTGCCAGATCAGGCGGCACATTCTGCAGACGAAGAGGAAGAAACACACAAAAGTTTAGCCTCATCCACGATTAATGGCTTTGAAAATAGCAAAAAAAGGTTGTTTATTTGGCATTATGACCATGACAATTTATGGGATTTTTTATAAACAACGTTTAGTCATGAAAAATATTGATTGCTGCACTTTAAACAACAAAATTAATTAGTTTGTGTGTGTGTTTTCAACAGTGTTGATAAATAAAAGCAGCACAACACATTTTGTAAAGGTATGAAATAAGATAATAATAAAATAGCATTATGTATATAACACATTATTAAAAAATATTTTGTATTAATATTTTTTTTACAATTTAAAATACTACTACTAATAATAATGTAATATAATTACAAATATGCATTAACCAAACAGTGTTTTTGACTATAATGGGCCAATAATATTCACTACTAAAAAACTAATATATAAATAAGATATATATATACATTTTATATATATATATATATATATAAATTCCTTATTATGAATATTCCTTATTACAAATATACTGTATACTGTATATTTGTACTAAGGAATATTAAAATAAAATAAAATACATAAAATGATAATTTAAGATTAAATCATATTCATTTAAAACACTTAATATAAAAAGTACTGAGTGTTATTTTCCTGACAAAAATAACTGTAGTGATCTAGCCAAAGTAATCTATTTTGTAATGAGGAATATGAAAATATGACAATATTTAATTTAACAATTAAGAGTTAAAATATATATGCAGTGAGCATTCAGTAATTATAAGTAACCATTATTCTACTTTATTAGCATTCTTTTTAGTATTATTTACCTGACAAAAATATATGGATATTTGAGGAGTGGCATTCCTGCTCAGAATATCAACACCTGACAGCTTTTTGCCGACCGTACCTGGGCATTCGACGTGGTCTCTAGAAAGCACAGACGGTTCCCGAAACCTTCACAGGAAAGGCATAGTTTGATCTGCTCCTTCAGGACAGTCGCGGTGCACTGGAGCACAACTTGATCTTCCTGTGAGTCAGAGCGGGTCGTGAGAAAGGAAGAAAAAAAAAAAACAAGGAATTAGAGAGAGGATGAACAGAGCCAGCTGGCAATGGTGACAATCACTCGTGACAATGGAGTCCAATAAATACCTATTCAGAGTTAGACGTGCAAATATGCTGAATGATAACACACTGATTAGTGAGACACAAACACACACACACACACACACAAGGGCATGTAAATACAGTAATAAACACAGCCGCTTCCAAACACTCTCCACCTGTCACGTAACATTCCCAGCTGTTCCCTTCACGGACTCATGATGTAGCTCTTCTCTTCTCTCTCTAACCTCCTTTTCTCCATTATTTGTTCTCCATCTTTCATATTTCACTGTGTTGGACACAGTGTCTTGTCCACAGTGACCTGTCTTTTACTCCCGTAACAACCCTTTTGTCAACACTCAAACCACACAAATGATCTTCTTCCTTCCTGTACAATATATTTTAATAGTCTTTGTGTTTTTTGGTTGGCACATTCTGTCCCACGGAGGAAACGGGGTCAGTCTATCCTCTGTCAAGTGTAGGACACAGATGCTTTAAAAAGCTCCAGGTGTAAGATGTATAGCCACCAAATCACACAGGCAGAAAGAAGATTCAGTGTAAGGCTGGTATTAAAGCCTTCATGAGTTACATGGTCAATTATACAGGCTTACTTTTGAAAGCCCATATGATGTTATTGACAACGCCGTTCATAGGAGGTAAAGGTCACATTTTAGTTTTTTGGGTTTTTTTATTGGACCATTAGGTAATCATCATGGGGCAGGATAACCAGGTATAATGTCTCGGGTTTGTTGTTGGAAGCAGAAAGTGTGTGTGTAACAGAGAGAGAAAGAGAGAGTACAACCCTAATACTAACAGGTAAATGCATTTTTAATGTAGCAAAACTCTGGGTGACTCACATGATTCTTGGACCACATTCAGAACCCAGAGACAAAAGCAACCATCCAAAAATGCTGATATCATATGTATAAGGTGGCCAGAATCACACACTCAAACATCTACGGGCAATTTTAACTCTCCAATTTACCTAAACTGCATGTCTTTGGACTGTGGGGGACACAGGGACAACACGCACACTTGTGAAAGTCCTCCCGGGTCAGCCGGGACTCATGGGACCTTCTTGCTTTGAGGCGTCTGAGACACCATCCTGCCCAAATGTATATCGCCTTCATTTTTTTATTAACTGATATGCTACTTTGTCTAAATACATTACAAATAAAACACCAAAAACACTGAAACCAATCATCTTGAACTGTACAAGTGAATTTAGGCATTGCAACATTATAATGGTTAATTAAAAAATCTAAACTATTATTTTCACCCTGAAATGATCAGTTTTTAATGCTCGGCTCCTTTAAGACAAACGGCCACTGTTATGATTGGCTAATGTCAATGCATAGGAAACAGAATCAACAGTGTTTTGAAAACATTATCCAAATAAAATGGCCATGAAATGATTTACTTATGGTTTGTGATGCAGCTTCTGTCTGATCCAATACAGTTGCTGATTCATCTTTCAACAAAAGTTTCTTTGCAAACTCTTCCTAACACTGTGCCTCGTATGCAAAACTAAATGCTCAAGAGACACAAACCAGACACAAACCATCATTTGTCCTGTTGTGGACAGGCTCAAGCGTGTGGAGTCAGAAACTGAACACACATCTGTATACTGTATCAGTGTAGACAGCGTCAGTGATTATAATGAGCTTTATTTGATTTTGCCGTGACTCTCACATCCAGTGAAGGCGAATGTCAGCCGTTAAGCGACTGAACGCCAGTGGGCGGGGCCTATGGTGTGATGATCTATAAGTCATATGCAAATGTATTCGCCCGTGTGATGTCACAGATCCTGCAATATCAGAACGAGCTGTTTTTGGAGCTTGATTAAATAAATGCTTTGTTTATATGAGGAGGATGTTTTAATGGTACAAAGACCTCTTATATGTCAGAAGATCAAGGCATATTTGATTTCTCATGTCATGACCCCTTAAACTATAGGCTACTATACCGACCGCCTCCAATATAACAACTTTCCCAATATACAGTATTGAGCATCCCCAGAAGTATGATGCTGCTTTTGAGAAAGACTAAAATCATACACAAATCTTTTATGAATGAACAAGAACCATTAATAACGTCTGTACTGAGCACTAAAGTATTCTGAGACTTTGCTGTCTGATACGCTGGTCTCATGGTAAGCCGCTGTGCTGAGCCTCATGATCTTAGCTCATCCCTGTATAAATAGGCTGGGATCTGACAGATGCAGAACACTTTACACCACAGGACCCCAACAATCAGCGCTAATGTGTTGCTTAAATGCCTCAGAGCTCATGCAGATTACAGTGAACAAAGAGTGTAGGAGGAACTTGGATGAACACTGAACCAAAAACATGTCAGCCTTATTTCTGCCTCTTCAGACAGGTGTAAAATTACAGCCAAACCATACTAAGGTATAGAGTCACAGCCAGACAACCTTAAATACTCTTAGGAGTTATTTTAAATAAGTGGGCAGAGATATACTGTAACTGCGTAACAATAAACATCTTCACAGTGGGCGTCACTCAATAACAATTTAGCATTCCACAACAGGTGCATACACACATAATCTTGTTCGTACGGTCTGTTTATACCAAAAACAATATAACTATATTAGCATCCACACCAACAGATGACTACATTATGTTTATTCACATAAAGAAAAAACGATCCCATTAGCAGAAACATTTAAAAAACAAGGAACAATTTTATATACAGTATGCAAATACAGGCTCCATTTTGTTGTGACATAAAAAATAATGAATACATTTGTACACTCACATAGTTAGTAAATTTCTAATTATATATTTTTTTATTTATTCATTTTATTTATCTAGAATTATTCATCCTTGCATCAAAATTAGAATTTCAAATATCAATAGCAAAAAAGAATATCAGTTGCAAAATGCAAAAAATATATACTACTATTAATAATAAAATATAAAGGCTTTCACAACAACAAACACTATGATGCTTGCATTAGATGGCTGTTCACTTATTTTTATGCACATTTTGGTATATTGTATAAAAAAAAGGCTTGATGGAAATGCCAAGATGTGTGTAAACTCTAAAAATGCAAATTAAAAAAATGTATTCGCTCCACTGAGGTGGATAAATATTTGATCCAGTAAGAAGACATGCACATAAACTATGATGAAAACACATTTATCGAATAAATCCCTCGATGCACATCAAAACCCTCACATGACTTTGCTTCCAACAGTGGATGTGATTGGATAATTCACCAGTGGACCAATCAAATGCTGGTTTGATCATTCTGAAATGCCTGAGAAACATCAGAACAATTTGGTTTAATTCCCTTCCAGAAGCGTCTCATACGATTGTGTTCCTAAATACCAGCATCTCAACATGACGTTTATGGTGTTTCGTCTGACACACGTCATGATGTAGGAAAACGGAGCCAGAGTTTCTTCCCTGATTGCAGCAACTTCCATTTTTAATACAGATATTTTGCACCAATTTCCCAGGAAGTGTTCTTGAATGATGGAAACATAGCTTATGTATACTGTATCTGTCCCTATTCAAATAAATAAATATTGAGAGCAGCCCACCAGTTGAGTTTAATAGACTGTGAGCTGACATAAGAGTTGAATAAATGATCTCAGCTCTCTGAAGAGCCCAAACTGTGTTTACAGACATGCTGTGGCACCTGTGGGTGTCAAAGAGAACGAGAGGCGCAGGTGTTTGATCACCACTGATGTCACAAAGGTCTCGGCGGGGTCAGGAGAAGCTGGGGGGTGTTACTGGATGAGAACAAAGTTGTGCAAGACCACGGTAGCCAAATGATTCGAAGCGGTTATTGATGTGTTTTCCCATTATACCAGTGTATATCGTCTCCCTTCAGGAACACTGCACTCAACATTGACATTCTCATTAAAATGATATGTTGTGTAGCAATTCAGCAACAGGAACAGAAACACGAGACCACTGAACACTGTACAAGGCCGTTTCACAGAACATCTAAGACTGGAGTGGCTTTCTCAACATTTGTTGCGTTTGTTATTAGTGACATTTTGCAATCAAAGCTTTTCAATAATTATAAAATCATGTAATTCTTTCCAGTGACAGTGGAGTTCAATTACCTATAAATATTTTAATGCATGATAAGTAATATATACATTCAGTATATATTACTGGCCAAAGGTTTGGAATAATTATGATTTTTTTAAATGTTTTTAAAAAAAGTTTCTTTTACATTTTGAAACAACACTTTTGAATGGTGTCAGTTTCCACAAAAATATTAAGTAGCAAAAAGTAATACAAATATATTTAAAAAACAAGAAGAAATGCTTCTTGAGCACCAAATCAGCATATTAAAATGATTTCTGAAGGATCATGTGACACTGAAAACTAAACGATGATAAAAAATTGAGCTTTGAATCACTATATATACACATATATATATATATATATAGAAATAAAAAAAACTATATAATATTATTTAATGTTTACTAATTTATGTTTACCATGAAATAATACCGTTGTTTAAAAATTCACAATATTAATACTGTGTTTACTGTTCTCAATTAAATGCACCCTTGGTGAGCATAAGAGACTTTCTTCAAAAACACACAAAAAAAATCTTACCAACCCCAAGTTTTTGAATGATGAATGTAAACAGATGTTTTGCATCATAGTTTTTATTATACTGGACAACAGTTAGTTCCTCTAATATTATTGTCCGAACAATATTAAGTATCAGAGCTTGTTCATTATCATCACTGGAACACTGTGGTAACCAATCAGCATCCAAGACTACAATCGGATTTATAAACAAAACACATTTTCATTTAGATTTGTTCATGTTGTGTCTGCAATACTATGGCTTCACATTGACAGAGACTAGCCTTCATTATAAAGTGACACAAGAAATAAAATGCGCTGTAACAAACCAAAAAAACCTCCAAACCACTGACCGATCAAGCGCGTAATAATGCAGCCGCTACACAAACAATCTTCAGGAGGGAAAGAGTAAATGCAGAGCGCTCCGTTAAAACAAACATCAGGGTAATAATTAGGATCGGTGTGGGGATTCCCCTTCTCCTCCAGTGTGCTGATCAAGACCTCTTCAAGCCAAATCCCGTCACTGTGACCGCTGACACTGACAGATGGAGGGATGGTGTGGGTGGATTAACCAGTCGATAGGAAGGAGAAGGAGGGGCTGGTGCATTAAAGACTTTCCCTTTTTAAAACGCCTTTGTCTGTCCCGACTAACCTGGACCATAAAGGCACATCACTCTTTACATGCGGGACCCCCTGCAACGGTTTCCCAATACAAAATGTCACTTCCTCTCTAGGTGGGCGGCCTGTTGTTGTCATGCAGGCACTGTGGTATTATGGGGGGGTTATTGTTTTCCTGTCGGAAGTTGCTCATTACATAAAGAGTCCTGCAATGGTCTTAGAACAGTTAACTTGACACTGTTCATCACTCACACTAACAAAACAATTCATTTTCATTGAAAATGTCACTGCATTGAGCAGCCAATGGCTGTAAAAACCACCAGGCTATAACCTTTCAGAAGCGAGAATGTGCTTGATTCGCGATTTTACGTATAACTCAATATGCAATATCCATTATGCAGAATTATCACACTAATAATAAACTAAATGCTGTGAAAATCATCTGCTAATGTCTATTGCAGATATAGATATTTATACACACTAGGTTGCAGATGCAGTGAACTCGCTCTCATGGTCCGCTTATATATAGCAGTCCATAGAACAGACACTAATGAGGCATCTATGTTTATATATTTATATATATATATATATATATATATGGCAAGGATGGTGTATTTTTGTAGGCTAAGAGAATTTTAGCAATTCCAGTTCCATTGTCCTGAATTCAATGGGTTTTTAAATCACGCTCTTGCAAATGATTCTAACTCACACTTTCAGGGAAAATGTTTTTTTTCTAAATAAAGGGTTGCGAGAAGCTTAGCTGAAGCCATGCAACTATGATGTGGCTTTTTTCTAATAGTGATTGTATTTTGAATTCAAGATTATCATGATGTGTAAACAAAATGTGTAAGAATTATAAACTTTTGTTAGTCAAAGACCCTATTTTCCACAATAATCCAAAAGCCAATGGGAAAATCGTAGTGTATTTGTCGAGGGAACCAGGGTGATGCGGGCCCACAAAAATACATCATCCCTGCAGCGCTTTATGAACCCACCCAAAGACATCATTCATTAGTCATTAAAGACATAATTTATGCAAAAAAGAAATGAATTCTGTCATCATTTACTCACCCTTGTGCAGATATTCACATTGACTAACACTGACTCTAATTGTTTCGACAATTAAAAATAAACAAAACAAAAGTAAACAAACAAAAATAACACCAGCATTTGTGTTATTTTTTAGATGTTTTGCAATCAAAACGTACCAATAATTATGTAATTAGTGACAGCGGGAGTACAATTACCTGTAAAAATCGATTGATCGTGATTAATGACATCTAACATAAAATGATATATATGTGTGTGTGTGTGTGTGTGTATGTGTATATATACGTATATATAAACATACACACACACATATTATATAATTACAAACTTGTGTTAGATGTGATTAATCGCGATTAATCTATTTGACAGCACTATGAGTTAACAGTAATTAAGCAAACATTATGCTCAAATATATATATATTTACGTATTCTGTAGGACATAGACATAATATCATATTCCAAAACAATCTTTAAAGAGACTATAGTTTGTCCAGTTTTGTTTTTTTGGGAAACCTGAGTGAAAAGAGTTGTTATTTCTACCATTCTTTTCTTTCTTTCTTTTTTTAGCAAGTAACCAAAATCCAATGATATCCTGAACGGAAAAAGAGGACAAGCAACAAGAAATGTCCGTGCAGCACCAACTAACTCTTCATTCCAACAGCTCCAGAAATAAGACACCTTTCAAGAGTAACATATATTTTCTAGCATCAGAGGAACGTGTGCGCATGATATCACTTACCATGAAGACAGGACCACAGCAGGTGAAGAGAACGACAAAACGGTTGTCAGTGTCCTACTTCTCTGCTTTTTAATGACTGGCAGCATTTTGACAGCTACAAGGTGACAGAAATGATCTACAAATGAGCCACTGTACGAAGATTTTTAATGTCTGTATTCATAGGCAGACTGTCTTCAAATATGCAGATACACAAATTAGTAGCATACAGTGGCCTCAAAAAGCATATGGACACTTTGAAAAATGTAATAGTAAAATATCAAACCAAATGGCATTTTTTCTACTAAGTAATTTCACTTTTTGCTGCTATTACTTTCAACCGACTGATGTCGAGGTGATTTTTAGTGGATGTATAAAAAGTCAGTTCTCCTCAAGTTCACACAGGTGTCATCGTAGAATAACCACAGGTGCGGTTCATCACATTACCTTTAAAGATCCACTAACATTTGACAACAGGAAGAAGCTAAATACTGTCTTCAGCCCTGGATGGAAACTGTTTCTCATAGGGATGTATGGTATTTTTCGCATTTACAGGAGTTAGTTTGCAATTTTATTGCTGCTTGAATACAAAATGTCTGTGTTTTTCTCCCACCACCCGCCTAAAAATGTTTTTTTGATGAACACCAAGGTTGTTTGGTGATTTAATTGCTGATCTCTAAGTTTACGTGATGAGATCAGTTCAAGATTCACTGTTTAAATCCTTTTTGACCACTGCCGAGCACCGTACGACAACGGTTACAATTTGTGCTAATTTGCATTTTAAAGACATTTTTTTTATTGAAATGCTGGAAAGTATTTACAAGAACAATATTTCATCATTGCTGTTAAAAACAAAAAGGAGAAAGAGAAGAAAAGCATAAAATGGGTCAATATTATGGCAGCAAAAGGTATGCAATACCATTTTAAAATATGTATTATGTACAATTATATAGATTAGGAATATAATCCAAGCAGTGTTATGTTGACCTCGTGTAAATACAAGGTTGCATTAACTTATTTCTGCTAATTTCCACATTTTTAAAATGACATACTGTACATAATTTTGAGAGGCAATCTGATGTGTTTCAGATTTATCACTGAGGTGCCATTCAAATGTATTTTTACAGACGTCCACATGAGAAACAATTACCGTCCGGATAGGGCTTTAATTTTGAACAGCATAAATACTTTACATTTTTGATGCATCTTTCTTTAAAATAAATGCCATTTGGTTTGATATTTCATCACAGTGGCATACTGGTGGCCACATTCATACATTTTAAACTATGACTTCAGTGTCCAGATATTTTATGAGGCCACTTTGGTTATTACTCTACCTGACAAGAAACTTCAGAGTCTCTCTCAAACGTCGACACTTACAAATGCACCTTTTTCAGTCTTTAATTTTCTTTTTTTCAGCCTAAACACAACATTAACCTCACTTGAAACATTACTGCAGTCCTCTTGGCCCTAAACATGTTTTGCCCTAAACACCTTCCAATTTCATCCATCTTTACACTTCTCCTCTCTCTCTCTCTCTCTCTCTCTCTCTCTCTCTCTCTCTCTCTCTCTCTCTCTCTGCCCTGGGCCTTCCCCCACTCCTCAGCATTGCTATTTTAGGCGAGTGCACCTGTCATTCTCACATTCCCCTCCACTGCTGACTGGCAGATAGTTCAGAGGCTGTTTCAGGGCAGAGGAGGGTCTGTGATCCCACAGCCACACAGAAAACCCAGCATTAACTACAACATACTATACTAAAACAAACAACAACTACTGAAACCTGTCACACACCGTTCTACGGAAAGCATTATGAAAAAAGGCTTAATGGCTGCTGTTATTCAAGAAGGGTGTATTCAATTGATTAAAAGTGACAGTAAAGATATTGTTACAAAATAATTATTTTTTTAAAATAAATGCTATTCTTTTAAACTTTCTAGCCTATACATCAAAGAATCCTGGAAAAAAAAGTATCACGCTTTTTAACTGTTTTTAACAAAATAAATGTTTCTTGAGCAGCAAATCTGCGTATAAGAATGATTTCTGAAGGATCATGTGACACTGAAACTAGAGTAATGATGCTGAAAATTCAGCTTTGCATTGCAAGAAAAAAATACACTTTAAAATATATACATATTTTCTTTTAAATGTAATATTATAATTTTAAATATTACTGACCCCAACCTGTTTATAGAAATGTTATTCATATTATTTTTATGAATTCCAAAATATATGGTTTAATCATTTTAATGTATATGCACCAATTGCTTACATGTGAAATGATTAATTGCAATTGACAGTTTACACTTAATGAATCAAACCAACTTTAAACTTTGATAATGAAGATTTTTATTTTAGTTTAATATGTTCCTTGAGGTTCACTCATGTTAATTAAGTTTTTAGCACACACACACAAAAAAAAAAATGTGGAAAACCGATTATTTTCAATCCTCTGTCTGAAATAATCCGTTTTAAGCCGCTGCTTCTATAAGGCTTGTCAGTGACCGGCCACTGTTATGATTGGCTAACGTCATTGCATAGGAAACAGTTTCATGCTCACTCACTATTGCACGGGTTGCTGCTTCATCTTTCAATAAAAGCTTCTTACCGAACTCTCCATTACACTGTGACTCTTTTACAAAACATCTGCAGTCAAATGCTCTGAACAAAATCGACCCAATCCATGACTATCCACAAACGATTCACTTGTTCCTGTGCGGTCTTTAAGAAACATATAATGGTCAAATAAAAAAGTAAACTAAAATCATTGCAATATTCACTTTATATGAATATATTTGCTCAGCAAGTGAAACAGCTCAATATTTTTTGTTCACAATTTGCAGTGTAACATCTGACAAAACTTTTTTTAAAAATCTTTAATATTAAAGATATTAAAACACTGACTAATGGCACAGTGATGAAAAAAAAATATGACAAACTTTGCAAACAAACAAATTGTGTACACTTTGTTCTCAAGGCCTAACTATATCTCTCTGTCCCAGGGGTCTATAGAGGCACTTATAAAGGCTCTCATCACTGATGCAGTTTCATCAACTGTTGAAAACATCTAGAGCCCTTAAACATGAAACATCCGCAGTTTTATGAGTCATAACCATGACTTTCCCAACAGAATTTCAATAGTTTGACTCACAGAAGCTCGATCATGTGCTTATGGGTCATTCATTGTTTAGAGAAATATAACATAATCCTAATGAATCTTGGATCTTTGTTTATCCAACAAGAATTAGATTGCATTAATTTACACAGAAAAGGCTCAAAAAGAGATATTTCACCCAAAAATGCACATTCTGTCATCATTTACTGACTCTCATGTCATTCCAAAACCTGGTTTGACTTTCTTTCTTCTGTGGAACATATAAGTAAATATTTTGTGAAATGTCTCTGTGTTTTTTGTCCAAACAATGGAAGACAAAGCTTTGGTTCCCAACAGTCTTCAAAATATCTTATTTTGTGTTCAGCAGAAGAAAGAAAATCATACATGTTTGAAACACCATCAGGGTGAGTGAATGGTGACAAAATCTTCATTTTTGGGTCAACTTTTGGGTGGTTTTGATGTTGTCAATGAAGAGTACCAGGATTCTTTCTATGCAAGTGTAGTAACACAAGTGAGGCACACTGTAAAAAATCCAACTTACATTTTGTTTGACAAATTCTGTTTTTAAAGTTTATTCAACTATTTAACATGAAAAAAGTTTGTACAACTAATGACCCTAAGTTGAGAAAACGCAAAAATGTCCTGCAGCTGGTTGCCTTAAACTTGTAAGTTTTGTCAACTTTTTTTTTTACACTGCTGCAGCTTTCAGATTGTTCTGTTACTTTTACAAAACAAACCAACAATCCAGAGAAATATTAAATCAAACATTTAAAGCGGAGAATATATAATAATCTTATAGTCTAATTTCAAAATTGGGCAGATAAAATTGAAGTTCACTGTAGCAATCCAGGTAAAGATGATGAAATTACATTGTATTTCATTGCTCTCTTCAACAAGTGCAATGAAATACAACATAAGTTGAGTGAACTTCCTCTCTGCTCTCAACTTTAAAACTTGCCTTCTTTGAACCCTGCATGTAGTCACATTTACCTAACGTATCTACTACCAAACACATTTCTTACCTGAAACTTGTTTAAACATCATATGACATGTATGACAAAAATGTGACAAAACAAAACAACTTGAATTATCCTCTTTGTACATTAACTCAAACTCTCCCACCATCTAGCTTCAAAATTAATCACAAGGATTCATCACCCTGGGTCACATGACCATAAAGGATACAATTACATCCTTGAAGTGACCATTGCATGTACTAATAAACTTGAGGAAGGGCCCTTAGTGAAGTGATTCAGTTTTTCACTTTAGTTTGGAAAGCCCCAAAAACGCCATTTGGAATTCGCCCTTAGGCTTCCAAAGCTTTGCCTCTCTGAAATTACCAACCCTACCTTTAATTATGTAAAATACTTAATTACTAAATATTCTATTTTGTCAGGTTAACTCTACTTTAAAGGTTAATTGAACTATCAAATGTATAGAAAAAGTCAATATGTGACCCTGGACCACAAAACCAGTCACGTGGGTCAATTTTTGATTGAGTAAAATAAGCTTTCCATTGATGTACGGTTTGTTAGGATAGGACAATATTTGGCAGAGATACAACTATTTGAAAATCTGGAATCTGAGGGAGCAAAAAAAAAATAAACATTGAGAAAATGGCCTTTAAAGTTGTCCATTTATGTTGGCGATTGTGCTGGATTCACTCACAAAAATAAATGTTTTATATATTTATGGTAGGAAATGCACAAAATATCTTCATGGAACATGATCTTTAATGATTTTTGGCATAAAAGACAAATAGATAATTTTGACCCATACATGTGACTGGTTTTGTGATCCAGGGTCTGATCACTGATGATGCACTTGAATAATTGGTGTTTTTGGTTAAAACAAGGGAATACATTTTTGTTATTCCAAACTCATTGATGTTTTAGCTAATGTTTTTGATTGTATTTTGTTGTAAAAGTTGTGTTATGATGTAAATCATCATTATGGTGATTAGTGTTCTCTTCAGTGAAGTTTCTTCCATTTCTTCCAACTCAAAGTAGTAACCTTTTTCATTTTGCCCAACAAACTGTAACCCAAGTTGGACAAAGGAAGTTCTACATCAATATTGTAATGCTTCATTTTAATTTAAGACAACTTTGTTACAGTGCAATTACACAAATAATTACTGAATAACATTAATTAACTACATACTTATAGTTAAGGTTAGCGTTAGGTTTAGCTGCTAGTAATGCATCATTTACTGTTATTACTATAGTAAGTACATGTAAAGGGTAACACTACACCTTAAAATAAATTATCAACTTGATTTGTTTTTTACAGTGTATATTAATAACTGTGTAAATAAACTATTGTGAACATAGCATAGCAATGAAAGAAATTAGCCTTTGCTGTTACAAATAAACATCATGAATTGAATAAATGACTTAAAAAACATGATGATGAGTAAATCACATATTCTACAATGACTGTTTTTAATGTCATATATTCATCTACATTTATGCATTTGAAAGACACTTCTACTCATAGGGACTTCCAACAGAGGAACATGAGAAAAGCTATGAAGCTGCTGTGTGTGTTATAATTTGAACCATGAGTAATTTTCCTTCACACATTACAGTGCAGTAGTGGACTCAAGGGGTCAGTAAAAGTTTCTGGCTGACGTAAGCGATTCTTCTGGAGTGCTAGCTGAGGGAACACCTGTTTATTGTAAAGATGTGGTCATGACAGAGCACACAAATCTATGTCTCTGAACAGATGGTCTGTTAGGGCTGAGGTGTAGATTCGATCATCTGTGGGCTAAGAAAAATATAAGCCCAAGGAAGACTGCTGCTTTACACACTCAAGACCTGAGGAATCTTCTGAAGAGCTCATGGTCTAATCCTCCATCTCACACACACACAGGTGCAACTACATTATGAGGACTCTCCATAGGCGTAATGGTTTTTATACTGTACTGTTTATACTGTTTTAAACCTACCCATCACAGGAAACATTCTGCATTTTTAATAAAACATTGTCTTTTATGTTTTTTAAGCTATTGGAATTATGAGGACTCATGAAATGTCCTCATAAACCACGTTTAAGTTGTAATACCAGTGTAATATGCATGTCATTATACAAATTTGTGTCCTCATAAATCACATAAACACACACACACACACACACACACACACACACACACACACACACACACACACCCCCCATGAAGAGTCCCCTGTGACGGACAGGCCCTTATTGTGGGCTCTATCTGCATAACTGAGCACTAAAATTAGTTCTTCTAGATCCTTCTCGCCTCATTTCTGAGGCTGATCCTCACAAAAATCCATCTTTAGAGAGAAAACTCAGTTAAACCCCTTAATACCATATTTTTAAGAGTGTGAGATGTTTAAATGCTCATTGTCACAGTAGCCAGTAAACTAACTGCCTTTCTCTTTCTTTACCCTTATTTTGTTCTCTATTACTCATGCACAAATCAATCAATTATCATTTAGAAGTGATTATTTACAGGCTCCAATTCACAATACTTAGATGCTTTTATGCCTCATGTGCAACACACACATGTAAAAACACACACATACTCGCTGTCCTCCCTACGGATTCATGCGAAGACGAAGTAGGACACAGACTCTCTTGCTCTCCCTCCTGAGTGTCAGGCGCTTATAGTGGAGGAACTATAAAAGGAAACGGCTGTTATAGCCTGGAACCCGAATACCCCCTCAAATGCACTCCAACACCACTGATGCTATTCTCTCTCTCTTTTCCATCGCTTTATTTTCAACACCTTTAAGGAGCTCAGTAAAACCTGGAGAAAGCTATCCGGTAGCATTCGCATTCATCTCAATAGCAGTGGCTTGGCTGGCGCAGGACCTCTTTTGAAAATATGGCATCTTTGGGTATTTTGGTCACACTTTAGATTAGGGTCCAATTCTCACTATTAACTAACTATTAACTATGACTTTCGCCTTAATAAACTCCTAAATTCCTGCTTATTAACAGTTAGTAAGGTAGTTGTTAAGTTAAGGTATTGGGTAGGATTAAATTAAGAATAAGGCTTTAATATGTTAATTATAAGAACAAATAGCCAACATCCTAGTAATATGCAACTAGATAATAGTGAGAATTGGATCCTAAACTAAAGAGTTAAAATGGTATCAATCACCTGAGCCATAAATGCATTGTGATTCTGGAGCCTGTCATGACAACATTAGCCGCTTTTGCATCTTTGGGCCAAACCATTTTGAAACCAGGGGGTGAGCGTTTGTTTCAGAACCTGGTGCGTTTTCTCCCATGGTTCGGTTCGTTTAGGCGTATGTAAAGACAGCAATCACTCTCGAATCTGCACCAAAACAATCGCCCCGAGACTGCCTGAACGATGTTGTCTCGGCCCGATTGCAAACAAACTCTGGGGCGGTTCACTTGAGGTAAAGCAATCCGACCCAACGAACCAAATGGTAATATAACTCATAACGGGAAATGTGCTATATAAATAGCAGTGGTGTCTGATTCTGTGAGTGAGCACATTAGCTATCACAGTTGAAAATCTTAAAATATTGTGTAATTGCGCTAATCCCACGAAGCCTTGAATCCTGCTCTAGATGCAATATAATATTTGTATGTTTGCGTGTCTTGACACAGATAACCTCTAGACAGCACTGCAAGATCCAGAGAGAGCGTGTTTGAATTTGCTGCCGTATTAATACAAACGTAGTATATAATTTAAAGGTTGCCTTGTGAAAGCGAACCGAACCAAGAACATTGTAAGAAATCAAGTCTTTGTTTCGGAACAAAACAAACAATCTGTAGGTGTGAAAACACACAAAATGTGCCTTGCCGAACCAGGCTCAAGTGGAAATATAACTGGAACCATTCCTTACCGTTCTTAGAACCGTTCAGCCCGATGGTGGAAAAGTGGCTATTGATTGCATAATGCCAATTCACAAAGAACAAGGGCAGTGGAACAGGAATCAAAATGCAAGGTCTGGAGACGTGTTTTTGCAAAAGCTTAACTTCTTTTAACTTTTTACATAGACATAAACAATGGGAAAGTAGTGCAGAACGGCCCCTAAAAACACTAGGGATGTAACATTATTGTGAAAGAGTGCCATGGCATGTCTCAGAAACCAAAGATGTCAGTAAATAAACCAAAGGGCTTTCCTGAAAGGATTCCCCCAAGGACATATACTGTTGAGCCCTTCAGAAAACTGCCAGTTCTTGACTGACCCACACATGCTGAGTCACTGTATGGATTACAGCAGTTACACACTCTCACACAGCACACAATACCCTGTGTGCACTTTAAATCTCACATAAGCAACACACTTCATTAGTATGATGCTGGGATATTGTCATATATGCAGATGAAGTGAATTTTTGTATTCATACTTCTTTTAACAACAGTTAAGTAAAAAGCAGAAAAACGAATAAAGATGGATTACTGCCACAGGGTCCATAATTATTCAATCACAGTACCAGAATATGTTCTCTCAGACCTGTGTCCTACATATACTCTTTTATACTCTCCTCTTTTCCTTCCACTCATCCCTCTTTTCCAGTCCTCATACAGTGATATAAAAAAAACAACTTAGCGAGTAAGTGGGAGTGAAGAGGAAGAAGTGGGCCATTTCTAACACACACACACACACACACACACACACACACGCACGCATATAGTTAAAGAGTTCCTTCACACCATGACACTAAACATCAGCTATAAAACACAACAAAATTCATTAATCATGCAAAAGAAAGAGCAAAATGTTCATTTGAAATCTAATGATGCCAGTAAAAATCCCTTCCTTCCCGACAACAATACAAAAATGTCTTTACGCACGTGTGGGCTCAGAACAGCTGTGAGACTTTGTATTGGTGTCTTCGTGAAGAATATAAAAATCTGACCTTTGATCATAAAGGCATGAGGGATACTTTGCAGCATTGTCATCCACATAAAGCTCTAATTAGCATTCCCAAATGAGGCATGAGGGAGTATTATAAGATCAGCTGATCCTACTGGCCAAATTGATTGACAGTTGTCCAGACTGACGTGTCAAAAGACGATCATCAAGTGCATCAATTTATGAAACTGTCAGCTACAACTCTAAATTCATTGCTTGGCAACTGTAAATATATGTTATGTTCTGTAAATTATAGGAAAAATTAAGAAATATTTCAGAAAAAAAAATCAAACCTACTGGCTGAATTACTCAAATTTTACTTATTGTTTATATAATTATCTAATAAAAGAAAAGGAATGGCCACGTATTGCTTAATTATTAATACATTTAACTGTTTATGGTACATTGATGTCTTTCATTTTCTTCATATTACTGTTGCCACCATTTTAAAAGCAATATTATAAAAAAGGACTTTGTGTATAGGGATTTTACCTCAATTAAAGTCTGGTAATAGAACCATTTTACCAAAGAACCATTTTAATAGAACCAAAGAAAGAACCTCTTACATGATACAAGTCCCTGCAACACACAGCCAAGAGAGCCTTTTGCATTAATAATCTATAATCCTCACAGGAACCTCCCTATATACTGTGATTTTTGACATTAGCTAAATGCCAAAATGCATTTTCAACAAAAGAAGAAGCCAAGGGTCCTTTATATATTAAAATAATTAACCATGGTTTATTTTGTGATTCCAGAAGTTTCAAGAACAGTATGTTCTTCATAAAAAACTAAAAAAAACTGAAGAACTGCTCATAAAACATTCACTACTAGGCTTAAGAGATATAACCAGTTTAGATGGAAAGGATCTTTAGCTGACTAGCTGAAGATGTTATATAGCTTTACCCATTAATAGACACGGTAAATTCCAGCACAGCTACAACAACCGTAATGAAACAACCTTTCACAATATATAATGCTTAACAGCGAACTATGTTAGATACGGCACTTTATCTGTTCAATAAAATACATTATTCACCTGTTGAGTAATAAAAACTCCATCTCTGCGTCGCTTTCACAACATCTCAAATCCCTCACTTCTCGCCATCTCCGAAAACCCAAGCTAATGTTGGTTCTTGTTTTATTACGAGCTCTGTCTTTCTCTTTATGCCAACATATTCTCGTCTGTTCTGCGTTTGTTTAAAACGGGTTGAAGATTTAGCTGCTCCAAGTCAACCTTTCTCAGTCGCTGTAAAACTAACCTCTGACCTTACACACACACACACACACACACACAATTAACCTCTGACCTTCCACACCAGACACGGGTCAATGTAGCCAGAGCAACTTTTCAGACAAGTGACAAATTTACGCAATTTCCTGCGAAAACCATCCTGACAGGTCAAAAATATAAACACTTATATTGATAGTTTATCTGCTTTTTTAACATTTTAATTTAGTATAATAACAGGGCTCGAATTTCGGCACGGGATTGCGGTTATTGCGCATAATTCTAATCATCCCCACTTATACTGTATAATGCCGGAAATTCCCACAACCATTGATTCACTTTAGCATGTAGGTTGTATTAGTAAATTAATCCACACAGATTATAAAATCACATCAGTTTTTTTAAAACTATCTGTGAAGCAATTTCACAAACAGTGTGGGTCATTCAGCACTGCTGAAACAGCTCGCCAGTAACAACAGTTTATATTGATTTAACGCGCAAAATTGTGTCAATATCGGTCTTCGAGAGTATCCTCTAAACACAGTCGGTTATGTCTTTAATAAGCATAAAACGCATGTGACAGTCACAGTATAATGAACACAGGCCGTCCACTCTTAAAGTGACGCAGCCATTGTTGTCTGTCAAAACAACAAAAGATAGCTTTAAGTTTAAGGAATCAGGATTAATAGCCTATGTATTTAATTTAGTCAGGACTAAAATACTACCCATTTTTATTTTCCATTTGATGACTTTATTCAGTTTCTGTAGGCCTATTTCTGAATACCATTCTTAGACCTTTATTTGTATCTTTATTCTATTGTATTTATTTGTGCTACTTTTTTCAATTTAATTAAAAAGCTTCCTTGTGTTATGTTAATTCTTAACAACAATATTACCCCATTGTAAAAATGCAATTAGCGCAAATATTTAGGCGAGATAAATGTAATAATTTTTTGGAGAAAAAAAAAATGTATCATGCAACCAATTTCCAAAACTAAACTCATGCCCTGAATATATAATTTTTAATAACTTTTAAGTAGGGCTGTCAAATGATTAATCACGATTAATCGCATCCAAAATAAAAGTTTGTGTTTACATAATAAATGTGTGTGTACTGTGTATAATTATTTTATATGCTTGTGTATATTTAAGAAATATTTGCATGTATATACTATATATAGATTTATATATAATTTATATTATATATAAATATAAATATTTTATATATAAATAACACATTTTTCTTAAATATATAAATGCACGTGTGTGTACTTATATATATATATACAAAATAATTTTACACAGTACAAACACATTTATTATGTAAACACAAACTTTTATTTTGGATGCGATTAATCGTGATTAATCATTTGACAGCCCTACTTTTACGTTATTGTGTCGCTCCCATTGGAAATTTGCTGAGGCCCCCTAGTGGGCCCCTGACAATCTCAGTTTCAAATTTTCCACTTCTCTCAATCTCTTAATTTATGTCACAAATGCTGTATAATTCCAATTCTTCTTGTTCTTGTTTATCTTGTACGAGTACGCCCAACCCCGTAGATCGTCTAAGCTGTGCACGGCTCGGTTTGAGAGACGAGGGGCCCGGGGCCAGCTGTCCCCCCTCACGGAGACGGCCTGCTTGTTGCGTCTTACTCTCCACTTCTAAAAGTCTCTCCTTTCCTGAGGTAAAAATAGCTAACGATGCAAACAGATGCACCAGCCGCTGTCCATCCACACACATTCACACATCCATCGAATGACAGAATCTTCTGGAAGAATATGCGGAAAGATGCAGCACTTACAATATGAGTTCACACAGTCAGCAATAACAAAAGCAGGACATGTCCCTGATAAGAGATGTCGTCCCTCGCGGAGTTGTTAGGCAGACTATCAAGTCCATAAGCAGATCAGAAGACAAGTGGGCCACCATAAAAATAGTCAACTAAACACAGGATGAGAAACAGGCTTGCAAAATTGTCCAAAAACACCACAGTAACAATTTAACCTGAATAAGCCAGGAGAGTGTGGATGGCGGGAGATAACAAAATATCTATAGGGTGTCGAGCACATGACAAATAAATTAGCATGCATGCTTAAAACCAAATGAACAGATCTGCACTCGCATGCAGGAACATTCCTAGCAATTCACAACCGCAACAATGGAACCAAAAGTTCAAGATTTAGGGGGAACTAGATATAAAAGTTCAAGAATCCTGCATTTAATGTTTGCCTACACTACTTAACCACTAGTCTGAATACTGGGGGGAGACATGAGTGTCTATACTGATTTTTTTTTAAAACTATTTAGTTGAGATTCAACTTTGAGTCCCCCCAAAAAACATTATTATTGAGTCAAAAGCAGGTCAAGCGACACTTACCGTCCGCAGGAACTGTATCTCTTCATCTCCCCCCTCTCCCTCTGCCATCCTTCTCCGAGGGTTATTTGCAGCTCCTCAGGAGAAATCAGAAAATCCTTCCGTTTTGTCTTCAGTGTTTCAGTGTCTTCTCTCTCTCTCTCTCTCTCTCTCTCTCAGTGTGTGTGTGTGTGTGTGTGGGTGTGCTGGAGGACAGCGTGAGTCCTCCTGTAGCTCTCACGGTGGAGTGAGAGAGAGTGACAGAAGATTCAGCACTGCTCCTTTCTCTCTCTCTCTCTCTCTCTCAGATCCTGCTCTACCTTCTTACACACACACACTGCAACCATATTTGCACAAGTGGGCCACCCCCTTGGCCTAAAACTGATCCTCACACAAGTCTAATGAGCTATAAATGGAAAATGTGCTTGTGTGTTTGAATGTCTGGCGGAGAAGACACTAAGACACACATGTACTATTACAGGCATACAAGAAATCAGAATTACAGCAGAATTCATTAAAAATCTACATTTTTGTTTAGTTTTCCAGAACTAGTGACAGAACTATAACAACATTTGTGCAAAAACACACGGTAAACAGCTCGGACACAGTGGAGTCCTGATGTGAGCCGCACACAGCCGGATATATTGGGAACAAATGTGTCCTCAGCACGGGCGGTGACTGAAGCAGAATACACACCGCGAATTAACAGAAAAACATTCAAATGAATGAATTTTTATTCTGGCACCGTATTTGAAATAAATATCAATATATTAATGAATATTAATGTTCTGGTTATATATATATTTATTTATATATTTTAACCCAATTGCTGCCTGAAAAACTGATAATTTTTAAAAAATTTATTAATTAATATACATTTTTAAATGTTATAATTAATTTATTTATACGATTTTTTTTAAAACTTTATTTCTGGCACTGTATTTAAAATAAATATCAATATATTAATGAATTCTGATTATATATTTGTTTTATATATATATATATAGTATTTATATATAATTGTAAAAAAATTATGTTCTTTATATATTAATATCTGTTATCATTATATATACATATATATATATATATATATATATATATATATATACACTAATTGCTGCTTAAACAACTGATTATATGAAAATTGTATTTATATATTTCAACAAATGTATTAAATAATATAGATTTTAAATGCTATAATTATATTAATTAATTATATATATATATATATATATATATATATATATATATATATATATATATATATATATATATAATGATTTACAGTATATTTAAATATAATTTAGTACATGTTGTATTAGAATACAAATGGCTACATGCAGGATGAGGCAGTTTTGCAAAAAAATGTATAGGTTAAAATTAAATAGTATAATGACCCTTCTCTAATGCAGAAAATCTTTTCGTTTGGAAAATACTGTATACACTATCCACATTATTATGTCATTTTTAGACTCTGGATCAGGAACGAAAATCAACAGCCTAACAGGGCACTGAGCCAGCAGACCAATTAAACAAGCATAGATAGATAGATAGATAGATAGATAGATAGAGCTAATTATATATTCAATCATATTTCCCTGTTCTGCACACACACACACACACACAGAGATCACAGGTCGGCTAGACAGAATGACAGCTGCATAAGCAACACACCCCTAAAATTAGTCTAGGACAATCAGCCAACGTGCTGCACTCATCAACACACTCACATACAGACACACACACACTCATCCAGACCACAAACACAATGAAATATGACAGCCGGCATCACTCCTCACCTCCACAATCTCCATCTAAGTGTCATCTCCGTGCGTGTCCCTCCTCTCTCCTAAGCCCAGCTGCAACTACATCAGAGTATGGAGTAACAGGGATGCTGATGGATTTTGGGGGAGTCTGAACTTCAGAGAGCATGCTCAGACATCACGTAATGAAGACTGGGAACCCGAGTGCATTTACTGAGCGCCATCCTGTAGTCCTTCAAAGTCGCCGCTAGATGGCAGTGTATCACCTCATAAACTCACTACGGAAAGAAAACAGAAGCTAGAATTATTTACAGAAGGCTTTGTTTAAATATGAGATATGTATTAGGTTTCTATAATATATACGACTATGATACATAATAATATAATGCTCTTTATATGATAATAAAATAGTTCCACTATAATTTACTAAAACGCTTCCCGACGGTAACGTTCCTCATATTCAATTATGGCTTGACAACTGCATTAATGCTTTTTAAATGAAAAGTGAAACGTATAATTAACTTAAACTTAGTAAGATATTAATGATATTGATCATTTAAAAAAAGCTATTAATGATTTCACATTTAATTCCTCCTTTTCCTGAATGGAAAAAAGTCCTGATTCGTTTTTCAAAACTTCCGTTCCAACTGTCTCCATTTCCGGCCGGAAACGAGCTTAGCGACCAATCACAACTTTTATTATTTGACCATTTTAATCACCTTGCAGCTGTTTTTCCTGATCACTTGGACAGGTCTGCACTATGATATATACATTTTTAATGTAGCTTATATCCAGTGTAGTCTCAATTAATATGTGTATAAAACTGCTGTTTTATAAAAAATAAAACGAGAACTCCTTCAAACAAAAGAAACTTAGAAATAGAAATATAGGCTATACAGGCCTATATATAAAGACTGTATCCTAATACCAAGTTACCACATTTTTTGTAGAAGCAATAACTGGCTATAACTATGGTATCGGTATGGGTGAAACCCATAGTTTGCTAATAATATTTGCTACACATTGTGCTCTGGCTGGCCAACAACAGATGAAGCAATTGATAGCATGTATAGGCTTAATAGAACCAGTTTCTAGTAAAACTAGAGGGGACAATTTAGTTGTATTTCTATGAACACATTGATAATTCTTGATACTGATGTTGGGTGCCGCCGATGTGGTTTCTTTAGTTATGCAATCGCAATTGCAGAATGTGCAACGAGAAACTTGCTGAAGATGTCAAACAGAGAAAATCTACAAAGATAAGCAATTTGAAAAGTACAGCTCCACTTGTTACTGACAAATACACCCTCCTCTCTCAGATTTACCTCAGTAAAATAAGCCAGTGCAAGTGCTTCCTTGCCATATGAAAGACTAGTTTAACCATTTGAGGAAGTAAACAAAGGTGGAGTGATGAGCAAGGGCTCTGTTGCAAGTTCATTTGTGGTGGAAAAAAATTAAAAAAACATTCTTCACACAACACATGAATGCTTCTGCAACAACTCAGATATATCTGCGTCCCCTTTAATACAGAGCAGACGAGACACATTTCACAGAATTGATATTCTAGGTGTCATTCTGAAAGATGGTGGTTGATTCATTCACACTCATCCTTCAACCGACAGAAGCCCCCCTCGTCTGGCTCGTAGGAGAATCCCACCTCTGTGTGAATACACACTCACACACGGGCACAGGTTCCCACAGAGTTTGCATGCAGACACACGCACGGACACACATGCAGCAGTCTTTCCTATCATCTCCTCTCCTCCATCTTCAACAAGGCATCCTTTCAGTGTCCCGCTCCAGCTGCACGTGGAGGGATTCAACCCTGGGGACACTACCTTACTGTTAAAGAGAGAAAAAGAAGGGATGAAGAGGATTAAAAATGGACCCAGGGCTAACAAATGAACAGAAACAGCAGGTACAGACATGCAACGATTATACTGTACGCGGAAATTCGTGGAAAACGCACCCGGAGGCTCACTCATTTACCTGTGGCCTGAAGGCAAGGAACTGGTACTGAAATATGTGTAAAAACACACACACAGAAACAAACACACACGCACAAACACACTCACACATTTTTTATGGGGACTTTCCATAGACATAATGATTTCTATACTGTATAAACTGTATATTCTCTCCCCTTACACTAACCTTACCCCTAAACCTACCCATCATAGAAAACTTTTACATTTTAAAAAAAATCTATATGATTTATAAGCTGTTTTCATCATGGGTACCAATAAATGTCCCCACAAGGTCACTAATTTTGGATATTGTCATCTTTGTGGGTACATTTTCCCCAAAATGTAAGGTTTACCACCAGGCCAGACACCCATGCACGCATACACTCACACGTAAGCACACACTCGCACGCACTCTCACACACACATACACACACACACAGTCACACGCACACACTCAAGAAGCTAATGAGAGCAAACTCTGGACTGAGTTCTCATTCTGATTTGGCCCCTGTCTGTTTTCAATCGGCCTTTCAATGATTTTTTAATTTGTATCACTCACTCTCACACTCTTTCCAAAGAGCTCAATCCCTCCCTCTCTTCATTCTCACTCACTTTTTTCCCCTCCCTCTGTCACACATGCACACAGATGACAGTTCCCCTATCTCTCAGAGCCAGTGCCTGTATTTTAAATAGGGACTTGTTTGTATTGAATGCAGTTAGCTGTTTGTTGTGATTATGCTCATTTCGACAACTTTTTTTTTTTTGGGTCTACGGTTTCAGTTTTTTTTTCTTTTTTTTTTCATTTCTAAAGTGGTATAGTTGAATAGGGGTTTGCTAAACGTTCTTTTATTTATTGTTTTGGTAACTCTTTGGCCTGTGGTTGACGTTCTCTGGTGATATTCAGAGAAACAGAAAAGAGGGGGAGTGTGTGAGAGCGAGTGAGTGAGTGAGTGAAGGAGAGAGAGAGAGAGAAAACTCTGAGCCGCAACAGCTGGTTTTCAGGTTTGAAGTTTTGACAGCCGTGACTGAACAGCCACTGTTCGTCCCAGCCTGTAGGAGGTCACTTAGTACCTCTGGCTGGAGAAGAGCGAGTGCAAGGTGCCCGATGGGACGAGTAAGGGTTTAAGCAGCCCGGAGGGACACCAACAGGACACCGGTGGACAGGATTCGGCACCATGAATCGCAAGGAGTCAAAAAGGTACAGACTTTCTGACTTTCTATTCCCTTCTGACTGTCCTTTGACAGGCGACTACTCTCTTTAGAAATGATTTGATGACACCTCAACGCAAAGCTCTGCTTCAGTTCTTCGTGTCACTGGGTTTAATGTGCACTTGAGGCTTGATAAGTCTGTCGGTGCCTCGTTTTGCAGCGCATTGCAAAATGATCACTGTGGTTATCTGACAAAGCTGTGGTTTCTCCTCATGTTCTTCAGAACATTGTGTATAGGTTTCAGTTCTCTGTGAGAAAGACTGGCTAGTCACTTTCAAAACGGTTCAAAATGCACATTCATCATTCAGACGCTCTCTTCGGGGCTCAGACTGTGTTTGCATTTACAAGATTATATAGATTCACACATGTATGCTGTGAAGAAGCAGTGGTGCTTGTCTCTGATCTTTAAGAGGGGATTTCGCACTAGGGAGATGAATTGCTTTTGACCTAGTTATACTCCTGTGACCTGCTGTGGATAGAGGTATGTTCGCTCGTTGTGTTTACAGTACATAAGAGGCATTAGCAGGAATATACTGGTTGGTGTTGTGAAGAAACATTGCTATTGTCCACTCATTTAACACCTAATCAGAAAGTTAACAAATGCTACAAACGGAGTCAGATTTTAAAAGAGTGTCAGTGTACACATACAAGTTCTGCCTGGGTAAAACGACTAGTATAACTAGATAAATGTCATAAAACAACGTGAGAATGGTAGAATCGATATTTCTGACTAGAAACTTTTGAAGCTGTCTGTTATCTCAGAGGTCTTATCTGATTGCTTGGAAATGACAGACATAGCAGTGGCTACAGTGATGCTATCAGCATGAGTCTCATTACAGCAACTTTATGCAAGCATGTACCATTTAATATTTAATGGTTAATATTTCATATTCAATATTTCAATAAAAATAATACTTAATATTAAATATATAATTTGAAAATTGTATATATATACACAACTATATGAAAGCAATTATAACAAATAAATATTATATAAATATATATATATAATAAATAATATATATATAATATATATATTTATTGTAAATTATATGTATATATATAATTTATATAAATATATGTAATATATATATATATATATATATTCTATGTATATTTGATATTATATATATAAAATTATATATATAAAACTGATATATGAAGGCCATTATAAAAAAAATGTAATATACAAATATATAAAATAAATTGAAAAGAATGTATATATATAGTTTAAAACATTTATTTTATATATATGACGTCTTTATAAATAATTTTAATATCAGTATTTGTCAAATGAAAGAAAAAAGACAGGTACATGAAGCAGAGAGAGATGGAGAGGGTATAGACCTTATTCACAGCAGCGCCATCTTTGATTTTTAACAGGAATGAAAGCGAGGCTGTGAGGGATAGACCTCCATCTCTTCAGTGGGTTGTACTGCTATTAAATGTGTTTGTGGATTGTTCTGCTGACGAAACCATGCAAAAATATGTTTCTGAGAAATTCCAGTAGACCAAATAATCCAGACAATATGATCTGTTTAAAATTATAAGTGATCTAGGAGTTTTATACAGCTTTTTACAGCGGATCCCATTGAAAACACAGTAAGTCTATCCCTCACAGCCTCACTTTCATACCTGTCATGGCGCTGGTCTGAATAAGGTCTATTGACCATAGTATAGACTTATGGAGCGAGCGAGAGAGAGAGAGAGAGAGAGAGAGAGAGAGAGAGTGGGCTACAAACAAGACCTTCAAAGTGCTCTGGCATCAATTAATCAATTAACGAAAGAAAGGGAAGAATTTGCATGTTCCCTGACTCTCTCTCTGTGTGTGTGTGTGTGTGTGTGTGTGTGTGTGTGTGTGTGTGTGTGTGTGTGTGTGTGGAGGGAGAGGGTTGGGGGTAGGGTAAGGGAGCTGGAGATGCAGCCAGGAACTGGGAGTAAAACACTGGCTACTGTGGAAGGGAAGGGGTAGGGGGAGGTTGGGGGGATTTCCAAAGAGAAAGGAGAAGTTGTTTTCTGAATGACATGAATAGAGCAATGGGTGCAGGAGGAGAGGAAGAGAAAGTGAGCGAGTAGGTGCTATGCATGGCTGAAACACTCATACACTGTATGATTGCAAATGCTTCATTCGATTATGATAATAAATGCCAGGGTGTCATGTGCGGATGCAAACAAACCAAACGTACTCAAAAAGACGTTCACTGAGCTAAAAACAGCACACTGGTTCTCTAGGGGTCAGTATATTTAATTATAATAATAATATAATAATTTATCATTTTTGTAAATATTTATATTTGTTGTAAAACGAAGCAAGACTGAGTGAAGGTGAAATATACAGTACCATTAGATCAACAGAAGTTCAATCATTTATCCAAACTTAAGTTGCGTTCACATTTACTGTTGCTTGCGAATTTTGACAAGCGAAATCCAGTCATTTCAAAAGGAATCCATGCTTTCTGGCAGAGAAAGTGTAAAGAGTACCTGAAGACCACACTTCAGTAAAAGTACAGATAGCCTACCTTACAGTGAAAATGGATGTACAAGTTACAAGGTACAAGTCATTACAAGTTCCAATTTACCAACTTCAATCCCCCTTGAGTAAAAGTCTTAAGAGTATCTGATTTTAACAGTAAGCCTGCTTAAGTATTTTAATCTTATTGAATGGCTGAAAGATGCACTAGTCCTCGACACCTAAGAGACATGTGAAGAAACAGTTGATTTGGAAGGAGAGCAAGAACTCTTGCCTTCTGGAGTGTCATGTGAGGATGAAAAGTTTTCCACACCGATTTCCCTCAAGTTGGTCACGCAAATTTTCCGTGCTGACCACCAGAAATCTGCTTGGCTTCAAAGTTACATCGGGATAGGGTAAATGCTATTGACAATCGACCTTTTTTTGCCTCTCGAAATTTCGTGAGACAGGGATAGCTGAAGGTCAGTGTAATGGACGTGCTGAAAGGGACACAATGCTACCCCACACACTGAAGGCCGATGGTCGCCCGTCAAAAAGGGCTACGTTTTTTCGGTTCGGACACCGTCTGGTTTTTATGGGCCGATTCAGCATGTTGAATCGGCATTGGTGAGAGAGAGAACTCTTAGCGATTGGCTTAGCGAGCGAGTCACGAGAATAAGACGGCTGTTATAATTTACATAATCTTACCTGAGCATTCGAATGCACGAATATTTCCATAATTACATGATCTGACTGGATCAGCGTGATAGATATTTAAAATGCTAAGCAAGCATTGCTTTGTTTACGGTTTGTATATACGAAGTCCGGTTTCCCTTTTTGAATGACGAAAATAGACTATTGACACCTGCTGGTATAGTCAGATATTTACTTAAATGCAGGAGCAGACAATATTATCTGTCTGCAGAAGTCCTTGTGTTGTGTTCAAGCGCAGCTTTTTGGCCGAGACGTGGCGACGACGAGAGGCGGCAACAACACAGCCAGCTTTAGCCACCGCTAGTTCTTTGACGTTGGCTTGTTGTGTCCCGGGCTTAACAGGGAGCTTTTGCAACCAATTGTAAAGACCTTTCAGGATGCCTGCCCCCACCACCACCACTAACACAACGTTAGGGAACGTTTATGGTTCTCTAAAGGTTAGTTTGAACCAAACCAATCACTAATGTTTAGGGAACGTTCCCTCAGGGTTATAACGTTAAGAAAACTTTCCATGGGAACCAAAACCTAAACAAAAGGTTTTAACCTAAACAAAAACATTAAGGGAATGTTCCCGCAACCAAAAACTAATGTTCCCAGAATGTTCTGGGAACCATAAAGTGATAGCTGGGCCATTACTCCAACCTCCAGATACCCACACATTAATTTTCACTGAAATATTGCTAATGTGATAGCTTCTTTAGAGTAAAAAATAAAAATAATTGATCACTTTGACAGTTTTACATAAAAATGCAATTGAGTGACATTAACATTTTATTCTATAGCTTCAAGCATTCTTTTTTTATCAACACTTGAATGTGGGTAAGTTGTCATAAATGACAGAAAACTCTGTCAATGGCGGGGAAAGAGTTAAATAGCAATATAAGATAAAATTGAAGTCGCAACTCTTAAATGTAGTCGTAATTATAAAATCAGAGGAAAGAAAATCACAGTTCTTTCTTTTAAGTTTAGATTTTGACGCCACTTTTCATTTTTTACAATAACATCAAATATTGATACAACTTTTTATCACCAGGTCCCAGGTGATTCCACACTGCATGTACATTTGCATAGACTTGTTTACAAATTAATTTACATTAACCAAGTGCATTTTCCCTCATTTGTTTACTGTATGTGTGAGTCTATGTATGAGTCTATGTGTGAGTCCATGTATCTATGAGTAATTGTGTAGGTCTGCAGAGTGTGTATTGTGTATTGTCATCAGCCGTAGAGCAGGTTGATGCAAATAAGCAAGCGAGAGAGGTGAAAATGTGATGGGGAATTTGCATTATGCAGTCATGTCTAATATCTGGCCTGTCAGAAATCGAATGAAAGGACGAGAAGGAAATATGAGGTGTATTTCATGAAGGTATAAATAGGAAGGCCAAAATTTTCTTCCTGGTCTACAAACTATAACCGATGTTAATCTATGCTCTTGGCTTGAGTGTGTATTCGTGTAGCCCTGATCTCAGTGGTTAGACTTGGTTTGCTTAATGAGATGAGAAGGTCAGTGTGTATGAGTGCAGAGAGAATTGAAAACGAGTGTGCTGAACTGGACATTGGTTCAGGAGGAAGGGAGAGAGAGCGTTTGGGAGGGGTTTGGGCGTTCTAAGAACTCATTGCTACTTCTCTGCAGTCACGACCAGCTTCCTGTTCGTGACACTACAGTCACAGACCACAGTGATTCTTGCTGATGCTGTCAGAGACACAATTCGATGTCCAAGTCCAAGAAGTTTACGAACTTACACAGTCAGCAGCTGTGAATTTTACAGACTGGTAGACTGATGTACAATGTTGTTGTTTTCTTTGTTTGACTGATAAAAGAGAGAGCAAAACAGAGAGACAAGAGATGCTTATCTAACTGTCTAACTGCACTCTCTAACTGTCTCTCTTCCTGTGACATTGACGGCCAGAACATTTGCTGTATAAGGCGGCAGATATCAACATACAACCTTAAATATACTGTAAACATCAACTTACTTGATCTACCGGTAGGGCTTGCAGAGCGCGAACAGTCACACATGTACACAGGCCTGTGCAGCAGACTTCAAGTGGAACCCATTGCTCTTGGTCAAAGGCTCCCGGGGACATACAAAATATGTGTTAGAGTAGATATAAATAATATTTAATTTAGCACCTGTAGTAAACATACCTGCAGGTTTTCATCTGAACAATTTAAGCCAAGTGTTCCTTGCTCTGTGCAAAACTCACTCCATAGGTGTTTTCTAGTAGGGCTGGGTAAAAAAATATTGATTTCTCGATTTTAATCATTCTCATTTTGAAGAACTGATATCAATCTGAGCCCTTTTTTTGTTCGAAAATATTTTTGGATTATTATTTAGAATTTTGAGGGGATTTTATAACACTATAGAATATTTATAACATTTTAATAAACATTTTTTCATTAAAATATATTTGAAATATTGGATTTGTTCACATTAATGTGTTCAGAAAATACATTAACAGAATCATGATGTCGTGTGTGTGTGTGTGTTCACATAATAGTGCCACAAAAGTCACCAAGTGTTATGTCATTTATGAAGCAAAAATTAAATAAATAAAAATTTAAAAACATAAAATGTTTTTGGTCAGTTCTTTTTTTTTACAGTCTATGGTTCTGACCGAAGAGGCCTAGAGGTTTCAATCCCAAAAGTCGATCTTTCAGTCTGTTTTCCGTTGATGAATATCAACTTTAACACGCCTCCCAAACATTAAATCGCAATAAGCTTGATGCTTTATTACTTATATGAAACAACATCTCAGCTTTCAAATTCTGTCAAATCTATTATCTATAAATTCAAATAATACCGTTTTGGCGCTCTTTATTGTGGCGCAACATAATATGGCGCCTTCTCAACGCGCACGTGAAAGATCATCTCTTCCGCGCTTTATTGCTGCTAGTAACATGATTTAGAAGGTATGTAGAAAGATATATATAGATTCAGTATAACTTACTGAAATCCGTATTATGTCTCATGTAATCGCTCAATCGGTGTTTCAATCGCGGAATGACATCAATAAAACAGCTTGTAATAGCCTATAATGTCATGTAATGTTACAGCCTCAGAAAAGCCATTCAATATTCAAAAACGTGTTATACTGCTAGAAAAATTAACTTAGACAGTAGCGTTTCGATAAATATATGCACTATATTGCATATTCATTGTCTAACTTACTTATGATGTTCTTCAGTTTTGCCATCTTTACCTGATAGGCCCCAATTAATCGATATCGAATCAATTTGAATCGAATCGCAAGCTTGTGAATTGAATCGTGAATTGCTCGGGTGTTGCCCAAGCAACCTATTTATTCATTTCTTCTGTGGGTTAGAATGTACTGGCAGGTTGTAAGGACGTTTCTAAGTGGTTGCTAGGGCATTTCTGGATGGCTGCTAAGTTGTTCTGGGTTGTTACTAGGGTGTTTCTAAGTGGTTACTAATGTGTTCTGTGTAGTTGCTCGGACATTTCTAAGTGGTTAAGTGCTTGATACAAGTGTTTGTCTGGCTGGTTGCAAGACTAGGCCTATTCATAAGTGGTTGCTTGTTTGGTTGCTAGGGCATTTCTAAGTGTTTGCTTAAGTGTTCGATGTGGTTGCTAGGGCTTTTATTGGGGTAGGTATTGGGGTGTTCTGGTTGCTAGGTTAATTTATATGTGGTTTCTAAGGTGTTCTGCATAGATTTAAAGTTTGAATTATTTTATTCAAGGTCATGGTGTGGCGTATCAATCTTCTATTGGTCACACGTCTTCACGTGATATAAATTCGCGGAATGCAAAACTTATTTTCTTGAGCTAGGCCCAGTGTTTCCTGTACCCCACATTTGCATGCGTTAGAATGGAATTCAATGGAACAAAATGTGTAGAATTACTCCCTCTAGGTTGTTGTTGGGTAGTTTTGACTGGTTGCTAGGGCTTTTTTAAGTGGTTGCTAAGGAGTTCTGGATGGTTGCTAGGGAGTTTCTAAGTGGTTGCTAGGCGTTTGGTTATTGGCTCAAGTCAAAAGATCACATGTCTCGAGTCTATGATTTTCTCACCCTTTAATATGACTCAGTTCTCCTACAATTTTTGTCTGACTTTTTTATGATGTACGTACGCCATGTGAAACTGTCTGACCAATGAGAAAATAAACAGAATATTAGAATAAACAAACAATTTAAATGGATAGTTCACACAAAATTAAAATGATACCAGAATTTCACTCTCATTATAAAAGTTGGAAGAGTCAGAATATTTTCTAATATAACTCATATACATATATAAAGTCATATACACCTAGGATGGCTTGAGGGTAAGAAAAGTATGGGATAATTAAAAATGTTTGGGTGAACTATCCCTGTAAGCCCAAAGCATACCATACTTCAGCTGTCCACATTCCACGATGGTCCTCGCACTGTCCGTGTGACGTAATTTTCATCATCAGTAGGGTGACACCCGAACATGACCTATTTTTTTTTTTGTCTGCGTACAACAGCGCATGTGCGAATGATTTTAGGGCTTGAAAACAAAGTCCACTAGATAGGCTAGTGCACAGGCGCCTGACATGTTTTCCACGCTCACGGCCTAAGGGGAGTATACTTTGAAAGGCTCACAAGAATGCAGAAAATGAAGTATACCAGGGCAGGGCCTTTAGGTGTCTGTACAGTATCTTTAGGTGTATGTGCTAATACCTAAGAAGTAGTCTAAGCAAAACAGAACACTTAACACAACATTTCTCACAACCAGATCACATATAACCCATGACACAGCCATTATCAAAAAGCCCCATCATCACTGCTGTGGTTTTCAATGCAGCATTAGGGTACCACAAATGAAGTGTTCAACTACAACATATTTCATAATATTAAACAAAAGATCTAAATGCTGCTTAGCCTGGTAAAGACAAGTGACTGATGTGATACTGTGAAACTTCTGTGGTTTGATGGGTGGCTAAAATAATGTCTGTTCTGTAAACTGTTGCTATATTCTGTTTAGTTTGTTTGTGTTTAGGAATATGCAATAAATGCTTGTGTCCATGTCCCATTTGTACTGTTGATCAGCATTGGTTGTTTGAATATCCCTTTCTTTTTTTTTCACGTGTTTACAGCAGCAGGAAATCCTGTGCTGCGATAAAGAGCAGAAGACCAGTTCAGAGGAGAATGACTTGCCCGAGTCCTCAGGAGATCAGCCGGGTTCTTCAGAGTCCACCGGCTCACTCTTTCCGCTCTGCCAGTCTGGACGAACTCATCATCCGCTGCCTCCACTGCTTCGGTCAGTGTTCAACCTGTATCTGTCTGTCAATGTCAGCCTCACCCTACATGACAGCCATTTGCATTCAACAGGTTGCGTGTCCTGATGTTTTCATCAAGAAAACATCACCAAATTATGACTTCTGAGTAGTTAAAGTAGTTATATCCAGGGCTTCACATTAACACCCGGGTTGAAATTTATATATAATATATACATACATTTTTCAATTGTACTCTTTTAAAAAGGCATCTGAAATAATAAACTAAGTGCAATATACTGTTGTCAGAAATATTGATTTTTCAATGCACATCGATACTGAATACCTGAAACGCTTCCAATACTCATTTCCCACGGAATACACGATTCCAGCTGCGGTTTCTTGCTCTCTCATCTCTCCGATATTGTGCTCATACCCACGTGTGCGCACATAAAGCCGCCTCTCAGTACTAAATGAGTACTCTTTTTTTGCTGCCTATTGCGCTTAAACAGTCAAACACACACAAAATAATGTCAAAATGCCGGTCTTGGCGAGTTTTCACGTAAACACAGTCAGTTATGTTTTAAGTGAACTTAAAGAGTTGAGAAAAAAACATATGTGTAACACTATAATAGATCCGTGCGTCACGTATTAAAGTGACAGCAGCCTAATATACCTGCTGACAAATGATGAGAGAATATTACAAATATCTATATGGCAGTTTTTCCCCATGGTATCTATGACAATATTGTGGCCAGTAAAAATGGTGAGTGGTAATAACCACTAGCCACAATGGCTGGTGGAAAAAAATAGTTTATGTCAAGTCACTTGTCAGAACAGAAAGTCATATGTCTCCCACTTTTCTGGGGTTTTCAGCCCTGTCTCTGGCCTCATGTGCCCATCATTCCCAGTATCCGTGTGCCAGCCAGATTATGTAAGTCTGCCGAGTAGTTTGAGGGACAGAGGGACAGCTGCTCTTGTCAAAGAGAGAGGGAGAGAGAAAAAGAGAAACAGAGGGAAATCTTTTGGTTTGCTAGCATTCAAGGCCTGGGAATGTGTTTGTCCCTCTATGCTAATGAGACAAAGCCTGATTGTGCGCCTCAGTTTCGCAGGCCTGCCCTCTCTCCAGCTCTCTCTATCTTTAGATGTCTCCCTCTCCCTCAGTTGTTTTTTTCATCATCCCCCTTTTTATAATACACTTTGCACTTTTTTAAGTATTAAACTAGGGATGATCCACTATATATTTGAACCATATCTGTTATTAATCAATATTTGAGATTTATAAATAATTCATCAGTATTGGTTAATACTAAATATTTCATGTTTATTTCCCACTTTTTTTTTTTTTTACCTTTAGAGAACCTTTTCCGTCATCTAATTCTCACTTTAAAATTGATCATTAAAATTAATTATAATTGAATAACAATGTTAAATGTAATCATTAGCAAACCTTAAAATGAATATTCATCTTCACACTGTACATTAAAGTAATATTCACCCTAAAAAGGAACATTTCAAAGAGAATGTAGAATACTCACGGCAAAGTTCATTTTCGTTCTTTGCTTAAAAGTAAAAAGAAGTTGGAAATACCTTTGCAGCGATATACTATAAACAAATATCCACACTGCTGACAGCGACGATTATATGAAAATATAAAAATGTGCTGCACGCTTTCCTCTCAATAACAAAATAAACACACAACAAAAACGACAGCGGTGAGAAAGCAGAAGTTAAGAAAGCATCTGATCACAGTCATGTGGATTTGTTTACACCAGCTCTACAATTCACCGGCATCATGTCGACAGATGAGGTCATTAGAATTACACTGTTATATAAGTTTGATTATAAATTATATTTCTGGCTATGCGAGACTATAGTTTGAATTAATAATGATTATAAGCTCTCATTTAATGTGTCATTGAACAGAAGAGCTCTCAGGAGCGCATAAACATCACATGATTTTCTTTTGATTTTCTCGGCAAAAAAAAATAAAAAATCAGTCCACAGGCTTTCATAAACAAACTAGGAAGTCAGAAAAGGTGTATTATAATTCCATAATAAGTCAGAATATAATTCCATATAGCCCTTTTAATATCGCCCATTTATTGCTCATCGGTCAAAAACATTAAAATAATACTAAACTCGTCCTGAACCATTTCTGCTAAGGATGAATGATTCCTGAAATCATGTGGCATATTTAGAAGAAGACTTTTATAGTTCTGGCGATTTCCAGACGGGAGACAATAAAATAAACGGCGTGGAAAAAATCATATTGAAGGCTAAATGTATAGAGAGGACAATATAGACAACATAGACTTGGAGGTGGGCTCAATGCCCTGGAAACCATCTTGTATCTAATTCTAAACATTTTGTTTTGTAGATTCGGAAGGAAAACAGACCAGAGGGACGCAGCTTGTCCAAATGACCCTGATGATGCATAACTGGGTTGTACCATCACACGTCTTCGCCCATAAGCTGCTTTCTCTATATCCTCCTTCAAGCACCACTGCCATTATTTGACTTCGTCCATCATTCATAGAATAGTCTTGGGTTCAGTCACAGCCTCACATGGCTCTTAATCCCACTGACAAAGAAACAAGAGCTGCCCTGTTTTAGTTTAGCCTGTTTATTGAGGGCGGATTATTTTCACTGAGTGTAAGTGTTTGTAGTCTTGTTTTTCTGTTCTTCCTCCTTGACTTGTTATAACATATAAGGATTGTCCTGCAGAGAAAAGGGGACAGAGGCGCCCACAAATCTGCCACTTCATCAGGTTGGTGGATCCACAACATTCACGCGTGCACCTAAAAATCACTTAATGAATGAAAGGATTCATTGGATTGGTTGTCCTCCGCTTCTTCTGTGTCTGTCTCAGGCAGTGGATGAATCAGTTCCGACTGATGTTTGAGGCGGACCCTCTGTTAGAAGAAGCAATGGGAGATCTCTGGGCTCTGGTCAGGGTTGAAGGAACCGATTCACACTATCAGCTCTTTAATACACCGTACATGTGAGTGTTTTTATATTTTCGAGATTCAAGTAGCTTTATTGGCATGGCATAAAATCTTTCAGTCATTGACAAGAGCGTTAGTAAATAGAAAATTTATGTTTTTGATAGTTTTGATTTGTTTAAACACTACATAATTCAATTTGTGTAATTTTATAGTATTGCTAAATGTACTATAATGTGGAAAAAAATAGTTTGTATGTGACGAGCTTCGGAACAGTATAAGTAATTTGTTTCAGTATAGGTGTTATTCGATCTGCGTCATCAATGTTTGCGACGGCCATTTTGTTGACATAGAAACCACGGCAACTGTCAGTCTGTCAATTGACAAGCGAGGCAGTGTCGGTATTATCCATGGTATTTATCGCTGTATTTGTTTTTAAACAGCGCGATGGTGTGTTGCGTTGGCAAACTTTCAGCCAACTCCCCACATAAAAATCTGTTCCCATTATTTTACCAGAGCTAACGTTACGGCCGTTTCACACATAGCAGCTTCTCCGTGTGCGGTGCGTGTACGGTACAGTAGCAGCGCGCGCTATAACGTTAGTGCTTATATGCTGCCCTTGCAGTGCGTAACTGATCCGCGGCTGTACCACAAACACATACTCGCTATTTTATCAACGCAGGCCAATAATTCCATGCATTACTTCTATATATTAAGTTGCTCAAGCAAGTGGTCAAATATTTAACCATGCATAAATTAAAACTTAAAATTGACAAAAACAGCCGACTCTCATGCCTTTTCTTTTTCATTTACATTTTAATACAACAAATCTAGCATGTCACAAATAACTTGTTTTTCCACCTCCACGAATGAGACGAGTGTCGTTCATTATGTCGCCTTGTTGAGGTAAATTGTAGTTTGTATCATACATACGGATACTGAATGAGATAGTTATAAATCCGGATAAGTTACGACTGGCAATAAGGACTGATCTTTACTTAATGCTATTGGGTCTATTTGATGTGGGTCCACACCAATCAAGCTTATCTTCTCTTGATACCGACGAGATGAAGCCATTAGGCTACTGCTCCCCTCAACTTAAATCTGTGTGCGGCTAGGGGGAGGACAGATGTCATGTCAACAATATGGCCGCGGTTAGCTACTTCCGGTGTTTGCGAATAAGCCCTATAAGTCTTTGTTTCTGACTACATTCTTGTCTTCACCAGTCTGATTTGTGACGATCTATTTGGTTTCTGTCTGTCCATCACTATGTCTGAAACCAGTAATCCTCCAGTGAATGTTTCCCAGACTCCCTCTCCCTCTGTGAAGAAAAGGAAGGTTTCACTGCTGTTTGACCACATGGAACCAGATGAGATGGCCGAACACCTCAGCTACTTGGAGTTCAAAAACTTCTGCAACGTCTCAGTAAGTCACCCTGAAGGTTTATGACAGTATCTAGTGCAAGCTAGTGTAATCTGAGTTTATGTGACAGTCTAACCTCAGTATAATGCTGAAGTGACGGCACAGACTTACTCTGACTAATAAAGCAACCATAATCACACCCATTGCACTCATACCAGGACATGCCAGATCATATCAGAGGATCGTTATGTCTTGTCGATCACATTCGTGAGTGCTCGTAACATCTGCTTTCAGCTGTGACTGTTGTTGTGTGTCTCGTTAGTTCCTGGACTACCGCAGTTATGTGGTTCATGGCTCAGTGAGGGATAATCCGGCGCTCGAGCGCTCTGTCATGCTCTGCAACGGAGTGTCCCAGTGGGTCCAGCTCATGATCCTCAACAGACACACCCCACAGCAGCGAGCAGAGGTCTTCACCAAGTTCATTCATGTAGCGCAGGTAATTACATACAAACACACACACATTCAGTCGAGCGCAACAGTAGGCTTCCTGGAATACAACTAACATTCATTTTCTCCTGAGAAATTGAATTTTAGCAATGAAATATAAACACTTCAAGATACCTACAATAGGATCAGAGGTTGTTAAATTATGGTATATGATTATTTAGATTTGTTTTTTTAAAAGCGGGTGCACTAGCCAAATTCTCAATAAAGATCTACACTACCCATAATCCTGGAGAGGAATCGATATGATGTGGCAACAAAGATCTGATTACTTTGATATATATTTAAATTATTAATAGAATTATTAACTATATATATATATATATATATATATATATATATATATATATATATAGATATATATATAGATATACATATATACACTCACCTAAAGAATTATTAGGAACACCATACTAATACTGTGTTTGACCCCCTTTCGCCTTCAGAACTGCCTTAATTCTATGTGGCATTGATTCAACAAGGTGCTGAAAGCATTCTTTAGAAATGTTGGCCCATATTGATAGGATAGCATCTTGCAGTTGATGGAGATTTGTGGGATGCACATCCAGGGCACGAAGCTCCCGTTCCACCACATCCCAAAGATGCTCTATTGGGTTGAGATCTGGTGACTGTGGGGGCCATTTTAGTACAGTGAACTCATTGTCATGTTCAAGAAACCAATTTGAAATGATTCGAGCTTTGTGACATGGTGCATTATCCTGCTGGAAGTAGCCATTAGAGGATGGGTACATGGTGGCCATAAAGGGATGGACATGGTCAGAAACAATGCTCAGGTAGGCCGTGGCATTGAAACGATGCCCAATTGGCACTAAGGGGACTAAAGTGTGCCAAGAAAACATCCCCCACACCATTACACCACCACCACCAGCCTGCACAGTGGTAACAAGGCATGATGGATCCATGTTCTCATTCTGTTTACGACTGACTTACATTCTGACTCTACCATCTGAATGACTCAACAGAAATCGAGACTCATCAGACCAGGCAACATTTTTCCAGTCTTCAACTGTCCAATTTTGGTGAGCTCTTGCAAATTGTAGCCTCTTTTTCCTATTTGTAGTGGAGATGGGTGGTACCCGGTGGGGTCTTCTGCTGTTGTAGCCCATCCGCCTCAAGATTGTGCGTGTTGTGGCTTCACAAATGCTTTGCTGCATACCTCGGTTGTAACGAGTGGTTATTTCAGTCAAAGTTGCTCTTCTATCAGCTTGAATCAGTCGGCCCATTCTCCTCTGACCTCTAACCTCTAGCATCAACAAGGCGTTTTCGCCCACAGGACTGCCGCATACTGGATGTTTTTCCCTTTTCACACCATTCTTTGTAAACCCTAGAAATGGTTGTGCGTGAAAATCCCAGTAACTGAGCAGATTGTGAAATACTCAGACCGGCCCGTCTGGCACCAACAACCATGCCACGCTCAAAATTACTTAAATCACCTTTCTTTCCCATTCTGACATTCAGTTTGGAGTTAAGGAGATTGTCTTGACCAGGACCACACCCCTAAATGCATTGAAGCAACTGCCATGTGATTGGTAGATTAGATAATTGCATTAATGAGAAATTGAACAGGTGTTCCTAATAATCCTTTAGGTGAGTGTATGGCTGCGTTTACACTTGGCATTAACATGCGATCACCGTTATCTGATCAAGCAGATCGGATCATTAGCCAATCAGGACACGGTGCGTTTACATTTGTTCATATTAAGTAGCCTCTGTATCTGGACAACCGATCGGATTTCTGTTTTTGCATAATATTTAAATTAGGTCAGTAGCCAAATTAAGAGTAAAGATGATACAAATTAAGCAATGTCCCAATGTACTTTCCTATGCAATCTCCAGTCTTATATCAAATTATATAAGTTTTTTGAATGAAGGAATATTTCAGAGCTGATCATACAAAAATAACTGGGTTGATCATGTTAAACAAGTCACATCATCGACCATCGGGGTTTAAGGTTATAGCGTGCAATGGCTATATTAACAGAAATTGGAGATGAATAAACATGCTGAAACAACAAAAACATTCAACATTTAAAACATTAAAAAATAAAAAGTGTATTCCCATTATTCCTCTGGCAAAGCAGCGCACGCTCTTCATTAAGATCTCATGACTCACAGCTGTGATTGTACAGGCGATCGCCTCGTTCAGATAATGTTGCACAATTCAAATGAAAAAAAAAAAAGACACACACAGTGTTTTAAATATTGACGTTAATTTGTAAGGTTCAAATGTGTTTAATTTATTGTCTAAACTGCGTCTGGTCATTATTTTCTGACAGCACGTGGGGAGACTGGGCGGGGATTTAAAAGACGTGCACCTGTGAATGCACACACACACACACACACACACACACACACACGACGGCTGGATTGCGTTTACATTACACTGAGATCCGATCACAATGCGTCCTCGACTACCTCTGAACCAGGACACGCTGATCGGATAACATTCCGATCAGAAACGCGTTTACACTTGTCTTTTCAATGTGAATGTGGACAACATCCAGATACAGGTCGCATGTTAATGCCAAGTGTAAACGCAACCTCTGTGTGTGTGCTGTCCAATTGATTAATCACATCTAACATAAAAGTTTGTGTTTATATAATACATTGTATGTATATATATTTTTATATTTATATTTGTATATACACACACACACATGTATATACATGCATACATATATGTGTGTGTGTGTGTACACACATACATATAATATTTATATTATATTATATTATATTATATATATATATTTATATATATATACCGGTATATACACATATATTATATAAACACAAATTTTATGTTAGATGATATTTATCGATTTAACAGCACTAATATAGATACAGTATACAGTGACATTTTGTAATAAAATATCTGTAGTCTATACTTACAATTAATTACCTATAATTAATAGTTTAAATAATCAGCATATCAGTCAAATCAGTATATAATCAATAATTGCTGTTTTGATTACATCCAAGCCAGTGCTTCATGGAATTTGTAGTTCATTCATTCATACGTAATCTTTTACTTCTTTTGTATATTTTTTTATGCTTCTCATCAAAGTTTGTACTGTTGTGATTCTTTTGGCTTTAAACTTTTTATTGAGGAATGTTTTTAAAAAAACTCTTATGAATTGGATAAACACACCTGGAAACTAATTTTGTGAGCACTGAGCATTCACTGGTGTGTTCTGTTTTGTACTGATTTGTACAGTACATGTTGAAATATGTATGTTTCAGTAGTCTGGAACAGTACGTATCAAGACACTGACGTAAAATGTACTGTAGAGAGCATGACAAAACATGTGGTTTATCTCCGACCCTGCGGCAATACGTTTTTTAGGTTGCCTGTGATATCTGTCCGTGAGATGTCTTGACTCATCGTAAAAACATTTTACAACATTTTTTTGATTACAAAATTATAAACCATGTAAAAGCATCATATCGGTCAGTTGATGAGTGACACCTATCAGGATAAGCCTATGAGACAAGCTCACTTTGAGGATGCCTGAGCGTTTCATGTATTGGTTCAGAGGAAACGATTACATCATATGTGCTTTCTGTGCTGGCCTGTATTTAACCACACAAACATAAATGTACGTACAAGACAACCCAAAGAAAACACCTTGAAATCATGCAAATACGTCAAATGATGTGTCAGTGCGGAAATCTGATTTAAGTGTGCCACTCGAGAGTAATGTTCCAGTATTGGGAAATGATTTGGGAGAACTGTTGCATAACTGTCGCTTTCAAGTGCTTTTTTACAGGAAAGAGGATGTAAGCAGCTCGGTGTTGCCATGCTTCGAGAGAATGTAATGCTACGATTCACTGCATTTTTGTCATCTGTACCCCTGTTTGAGCAGAAGCTGAGAGCTCTACAGAACTTCAATACTCTGATGGCGGTGATAGGAGGCCTGTGTCATAGTTCCATCTCTCGTCTTAAAGATACAGCCAGCCTGCTGTCCTCTGATGTCACAAAGGTCAGTCTGTCTGACCCCTAGGTTTGCTAGCCACATCCTCTTTGCTCACACGCAACTATTTTTACAAGGGCTGAACAAATTGCCTGATCTTAAGTCACTGATCCTTCAGCTATTGATCTATGTATTGATTCTTTGATTGGTTCGAAACAGCTGCATCTTTAGCCAGTTCACAATCTCTACAACACAGTGACCATAAGTCAATCATTGTTTTCAGTGTTTAATATTAGTTCAGTTGTATGCAGTTCTAGTGGAGCCAAATCCACAGAAATCTAGGTTTCACTCCAAATTCAGTGCAAAAATGATTGCAGATTCTTTGTGGGCCCATCTTACTGAAGGATTCGGGTTCCTTACGTAAATGTTTTAGTTGTTGACCTATTTTGGAAGGACAATTGAAATAACAATCTTGCTGTTTTGCCCTTGTGTAAGGTACAGGACAGCACAGGTTGCTTTAGGTAGAACTGTTTCTGCGAGCAGGGTACTATAAATCTCTGAATACCTTTATTCAGCAAGGATGCATTAAATTAATCAAAAGTGACAGTAAATACATTTATTATATTACAAAAGATTTCTATTTCAAATAAATGCTTTCTGCTCATCAAAGATTTCTGAATCATGGTTTAAATTAAATTAAATTTTAAAATATAGCAAAATTGTAATAATATTTCACAATATTACTGTTTTTACTACATTTCTGATTGATGCAGCATAAGATAACATTAAAAATCTTTTGAAATCCAAAGTTTTGAAAGGTAGTGTACATTATGCTTATATATAACTTGAAATGTTAAAAAAAAAATGAATAAAGATTAATAAATTATCTTGCAGTAAGTGATTTCTGAAACACTGTTGAAATTGGATTGGACTGAGCAGCACAACACACTTATACCCAATCAGCAGTAGGGGGCGTGTCCACTCAAGATGGGGAGGAGAGAGAGCCAATCAGCAGTAGGGGGCGTGTCCACTGATGATGGGGAGGAGAGAGAGCCAATCAGCAGTAGGGGGCGTGTCCACTCATGATGGGGAGGAGAGAGAGCCAATCAGCAGTAGGGGGCGTGCCCACTCATGATGGGGAGGAGAGAGAGCCAATCAGCAGGAGGGGGCGTGCCCACTCATAATGGGGAGGAGAGAGAGCCAATCAGCAGTAGGGGGCGTGCCCACTCATGATGGGGAGGAGAGAGAGCCAATCAGCAGGAGGGGGCGTGCCCACTCATAATGGGGAGGAGAGAGAGCCAATCAGCAGTAGGGGGCGTGCCCACTCATGATGGGGGAGGAGAGATTTAGCCAATCAGCAGGAGGGGGCGTGCCCACTCATAATGGGGAGGAGAGAGAGCCAATCAGCAGTAGGGGGCGTGCCCACTCATGATGGGGGAGGAGAGATTTAGCCAATCAGCAGGAGGGGGTGTGTCCACTGATGATGGGGGAGGAGAGAGTTAGCCAATCAGCAGTAGGGGGTGTGTCCACTGATGATGGGGGAGGAGAGAGTTAGCCATTCAGCAGTGGGGGGCGTGTCTACTCATGATGGGGAGGAGAGAGTGAATGAGCAAGAGGGAGTTTTGAAGAAACACTGTAGAAAGAGAGATGGCCGAGAGATATTATGAATACAAAAGAGAAAACCTCAGAGGACTATCACAGGAAAAAGAAGGATTATGATCAGGCAAGAGCTTTAGGACCCGCGTTATTAGAAAAGCTTTCCAGCGCTGGAGAGACATAAGCTGGAAGGCCTGAGGTTGCGTTGTTTTGTATATACTCTTGTGTACTCTGTTTATTTTTTGTTCTTCCTTGTCGTTTGTTCGTCATCTTTGCTTTATTTTTTCGAAGCATTATTTTGCTTGGCAGCTATGATAAAGAGTCATCCACTCTTTTATTGTGTGTTCGTGCATTTTGTGGGCGGAGCAATGAAGGTAGGGGTGTGTGTGTTTGGGTTGATTTAAAACATCAACAGTGTTTCTCAGAAATCACTTACTGCACCTTTAACTAATATTAAAAAAACTATCTTTACTGATATCAATAAAAAACGAAATGAGATCTAACTTCTCAGAAAGGCTCAATACCAGTTATTTTCCCTTTTCCCCCCAGACTCTCAGTGAGCTCACAGAGCTGCTGTCATCCTACAGCAACTATTCAAACTACAGGCGGGTGTACAGCGAGTGCACTGGATTCAAGGTGCCCATCCTGGGTGTTCATCTCAAAGATCTGATCTCCCTCAACGAGGCATTGCCAGACTACCTTGAGGACGATAAGATCAACTTGGGGAAACTGCAGCATTTATACAGCAACATTAGCGACTTGTTGGCCATCCATGACTGCACCCCACCGTTTGAGGCCAACAAAGACCTGTTGCACCTGCTAACGGTGAGACAGGGGGAAAATGGTGGTTTGAAAGTGATTTATTAACAACAAATCCATTTATACTGGAAAGCCTCTCTTCTCGGAAGTGTTTGTTGTGGCTCATGCATGCTGTGGGTTGTAAATACCTGACCAGGCCCCACCAGTACATGGAATAATTGTGTCTATTTAGAAGTCTTTACTTGATTTCCATAGAGAGCCTGCATCTATTTATAAGGCTAAATGAGTATTTTTAACATCTCGCCGGGCAGCCCTCATCTTTGTGGTTATGCTTGGCTGTTTGTGTGTGATACTGAGAGATGTGGATTGCAAACAGTAGGCGTCCTCTCATGTGTAACGGTTCTGCCCCACCTTGCCCACAGCTCTCGTTAGACTTGTGTTACACGGAGGATGAGATATATGAGCTCTCCTACGCAAAGGAACCCAAGAACCCCAAAATTCAGGTGAGGCCCTCAAAATAAACATTGCCTTGCTATCTGGCAATAGCTCATGCTTAGGATTCAGGATTCAGTCAAACACCTAACAAAGATATTAATGTCAACGACATGGTTCTCATATATATTTTAATTCTTATATAATTTATATATTTTTTTATTTAAATGTATATATTTATAGATACAATGATTTTAATACACATCTATTATGAGCAGTATATCTATCTATCTATAGTCTATCCATCTATCTATCTATCTATCCATCCTTCTATAATCCATATATTTTCTATCCATACATCATTCATCTATCCATCTTTCTATCATCCATCCAACATCTTTCTATCTTCTATCCATCCATCCATCTGAATGTCATGTATGAATCTCATGCATTTGAATGTATAAATTGCAATTTATACATTCAAATGTTCACAGGTAATTGTACTCCTACTGTCATTGACACCAGTTACTAATGACTAGTTTGCAATCAAGTTTTAATAGCAAAAGAGCTCAAAAAGGTCACAAATGGCATCACGAGTTTTGAAAAAGCTACTACAAATTCAGTCATTTTGGGTCACAATAATCTTAAAAGTTCTTAGGAGTTTTGCAAACAACAGCAGGCGAAAAATGCCATATATGGGGCATTATATCACAGAGAATTGGAGGTGTGCTCTTTTGACATGGCCCTGTAAGAAACCAGCAATAACACTATGAACCACATGGAAACACCCTGAAAACCGTTCTGATCACTCACATCACAAGTATCACTCAGATTTGAAAATGAAAATGTAGTTCTCTAACATCTCAAAAAGTCTGCATACACAAACTTTGACATGCATTACATATTAGACATATTCAACAGGCTGATATTCATGACTTATGCTAGTGTTTTCATATTGTCTGACCTTGTGTGTGACCTGTTTATAGACAGGGAGTATCCCGTTCAGATGTGTGGGTACAGGACCCGGCGCACTCCTCTTTGTGCAAATACTTCAAAGAAAACCACAAAAAAGACACACATTGCTGAAAGATGCGCGATCGTTATCTTCGTTGCTTTCTGTGTGGGTGTTGTTACGTACAAGCTTTGTTTGATTATTTCCTATAAAGCCTCTGTCTGTGACAGCATTCGCATCTTACAAATAAAACGGCTTTGTTTGTATAATGTTTTCCAACGTTGCTGATCTTATGAGCGCTGGTGTTATGCGAGTGTCAAAACTAAACTGTCAGGTCTCTAACCACACTTGTTCTGTAGCCCGTAGCTCCGGTGAAGCCCCCAGTGGTCGCAGAGTGGGGTTCGGGACTGACTCCACGCCTGGATCCCGCAACCATCTCCAAACACGTTAAACAGATGGTGGATGTAAGTGAGAAACGTGGTCATTCCCACTCTTATAGGGCCAGTTCTTTACTGCGACAGTGTGACAGGTTCCTGGCCGTCCACTCTCACTTCCTTAATAGCATGCAAGACAAAATGTCACAAACAGATTTCAGATGTCAGTTTCTCGCTTTCAAGACAACAATGATTGTGTTGCCCCCTACAGTCCATCATGAAGAACTATGATTTGAACATGGACGGCTACATTTCTCTGGAGGACTTTGAGAAGATTGCTGCAAATTTCCCCTTCTCCTTCTGCACACACGAGAGCGATAGGTACGAGGCCTTTTACACTCTGATAGACGCAACCCCCAAAACACACAAGAAATTAAACTAACACTTTTTAAAAACTAAAGTTTTTTTTTATGTATCTTAAGATCACCACGGCTACATTTATTTGATCAAAAATACAAGAAAGAATATCCATGTTGTGATTGATAAAACTTGTTTAAATTTTATTTATATATTATATATATAATTTTTTCCAGGCCTGATTGACTTATGTGTGCAATTCGTTAAATTAATCAATCTCTGTCCTTTATTTTTTTTAGAGAAGGAGAGATCAGTAGAGAGGAAATCACTTCATATTTCATACGTGGGATGTCAGTGTGTGCTAAACTCGGCTTCAACCTCCACAACTTCCACGAGACCACGTACAAAAGGCCCACGTTCTGTGACTCCTGTGGAGGATTTGTGAGTGTTTAAACTGAGGACCATTGCATTTGACTTGTCTTTGTACCTCATCTAACTTTTTTCCCTCTGTTCTCCAATAGTTATGGGGAGTCATAAAGCAAGGCTACCACTGCAAAGGTTAGAACATACTAATCGACCAGTTTCCTATAGATTGGCACATCAGCACCATTTTAACCCTGCTCTTTCTTTCAGACTGTGGAGTAAACTGTCATAAGCACTGTAAGGATGTGGTGGGGATGGAGTGTATGAAGAGGTTCCAGGTGACCAGTAGCTCTTGTCCCAGCACCCCAGGCCCCGTCTCAGGCCACCACACTAAGGGCAACAGCTGGAGTGAGTTTTCTTATGCCAATCATGATACTGTATACAGCAAGTCATCCGGTCAATATCGCAAAATAACCCCCAACAGGGTGATCATGGCATAGAGGGACTTTGTACTATCCTGAAGAGGTTTATTTTTGCATTAATGACCTTTTGATTGTTCACTATGCCATTTTTGAATGATTATTACATAAATCAGTTAAATGGATATGGAATATTGATTTGAGAATTATATTATTATGCAAGAAGAAAGAGACCATGGTGTGATCATGAAACTAGCATAGCTAAGAGGAAGGAAAATCAATACTCTCAATGCAGTTCGTAATTATTTTATTTGTTTATAACTATTTTTAACAGATCTATTTTTGTGTATTTTATGCATTTATAAAATAATACATTTGTATTATTATTTTATTTGTATAATCTGTTTACGCCGCTCTCAGATAGGTTTATAGGTAGACATATTCATTTTGCTATTTTGCATATTCATACGAATCCCATAAGAAATCGCAACCGTGGATTTAGGAGGATCTGCAATATCATATACATAACTGTGTTTTCAGTGGTGTATAAAGACATTACATAATGAACCGTTATGTTTTTGTTACCTTAGAATGAGCAGTCAAGTCGCCATTTTGCGCCGCCATGTTTCTACAGTAGCCCTTAACGGACAAATGTGTTTAGTCGCTATGTTGTTCTTCATGCAAAGAAACTAGCTAAAGTCAGCGAATAAAACACTGACACAATAATCAACAAGTCACAATAATATTCGCAAAAACATTTCGTTTTACTGAATAATTAAGTAAACATAATTTCTTAATCTTTGTAAAGAAACCTCATTGCTTAACTGGCTACTCTCTGCTGTCTCAGACGACGACATCACTTCCTGCCGGCCACCATAACGTTTCTGCACTTCGCAACCTCACCTCTAGATGCCGCTTAACATCACACACTGCACCTTTAAGCTAATGCATGTTTAAAAACCCTATGAATTAGCTTGATGAACCCAGGCTGAATGTGAAATATTATTAAATGTAAGGGAATTATGCTAAGTACAATAGTATGCTACCATTCATGAAACTATTTAATGGGTATTTTAAGCATATAAAGATGTGGCAAAAATAGTAACAGCGGTATGCTATTTTTAAATTATAATTATGTATTTCCAAATTAAACCGGAAGTTTGGTCGGGACACATATCGAAGAGCCAGTCCCTTTTATTTTTAAAGTCAGCATGAAATGTAAATTCATTATGTTTTCTGAATGCATCATATTAATCTTATTGTGAGTGATTCATCCATGTGTATGTTTTATTTTTAAATATCTAATATTTTGGTGAAATGACAGACTTCTCTCTGGTGACGTATGTCACATTATTTAGTCCGCTTAAACCCGCCACTTTCTTAAGTTCGAACTCAAGCTAACATTCAGAACTGCCTCCATCCAATGAACAACAGATGCACCGTTCCACTTACCTTTACGTCATACTTGTCACTTTATCAGTCATCAAAAGTCCTCCTAACCAACTTTCAGTTAGGTGTTAATTTCATATTCAACATGCACTAAAGATATCATTCCTCCATAACACTAGCAAAGATTGTCACATGCATCAATGCAACTGCAGTTGTGCTCACTGTGTAAAGTGTTTTGAAAAACTGGCCCAAGTATCGAGAAATGTGTCCTAGTGTAAAAAAAACAAATAATGGCATAGACATATTTAATTTGCTGCTTGCAGTCAGTTGTAAATAGTATTGGGGTGTTAAAATTCTATAAACGGTTCGATAAGACATTTGTGTAGTGCAGGATGAGTCATCAGTATATTTTTGATCTGTTTTCCTGGAAGAGTGAAATTGAAATGTGTATCTGCTAAAAGAGAATTCATGTCAATGTCTGTGAGTACACTAGCATACAGATAGCTTCAAAGTTAATACACATGGATTAAGAGCCACAGAAATTCTTTAGGTCTTCATAAAACGGAAGCTGTGACAGTATTGTCTTCCCTATTGTGACGTGAAACGTCTTCTCGAACAAGAAAAAAAAAAGTACAGCGGGACTGATTGGGTGGTTGTTAGTCGTGCGTAGCGAGAGCTTAAGACTGACGGCAGAAGGTCTGAACTTCATAGCAGCTTGAGGCCGTCTGACTGACATGTAAAGCAACCAATAAAATCAGTTCGTTCTATTCCGCGTCATGTTTAGGGGCGTGAAAATGTAATGTCGATGTCCCTACAATCACAGACCGGTGTGTAAAACTCTTGGACATATTTTAAAAGTCTTTGCAATGGACTTTACATACTTTTGAAAATCCAGTGTTTAGTTGACCCTGATAAGCGCTCATTGTCATAGTTGTAAACACAACGGCATTCTTTTTCCATGAGGGGGTTTGGCATCACAGCAGACCATTAAAGAACGCGACACACACACATCCTGCTAATCCTGTAGAATTCAACCAATCAGATATGATTAAAAAATGCTGGATTGTTTCCAGTTAAGTGTGCTATAAGACGTTCAGCCAGTGGTCAGTGGGCGTGACGTGTGAGGCTAGCTTGTGGTTTTTGCTGTTGCACTGATCTCATGTGAGGGACAGGTTGTCCCGTCCTTGCGTCACTTAACACGTCATCAGAGAAGAGATGTTACAAGAGTGAGGGGGAAGTTAGCTATTTTGCATGGATAAATAGTTTAGAATAAACAAATTTTCCATTTTGATCTCATGGTGACTAAGTTGCCTGATGATTTATTGGCTCTGTTTTCCGGCCCTTCAAATCAGGTTCTGAAGAGGAAGCTTTTGTCTTTCCTAATGGAAACCGATCTGAAAGCTCCAAGGGCCAAACTTCATCAGACAGCGACGCCGAGGCGGCCCCACTATCCGACAGGTCCACTCAGACAGACCCAGGAGTTTGGACGCCGGTCGCTAAACGGAAAGATCGTCTTCATTCCCAGAAACAACATCCCCCCCTTGAAAAGGTATTGCCATGAAGCACACAATGGTTTTTTTTCTTGCATTCCTCACAGCAAACATAGTGGATGTTTTCAAAATAGATTGCATAGAAAGTTAAGTTGGTGAGTGAGACTGGTTAGCATACACATCTCGAGACTAACGTTACCTGCCTTATCATCCCAGAGTGCCACTCTACCAGCAAGGGTGCGAGGTTCATCTGCCCCTAGTTCTCTCCTACAGGAGAAAATGGATGAACTGAAGCTGAACAAAGATAAACGAAAGGAACCAGACTGAAGTAGTCTGTGCAAATGGCCGTTTGTTTGTGTGTGGTGGAACTGTGAAATACACTGGACAGAACAGACTGAAGAACATGTCCTCATCTTTCTCGCCAACTGTCTTGTTCTATTGTCTTCAACAGATTGTTCATGACGTTCATTAAATGTGATGAAATTCTACCCGGAAGGGATTTTATTTAAGGAATTACAGATGGTCCGCTTCCTCAGGGCTCTTTGAAACCCTGCCGGTGGATCCGTACAGTACGAACTCTCTATGCACCAGCGTAAACTGCCAGCGAGGGCCGGTTAAATGGACCTCGCATCTCCACAAGTACTCAAAAGTGGACCATCAACCTCACTACCACTCGTCTTTGTACGAGACCGACAGACTTTCTTGCCTTTCGTCACGAAGTGCGAGGTGCTTTCTGCAAGAATCGTTCGATTGAGTACAAACATCTACTGCCTTAATATTCACTGATGGGAAATGACCAACTGTACTGGACTTGAACAGGAAGAATGTACCTCCTCTGTTAAGGGACGTGATTTTGGTGCTGATATAACACCCAGAATGCATCACTGTGCCTTATGTAATGAACAATTCACTGAGGAGACGACAAAGGGTATTATATCACTGTTTATATCAGACAATAGTCCTCCTGTCTCAATTCAAAATGATCACAATCTACTTCATTAGTGATCGTGTCCATCTGGCGTATGGAAAAAGAGCGGGAGAGTGACACAAAGGGTCAATTAAAACGAACACTGTGGACCAATTTTGATTGTTTTTCTAACATGTTTTCTGTTAGATCATCTCCAACTTGAATGTCTGTTTTACTAAATCTTGAATTTAGGCTATAGATTTTTATTTATTGAGGAATGATAAATCTTAAGTATTTGCCATAATAAAGCACTGCCCGATGTGATTGAAATAAAAATGACAAAATGAGCAAAATGTTTTTTTTGTCCCATATGAATCAACGCTGCTGGTTTCATTAAATTCAACATGTTGTGAGTGTGACAACACAATTGTACTTCATGTTTGAGTTTCAAACCATCAGCAGAGCCACGGTAGTGTTTTACAATTTAATTCTCAAAGCAAAAATGTATTGGATAGGACAGAACAAATAAAGTCCACGAAGAACACCAAACAGTTCAGAAATAAATGCAGTAGTTTCTCAGCCAGGATAGTTATGAACACTTAAAATTGGCTTGCGTTTTCTATTATCAAGAAGAGAAGTTATCAACACAAAACTCTTCATCTTCCCATCTGTGATGCCAATGAGTTTCTAAAACTACAATTTAAACAAAAAAAATGTTTTACACTCACGTCTCGTGTTAAATTAAGACTTATAATAGTAATATGAAAAGCAGCTACATTCCAAATTAAATGGAATTTAGGCAAATCCAAACTTTGTTCAGTGTTGAAGAAGCATTTCACAGTTCTACACCTGCAGGCTGGTTGTGGTACTACAACATGAAGCACCTTCCAATAATAATATCTTTAACATATACTACAAATCAGTCATATTATAGTCCTTTATTTCAACCTCAGGGGTTGGATTATATCATTTTATACGGAGCCATTTAGTTCCAAACAATCGTTGACTTATAACAGTCTTGGAAATAAATGTGTAAATGGTATGAAAGAGAAAATTAAATGATGTGGACGGACGTGTTTTAATAAGAGAAGCGTGGCATGGTGTGTATACGTGTGTGATTACAGAGAGGTGATGATGTCAGAGCGTTGTTCCTGTTCACTGTGAGCCCTGCTGTCCAGAGTAGTTCCCATATTGACTGTAGTACTGGTTCCACTGGCTCTGGTTCTGATAATACTGCTGCCACTGCTGCGCATACTGGAGAAAAACATCATGCTTCAATAAAACCACAACTTTACAACAATCTTTAGGAACTTATTTTCCAGATGACAACATGTGACGTCGTGCTTTTCACGTCCTCGGACTGGGAATTATGCCACACTAAATGAAATGAAGTTTACAAGTTGTAATTACGAGCTCTACAAGGACGTGAACACTTCTCTCGTAATTACGACACGCACCTATGGTCTTACATTTCATTACATCTTATCTAATAATGACAAAAGTGTTTAAATGTAATAAGACGACCTAAAATGATTATGAAACATTCAAGGAATGTTTAAAAAACACAACTCTATTAACAGCATACGTGGCATGCAGACAATAATTTGAAACACTCAATCAGTTTATTATAAGAAAGAATAGAAAATGCATTTGCAGTAATGCACTTTCAATCTAAGGCGGGGCTGTTTACACCATTTTTAACTAAAAAAGGCAAACTTTTTATGCATTTTGGCCATTAATTTACATGACAACAGTGTTTGGGGCCTGAAAATGCTAACTTTTGAAAACAGGTTTCAAAGTGCATGTTTTTGAAAATGAGAGCGTTATTGTCTTTCTAAACTACAAAAACATAAATTTGTGAGAACGGTGACATCATGTGCATGTGTATTAGGTGTTCAGTATAGGTGCGTCGTGCTTCTTTACGACTACCACATCACCAACTACTGGCCTGGCAGCAGAACACAGCGGTTAAGTCGTTTTTGCAGATCTGTGTGAACGGAGATTGTTTTGACAACATTATCATCTGTACTTGAGAAACGTCAAGGAAAAACTGTTCCGTTTTAGTGCATGTATAGTTTGACTTTATTATAAAATTAACATCTGGGTGGAGTGCTAACAATCTGTCATACGTTTAATTATTATTAGCAGTAATACAATTTGTCGGAAATTGATTTGTACATTTTAAATCCAAAATATTAACCTTTTTTGTATGATAGTTGAGAGATATTCCCATTTTGTACGATTTTACCAAGAGTAGCTGAATAGAAGCTTTTAAAACTATTTTTTGAGGGACAAGTCAAAATGATTTTCAGCTGCCAGAAATGCTTTCACATACTGTAGCTAAAGTTGATTTTAAACTAGGGCTGGGATGGTTACCGCATTACCGCGGTCACGTGACCCCTACCGCGGGTCTGAGCTCGTCACCGTCATAACCAAAAAAAAAAAAAAAAAAGTGCCTGCACATGTGCACGTTTTGTCTAGACATCATTCCATTTCTGTTCTAAATGTTCCTGTTCTAAATGTGAAATAATAAATGTTAAATAAACATGTTCCTTATTAAGTTCAATTGCCTAAAGCCTTGTTTATGCTCGACGCGTCCGCACGAGCGCGAAGTTGCGTGCGGCAAAAATGACGTCATTGCGGTGTGGGCGGTCGCGCGCGTTGGGTGCGCAAGACTCTTTGTAACATCGCGCACGGCCCCGCATCAGAAGATGAACAACTTCGAGCCGAATCTGGCTGAGCAAGCATGTGTGTCTCACTGCACCCGCACCCAGTTTGTGCGTCTTAAATTAGTTTCTTACATTTACAAAATGAGCCTATAGCAGACATAAGCTAGTATTTTAGTAAAAATAAAGTTCCATGTTTTATAAAATGTCCATGAAACTTAATTGTTTAGTGAAATAAGAAATATTTAAGAGATCGTTAATTGAGTTGTATGAAATGCATAGGCCTACATGTTTTTATATCCACATATTTTCTTCTAATATCACTGAGGTAATAATCTCAGGGTTTACTGGATTTTACTCGATTCTTTTTGTAGTGTTATTGGTGGTGATGTACTAAAATAAACATTGTCACGTGTGGACCTTTCTTCTTCTCACGCTGATGATGGTTAAGAGGACAATTACTTCAGTCGCCCGCTGTTGTTTCACAGAATAGCACAACGGCGAGCGCGTCAAGTATAAATGCCTCGTCCTTCTGGGGAGCTACGCGCGCAGTCAGCGGAGACTCGCGCTCATGCGGACGCGTCGAGTATAAACAAGGCTAGCCTTTTGTGTGTGCGCTTGTGTGCACGCGGGATGTATTGCGCGCTAGGGGGGGGGGGCGCAGTTTTTCACGGGATGGTGCTAATAGCGGTTTACCGCAATACCGCGGGAATTTCTTGCTTTTCAACCGCGGTAAGAAAAAATCCATACCGCCCCAGTCCTATTTTAAACCACACAACATTCCTTGTAACTCACCTGTTGATACTGTTGATTGTAGTTTTGCTGGTTATATGATTGTCCAGATCCTTGACTGTCATGGTTACCTTGTCCATAACCTGGATATTGGCTATAGCTGCCATAGCTGTAGCCTTGGTTGTAGTTTCCTTGGTTATAGTTGCCCTGGTTGTAGCCTTGATTATAACCCTGATGATAACTCTAAAAAGTTGGGGGGGGATAGAAGTTGGTTAGCTGACCCAGTGTGTTGTGATTAGCAGCACATATCAAGTGTTCGGGAAATGTCACAACACCACAGATGTAAATATTAAGGATGGCGTCGATTTCAAACGAATTCAGACTTAAGGCCATTGCACACTGAGTCCGAAATTTTCGTATGCGTTTTTTGGTGTTCGTCAGCCTAAAAAAACGTCACGCACAGAAACCTTGCACACTGAGTCCGATGCGTATTTATTAAACCTTAGCGGAAAAAAAAACGCAAAAATAGAAAATGGATTCGTCAAGCAGTGAGGATGATTTTGTGGCCCTCTCTCTTCATAAAAAAAAAAAGAGAAAAAGAAAGAGGAAATATTGGGTCCATCCAATCCTGAGCTTGCGCCGAGAGGAAGGAGAGTTTCAGCTCCTTATCAAGGAGTTGCGAAATTATCCCGAGCGATTCAAAATTTACCTCAGAAAGTCAGTGGAAAGGTTTGATGCTTTGCTAGCGATACTGGAGCCACACATTAAAAAGAAGACTACAAATTTCCGTGAGCCAATCGATCCTGAACAGAGACTGGCAGTACACACACACACACACAGACACACACACACACAGCCGGCAGAAGTGCTGGGCAGACAGAACAGCTGTATACAGGTTATATTTTGTACCTAATTATAATACAATAGTCATCGAATTGGCTGCTCAATCACACCTAAATCGATCCGAAATTTCGATCTGCTTGAAAGGGGAGGTTTATTCCTTTTCTAATCTGATCGAATTAAAAACCGAAACTGAAAGGACTGCGCATGTGCAATGATGTGCGGAACGAGCTGTTATTTCCAAAGCCTTTCAACCTCTCAAAATGCTTGCTACGGATGCGAAAAACGCAGAAAATCGAACCCGATCCGGAATTTTTTATTACGGACAGAAGTTTCGGAGGCAGTGTGCAAGCGTGATTGAAATAACGTGAGGTTGAATTTTTTTTTTAACGTGCGAAAATTTCGGATGCGAATTTCAGACTTTAAGAATGTTAACAAACAAGATGATCGTCCAGAACGGGTTTTCACGCACAGACTTTGCAAGCATAGATTTCACCTGGCAACATCACTCACTTGGCTATTTCCCTCTTTGCTGTAGGAGCCATAGCGGTTATTACTGTAGGTTCCTTCAGACTGATGTCTGCTGCTGTATCCATCTCGCCCGTCTCTGTAATTTCCTCCCCAGCGGTTCTGACTGTAACCATCGCGGTTATAACCTAACAAGGCACAGAGCAAGATGACAAAAACACAAATGACAGAATTGTGGAATAAGTGATCGTGACAGCCGTAAGGTCACTTCACCTCCCCTATAGCCTCCTGCAGACCCTCCTCTGTTCCGGTGGTCTCCTCTTGATCCTCCGTGGTTGTCGTACTGCTGGTGGCTGCTTTCACGTCTCCGGGATCCCCAGCTGTCCATGCGTTTCTCAGGCGGAGGCCCGGCCTTACGACCCTCCTCATTGTACCGCTTCACCAGCTCCTCTGCCTCGACTCTCTGAAGCTCAACAAAGATCACTTCATCCAGGAAGTCTCCAACCTCTGGTAGCGCAAAGTTGGCTTTCGGAAAGAGGAGAGAAGGTGGAACAGATCAATCCACCGGAAAACAAAATCTTCATTAAATTATTAACTCAGAGAATATTGCTCTGAGGATGATGGGAGAATGTTTAAATGACAAGAAAATAGGGCTGTCAAATGATTAATCGCATCCAAAATAAAAGTTTGTGTTTACATAATAAATGTGTGTGTACGGTGTATAATTATTTTGTATATATATAAATACATACACATGCTTGTATATATTTAAGAAATATTTGCATGTATATACTATATGTAGATTTATATATAATTTATATTATATATAAATATAAATATTTTATATATAAATAACACATTTTTCTTAAATATATAAATGCACGTGTGTGTACTTATATATACAAAATAATTTTACACAGTACAAACACATTTATTATGTAAACACAAACTTTTATTTTGGATGCGATTAATCGTGATTAATCATTTGACAGCCCTACAAGAAAAACATTCATTTAAAAAAACATGCGAGTGAGACGAACAACACTACTGCAACATCAAAAGCACTTCTGGAACTAAACCAAAATGTGTTTATTTGGACTGGTGCAATATTAGTGTGAATTATTATTTTATTGGCATTTTTAAATGTTATTGCACTGTAATACACAATTCTTCACAAGCAGCTTCTCATGTTTCATTAAGACATTGTGACCCAATCAAACCGAGGCCCTGTTTACAGCTGGTATTAAGATGCGTTTTGGTCGATCGGATCACAAGTAGACGAGGGCGACACGTTCCTGTTCACTCCTGGTGTTTTAATCCGTCTCTTTTGTCCACTTTAAATCACTTCTGTCCTGATTTCGTCGAAGCGAGGGTCTATGGGTGAGTAAATGCATTTTTTTTTCCAGATCTTTCGATCTAATGGACGAAATAAGCTCATGCAATTTACATATGAACACGACCGGAGACTTAAGTTTCTGCCGTAAGACCAGCCGATTAGAAATCAGAAATGGTGAGAGAACATTGTGCTTGGTACGTTTTCCTTCTTCAAACCAAACTTGTGTCTCCAGCCGACAAAGTTTAAATCCCGTCTGGCTAGAGCTCTTCTCATAATGATTACACATTCGGTCAGTAGACGGAGAGTAGGCGTCTTTTGTGGCTGTTCGAACACGAGTGTTTACGCTACGAAATTAATCCAGTCGATTGCGTTTTTGACTTCCTCAGGAAGTGGTCGATAGCAGACAAGGTTTAGACTTCGTTTACACCTGAATTTAGCGTCGTCTACTTGTGATCCGATCGACCAAAATGCATCTTAATACCAGGTTTTAACTGTCTGGTCTGAGAACAGTTAAACAAGAGATAAAGCTGTTTTCTATGATGAAGTGGTACTCTTCCATGATACTTGTCTTTAAATTTTTATCTTAAATCTACAAAAGACAGAAGTTTAATCAAGTGATCTATTGTCTTTTTTGATGTTGTTGTTTTCCATAGCCTACCTTTCATTTCTAAAACAGCATGATCGGGCACATCCTTCCCTTCCTCAGCTTGCTTTAACGTTCGCTCTTTTAAATCTTCGTCCGAGGGACAAATTACAACAGCCTTGCGTGTAAAGCCTTCAAAAGGACGCATTTTTCGTCTCTGGGCGGATCCGTATACATTAGTCTAGCAATAGGGACAAGAAAAAAGAAGAAGCTGTTTATTATTGTTCATTATAGTGTAACCATATTCTCTGAAAACCCGCACTGTGTGAACGGAACTGGACAACTAGTTTTCTGTCACGTCATACAGTGCGAGAGAGCCGCTCTGACGTACTAAAACTGTCCTGGAAAGCCAAGAAATTAGATTTACCACATACCTTTTTACTGAAACAAACACAACAACAACATTCGTCTCTTTAAAACGAAGGATATTTCTTTTAGAATTACCATTGCAAGAAAATACGTTTTTCTAACTCACCAGGCTGAGAATACTTGTCTCTCAACATCTTAATACAGTCACGGGCTACTAGTACATTACCAGAGAGGCTCACAGAACAATTCAACGTAATTGGAAATGCAAGATCATTTAAATGTTTTGATGTTCATGATGTTTCTGACACTTCAGTTTGTCCTTTCAATACAACATTCAATCAAAAGCTGGATCATATGAATGATAAGATAAAAGATATTTAGCCAGAAAGATAAATTAGAAGAACAGCATGAGAGCTCATTCACAGTTATGCTTTCGCTGGGAATCATGGGAAGGTGTTTGCTGTACCTGATCCAGGATGTAGTTCCGTTTTTTGCGGGCGGCGATCTGGATCAGTCGGTTCAGACACTGAGTGGCCTGTTGAATCAGGATATCCCAGCGTCCAGCATAGTTGCGCTGACGACGCAATCCCATCACCTAAGACCATAAAAGCTTTTTCAAAGCAATATACACTACCGTTCAAAAGACTGAAAATTTTATAAATTTGCAATAAAGTAGTTCCAGTCAAAACCATGACATCTTTTCTCAAATGTGAACCATAAAACACATTTAAACCTGCGGATCCTACCTTCATTTTCTCCATGATGGCGTTTGTGCCCAGGATGTTAAACTTCTTCTCTGGGTTCATTTCTGCATGCTTAGAGGCCCATGTGGTTTTACCGCAAGCAGGAAGACCGACCATCATCAGGACCTACAGACAACAGCCATATTCTCTGGATTATACATCTTTATTCGAGACCATATTCACCACTGTTACAGTTTCGGGACAGTAAGATATTTTAGTTTTTGAAAAAAGTCTCTTATACTCAGAGGCTGCCTCTATTTGATCAAAAATACTGTAAAAAACACAATATTGTGGTACTACTATTAAATACCACAATATTAAAAAAATTATGTTTTCTATTTGAATATATTTTAAAATGCAATTTTTCCTTTGATCTAAGCTGAATTTTCAGCATCATTACTCCATTACGTCTTCAGTGCCACATGATCCTTCAGAAATCACTCTAATATGATGATTTGCTATAAATATTTCTGATTATCAATGTTGAAAACAGTTGTGCTGCTTAATATTGCTGTGGAAACCGTGATACTTTATGTTTTTCAGGAATCTTTGATGAATAGAAAATTCCAAAGAGCAGCATTCATTTAAGATCTTTTGTAACACTAAATGTCTTTACAGTCTCCTTTGATCAATTAATGCACCTTTGCTGAATAAAAGCCTTAAATTTCCTTTAAAAAAGTGTTTAACCCCAAACTTTTGAACAGTAGTGCATCTATGTACTGTAAGATTTCATTGTCAAAAATGTCAAATCAGACAATGTTTGTCTTAAAGATATTATACAATGATACAAAAGCTTCCCTGCAAAGATAAAGTAAAACATAAAATCTAATGGTCACAAGACCTGTTGAAGAGTCAGACTCACAATCCCCTCCTCTTACACTATATAACAAAAAGGAATCGTAGTTTCTTAAATCTATTGCATTTATTATTCAGGTATTACCATCATGGGCAATGTCTGTGTCTGATACCTGAGAAGTGACAGAGTGTCTGACCCATGTCAGGAATATAGTAACAGTGTTTATTTATTTAGCCTGGTGAATGTGTACAAACAACTGTGCCTAGGATCATGAAGGTCAATAACGCAGTAAAGTGCAACAGTTTTCAGTGTCATTGTCTGGAGCTGCTGGCGACTAACAACAAACTCTTGCTTGCATGTACTGTACAGTATGTTCATTTTTTTGTTCGTCATCTTTGCTTTATTTTTCCCACAGCATTATTTTACGTGGCTTCAGCTATGATAAAGAGTCATCCACTCTTACATTGCGCGTTTGTGCATTTTGTGGGTGGAGCAATGAAGGGAGTGTGTGTGTGTGTGTGTGTGTGTGTGTGTGTGTGTGTTTGGGTTCATTTCAAATATAAACAGTGTTTCTCAGAAATCACTTACTGCACCTATAAATAAGCACATTTGTGTAACAGAACACCATGTTTGGACGTTACTGAACCTGTATAAATGACGTCAACTGATCATCCTATAAGTACTGGTGTTTCTGTATCCAAAATTAGTTTGAAACTGGATACTCTTATTTTATACAGCCTTAGGAAGTGTGGAGAACTGACTTCAGTGACTAAACTTCAGATTGTCATTAAACATATTGGTTTCTCTTTACGGGTCAAACTGTGTTCCTCAACACTATATGGAGTGAATTAGGATAAATTACCTCACAATCAGATTTGTTGGTAGGACCAACAGTGCCTCTGACCCTGTTCTCCATGTCGACGGCCCCGATGAATGTGTATCCATCTGGCAAAGAAAAAAAAGGTTCCTCCTGTTGGCCAAAGTTAAACTGGACAGCGCAGTTCTTCACCAGGATATGAGGATACAGCGCACGACCAGCCAGCTCTTCTTTAGATATATCAAATGCCACATCAAGCCACTTCCCGTTCTTTGAGAAAGCCATTTTAACCTGCGCATGGCTATCAAAGTCCTGTAAAAGACAAACGTATGAGACTACAAGTTTAGTCAACTACTTCATTCATTCAAGTAGGTTTATGTTCATAATTTTGCTTTTCTTTCATTATTCCCTCCGTTCCACAACCTAGCAAGCTGCCTACCTAAACAGCATTTTAAAGTAAATTAGTAGTTCTAAGGAAGATATTTTGAATAATGTTGGTAATCAAACAGTTAATGGGGACCATTGACTTCCTAAGAAAAAAATTACAACGGAAGTCAATCAATAGGCTTTATGCCCAGCTGCAGTACTTCCTGAACTTCAGCCAGCTCCTTGTTTCCTGTCTGCCATTATTGGACAAACTTGATTAATTCAGGTGTGTCTGATTATTGTTGCCGTGACTACTGAGGTCAGGCACACCTGAATTAATCAATTTGTCCAATAATGGCAGACAGGAAACAAGGAGCTGGCTGAAGTTCAGGAAGTAGTGCAGCTGGGCATAAAGCCAATTGTTTGGTTACAGACATTCTTCAAAATATCTCCTTTTGTCTTCAGCAGAAGAAAGAAATTCATACAGGTTTGAAAGAACTTGAGGGTCAGTAAATTATGACAGAATATTCATTTTTAAGTGAACTATTCCTTTAAGGCATCATAGAGTCCCATCCAAATGCTGTTCAAACTAATTAAAATGAGAGCAATTTACCCAATATTGATGAGTTTATATGCTCAGAATAGAGTATTTCAGTATTTAGGGTTGCCACCTTTGATTTGTGAAAAACCGGGACACTTTTTATGGACACTATCATCTGATTTTGTTGTGTTATCCTCCTCGTCCATCTCTCCCCCATTTCACAAAACTGAGTAGGTAAATATAAAGTTTTAAACAGCTAGCTAGCAACTGAACTCGCACTGTTTCATCCTGGATGTGTGAATGCGCGCGACCGACAGCAGAGCCAGTTGCTAGGCGATATAGGCGCTTTGTATTTCTGCTTCCAATCAAATAAAAGTAAAGGCCTGGCATCGGCCAATCCACTGTTTTACCTGTTTTTACTCGTTTACAGACACAGGATTGGATGTACACAGCCATGAAGAAAACACAGTAACAGTAGAAGGAAACGGTTTAATTTGAAACCCGAAATTCTACTTTAGAAGTACATTTTCACAAAAGAAAACGGGACAATTTGTGTCCCGGGAAAGAATTTAAATTTTCCGGGACTGTCGCTCAAAAAAAAAAGAACAATCCCGGGAAAACCGGGACGGGTGGCAACCCTATTATTACGTCATTAGCTTAGCAACATGCTAATGCCACACTCAATTCTGATTCAAGTTTCCTGTGCATAATTCTTCATTGGACAAAATCACATTTAAATGACTGGATTTGAGCTCTAAATTTAGCAGAGCAACGGTAAACGTGACAGCACCTTCAGTATACATCAAGACGTTAAGAAGCACTCACAATATAACACCCAATGACGTCGCTCTCTCCAAACTTCTCTCCGTAATCTTCAAATTTGCAACTGGAAGACTTTTTCCCTGTTCCGCCATACCCATAAGAGAACGGCTCCTCCCCTGAAACATAGTCATTTCCTAACATAAGTATCCATAAAGATAATTTGTACATCAAACCCTCAGTGTCCGAGTGAACGTGTGCTTCCTCACCAAGTTGTGTGCTGCAGGAATCCAGAGACCAGCCGACTCTCACGACGTGCGGGTCAGGCTCGCTGCTGGGAAGATGCTTTACTGATATATTTTCTAGGATCTGAAAGAAAAAAAGAAAAGGAATTGACCCTTCGCAAAGACCCGCCCCCTTAGTTACTGTCGCTATGTCCGACAAGCTACGCCGCTCTCATGTTCTCACGCAGTGAAAAATACATCGCGGAGCAGAGAGGAGACTGACAACACGCTGACAGACAGGACAGACCAGGTTACTTTTCGGTTACTTTTGATATTAAACATATTAAACAAAGTCGCACCTTTCAAATTTGGTCATTTTTTTAAAGAAATTTAAACAATAAATACCGTTTTGTGGCTCTTTAATGTGTTGTGACAGATCGCTGTAGAGCATCAGTTAAAGCTGCTCGAGATCCGATCATCTCTTCCTTCTAGTTCATTTATATCATCAAATAAACATGAATCAACATAAGGAATGTTGTTTCAACCACGGAAAGGCGTCAGTACACTCCGTTTTTCAAGTTCAAATCCTCCCATGTTAATCTAATATCTCTCCTGACTGCTTTGTCGGACAAAATGGCGGATGGCGAAGTATGATTGGTCAGATTACCTGTCATTCAAGCTCCACGCGAAGGGTCAATTCTGATTGACAACTAAAGATAACGCATTTATTAAATAATAGTCATTTTGGGGGGCATCCATAGCAGACTGTGCGTGGCCTTTGACGACAACATGCCCAGAGCATTATGGGTGTTGAAGTTTACCAACCTATTTGGAAAAGGGATGACAACAGCCTTTTTTGCCTTACTACTGTATAGGCAGCCAAGTTTAATTTAAGTTTAAGTTGATTTAAAAGTTAACCATAGAGAAATAACAAAACTACATTACATTCAAAACTTTGTGGTCAGTATGATTTGAAAGAAATGAATATGAACAGATTAAAAGGACAATAAAGACATTTATGATGTTACAAAATAATTCAAAATAAATGCTGTTTTTCGAAATTTCTATTCATCAAATAATCTGAAAAAAAAAAATCACTGTTTCCACAAAAATATTGAGCAACACATTGGTTTTCAACATTGATAATAATAAAATAAAATAAAAGATTCTTGAGCAGCAAATCTGCATATTAGAATGATTTCTGAAGGATTGTGTGACACTAAAGACTGGAATAAATGAAAACAGGAAAAATATATAAAAATAGAAAACAGTTATTTTAAATTCATAGTTATACTATTTTACACTATTACTGTTTTACTTTATTTTGATCAAATAAATGCAGCCTAGGTGAGCATTAGAGACGTCTTTCGTTCACATAAAAAAAAATAAAAAAAATGACCAACCCTAAACTTTTGAGCGATATACATTACCTTCATCTCATAGCACACGCGTCCCTGGTTTACACCATACGTGGCTCGTGCTCCAGACCACAGGGAAGCAAAGCCCTCGATGGTCAACGGATATCCACTGCAGCGATCCCGGGAGACTTTGAAGTGCAAGTCACAGTTATCTGTTGAGGTTAGCAGAGAGAATTGCATTATCATGGCTATTTTAGAGATAATAAATCATGACTGAATAAAACAAGCCCTTACGTACAAGTGTCAATGGCCACTAGTGTGCCATCAAAGTCTTCCTCGTCCTCTTCAGCAGGAGGCAGAGGAGAACGGGACCTGTGATCAAACAGAGAAGATCACAATGTCAATCTACCAGCACTTGTAAGTCTGCATCAAGTCCAAATCCTAATGCTGATATAGGATTATAACAAAAGCTCTGTGGTAAATTCACCTCCTGTCTTCACGGTGTTCATAATAGCTGGACCCGTGGCTCTCATCATGGCGCCTCTTGTGGCCGTGATGTGCATGTCCGTCCCGTTCAGACTTGGATTCTACAGTCTGACGGCTCTCCAGATCTTCCTTTTCACCGTCAGGGTCAGATCGCCGCTGCTCCGGCTTTATCTCATCTTCCTGTTTCACCTTCACTGGAGCCACTTCTTCTTCTGTGAAACAATCAATATTCAACATAAAGCAGTGGTTCAATCCAATCCAATGCAACTTTATTTGTTAAGCACTTTTAAACAACCAAAGTTGACCAAAGTGCTGTACAGAAAAGTGCTGTATCATTGTAAAATGATTATGTAAAATACAACAATAAAATAAAATTAAACGACATAAACATGAGTACAAATAATAACCACAGAGTAAAGGCAATCAAAACACAGTGGTTGTGAACCTGGGGGGCCGGGGCCAGTTACTGTGTTAACTTCCTATTTATTCATGTTTATAAGAGTTTCTTTATTTGTGAAAATATACAAATTTGTGAAAACATTAAGCTCAAATAGTATTTTTCATATCGATTCATTTTCAAGATATTTATTTCTAAATTAAGTAAAATGAATGTACATTTCATTGCAGCTTATTTGCTCTCTTAAGTGGTGTGATGTGAAGAATATTTCAGGCACCCTGCTCTCTAAGAGATCAACACTGGTTATCAAAAAATCTATATTGGTCATAAAGTTTTGATTATGTGAATATGAACAAGCGAGCCAAGTCACATACCAGTGGGACACAGAATTCAAAATTGAGGTTGAAATGCATTCAAACTCAAAAACTCCCAGTCTCAGTCTCACCTTCCTTGCAGATCGTGTCACCCGTCGCCTGTCGTCCCTCCACAGTCTCAGCTTTAGTCTCGTCTTCAGGGCTTTTAGGATCACTATCAGAGCCCTGTTTCTCACCGTCCATCAGCCCTGGATCAGACCGCTCACCATTCCCAGCCTCAACACCTGTCACACAGGAGATCACAAATGCATTATCATCATCATTAGATCTAACGCATGGATCTTCATGCACACACACTCTAGTACCTGCTTCTGTCTCCTCATCACAGGTGTGTTTCTTCTCATCCTCCAGAGCCTTCTGAAGACGCTCCACCAGATCCGCTTTAAGGCCTCGGGTCTCCATCCCTCGCTTCTGCAGCTCCTCTTTCAGCTCGTTCACCTTCAGTTTCTTCACATCCACACTCATCATGCATGACATAATGTGGAGCCCTCGCTCCCAGTCCTGCTGATGGAACACAACTATGATAATGATTATCTCCAGAACATCAATAATGCTTGTGCATTGCATATCCCACTGTTATATTATATGTTAGCTAGTTTTGAGCTACTGGTCACTAAAAACAAGCTAATGAAAAAACCTAATGACCAGCTCAGACTAGCAAGACACCAGTTGTTTGAAAAACCAGCTACAGCAATTTAGGATAATGTGCATTTTGCTGGTTCAAGTAACGTTAGAAACCCGCTATGATTCTTCAAGCAGGGTGGGTCATTCGCACAGCTAACTGGCTAAATCACGTGCACACTTGATTGTGCAGGAAATGCATGTGTGTAAACACGCAATTCTACTGTAATACAGCAAATGCTTTCACATCTATGATGCGATACAAAGAGAAATGACAGATGCATTCGTCTGATTTGTCAAACTGCGGATTCTAGCTAACTGTGCTCATGTAAATGGACATTGATTTCACTAATGCTAACTCTAAAATATCAGTAAAAACAGTATACATGGACTTACCAAAATAAAAGCTGTTGTTCGGTTGAAGGAGTGTGTGAGTTGTGTAAACACAGGACTAGAACAGCGCGTGCTTCAGTACGGGTCAGCAGAAGAGAAGATGTCCAGTGTTTGAGTGCTGCCTCCTACTGGACACATCCAGCGCTTTCTAGTCATGAGACGGAATCTTTATGGACGGACAGACAGAACATTCCTTACTATTTACTTCATGCGGCACAGTCAGGGCTTAATTTGAGCCGGAACACGCCGGAACATGTTCCGGCACCTCTGACGTTGGATCCGGAACCTTTTTTACTGGATCCGGCACCTCCTGTCACTATGGAAAAATTAGTCGCCTAAATGAAAAAAATTACTGTTTGTGTAGTGTTCAATGTTGTTATCTGTCTTGTTAGTATTTATTCTCCATTGAAGTTCCACAAAAATCTTGTGTTTGCAGTTTCGATGCGAGGTGAACTTTCAGGGTAAAATGGGTCGCGGCGAGAAGCGCAGCGCCGGGCGAACACATTATTCTCTATGAGTACAGTAGCGCCATTCGGCGTCGTTAATGTAACTTATACACTATCTGACTTCACCCTGTGGTGCAATATACATTTAGTTTTACACTCATTTACATAAATCAGTTGCTTGAAAGAAAATTGCTGATATTATCGGATTTTCATGAATGATTCTCAATTCATTTCATTCAGTTAACGGACGCTCTGAGGTAAAGTTCAGAGTCTGCAGACCAATTGTATTTAATTGTACAGTACAATCATAACATAATACAGACATTATCTTAAATTCATAATGTCCTTAAACATAAGATTATTGCTGGCCTTAAACTGAGAAAGTGCGCGTCCGGTGAGCGATAGCCTACCTCGAGACTCGAGTTGTCCTAGACGCGACGCTTCTCCGTCCGGTGTGACAGAAGGGGGAGAGGGAGCGGAGGCACTTCAAGTGACAAATGCGCAAGTAGTGCTGGTTGAGATTGCTGTTAGCCTCGTTTCACTCAGGGGAAAAATGTCAAAAAGACAACAAAGTTTGCTTAACTATTTCCAAATACGCTGCTCAGATCCCAAACAAGCAAAAATTTCGCACCTATGCAGTGTATGTTCTGAAATTAAAATAAACATTGCCCTGTTACACACACAGCTTTGTTACGTTTTTTTTTTTTTTTTAGTCAGAGAAGCTACATAGCTTCTCTGACTAAAAAAACATTAACAACGCTGTGTGTGTGTATAGGCAGTGTAAAAAAAATTTCGTTCCGTTACCTCCAAACCCCGTTTTGAGTCGCCGGATCCACCCCCCCCTCTGCGCTCCGGGACCTCCCACTTTACAAATTAAGCACTGGGCACAGTGAATGTTTACCAATAAATTTAATTCCACCCAATAATATATACAATTATACATGAATTCAAGTACATATTAATTAATATATAATATATAAATATATTATTAACTTATAATATAATATATTATTTATTATTATTATAATGAATTATTATATGTTTATTTATTTATTATGATAAACAAATATAATTATTTATTATAATTTAATCATTTTATTTAATTAAATTATAATATAAATATAATATAAATATATTAATTCAAATAGGCTACATAAATACAAATACATATCATATAAGTAATAGTTATTTTTGTAGGCAAAATTAAAGTGTCTTTATTAACTTAGTGTTGGGGGTAAGGTTTTACAAGTTACACGAGTTAAGTAAGAGTAATGAATTACTTTTACATTTACAGCAAAACATCTTTTTTTTATTTTTTTTTATAAGTTACACGACTTAGGCTACTTTGTTTTCCAATTTATGACTGACAGCTCTCCTGTCCTCAGAAATCAGGATTGGGAAGAACAGAGGCGTTGTGTGTGAACATCATGATTATTGTTGATCTAGATCCACGGTTGTCAAACTGGGGTAGCTTGGACTGATTTCAGGGGGTACGCGAAAAAATATCTAAGGGACTGTTCGTTTTTTATTTAAGGGGCTACCGGAGGAGTTTTGAGATCTGTAGTCAAAAAAGACTTGACCCTCCCTTCGCCAGCAATAATTTTGTCTATGACCCTCCAAAATGATTGTGAAAAAAGGCATGACCCGATAATTTATTGATTAGGCTACTTCTGTAGCTGGTTTGCGATTGGCATCGATGTTCAGATAGCCATTGTTTTTTTACAACCATGAGAAACGACTAAACTCCTGCTTTCTCATCTTACTATGTCTGTAACAATAGACCAAACCTACAATTCGGTTCGTATCACGATTTTTGATTTTAGATTTGAAAAAAAAATCATGTTTTCGGTGCTGATGCTGTGGTGACGCGTTCATGTAACATGCAAGGGTGGGACTGCCAATAAAGTATCTAAAAGCTACCACAAAGAACCGGCATAATGATTATGAATATGTCAAATATAGCAAGGAGACATTTTAATTGTTTATTAATAATAAAGATGAAGGCGATGTTGACTCGCGATCTTCGCAGTAGTGAACGCGCCAGAGAGAAATGCACATTTCATGTGGATTACATAGCCTACACAGAGAGTCTGATTTCTTTCGTTTTGAATTGTTCTGTTAAAAAAGTAGACATTTTCAATCTTTCTATATATTTCTCAGGTCTGTGAGGCAAGTAGGCCTACCTTATATGCTGTGTTTCGGTTCATTTATTAGACGAGAGTCCAGTTCACGCGCCGGCGCCTCCGTGTAATGATGATCTATTTTCTACTAGCCTATATTTACTTCTTATTTATTAAATCCAGGCAATTGGTTGATGAAACATTGATTAAAATTGAGATACAATTAATAAAAAACGAAATTCACTTTAAAGAAAGGCTTTGTGCTTTCTGTTTGAGGTCCCTGGGAAAGTTTTAAAGTCGCTTTCAGAGCGGTCATGTCCATAACGGAGAACTGTCACGTCCAACATTGTTTTTTTCCTCATAAATGCGAACACGAAAAATTAAATAAAAATAATATTTTATGTTCTGAGGAGGCCGACCCTCATCCGGTGGGTAGTATTACTTTTGTTTTGCGCAGTGTAGTTCATAGAATTACTAAAAAATATTTTGCCACCTAAAAGTTAAAGATTTTTTGTGTCACACATCACATGTGGATGGAGAGGTGGTAGGCCTATTCTGTGTGGTTTACTACAATTTAGTTTACTGTTTACTATTTAGTTTACTATTGTTAATGTGTTCTCTTTTTTATTATTATTTTACAGCAGAGAAGTTAAGAAAATATTCAATGTTATCATATGTGAAAAGCAATAGCCTACTTATCAGTATGTGAAAAGTTAACAATAGCTTTAATGAGATGTTGGATGTGTTGTAGGCCTATTGTGTGTGAGATTGGGTGCATATCTTAAAATCATTATATTCAGCACATTTATCATATGTTGACTTTTGATGAGATTTGTATCATATGTTCACGATTCTGTTCCCTATTCTCGACAAAATGTATAAAAATAAATATTAATAAATAAATAAAAACTTGTTGTTAACAATTGGTGGTGTTGGGGGTACTCCGGAAGATCTATAATGTCTCAGGGGGTACATGCCTGTATAGATTATATTATTGTAGACCACAAAATATTATTACAATATAATCAAGATACAAAAAAAAAAACCAACCATCCTAGAATATTTAACTTTATTTTACAATGATAAATATACATCCATATACACAAGCCATATTAAACACAGCAGTCTTTTGATGTAATGTGTATATTCTCGCAGCACACACAGAGAAGGGCTCTCCGTTTCCCATATTGAGGGATCCATATTTACTATCCAGAATTTGTCATTCAAGTATTCACAATTCAAGTGCATTTTCAGATCATTAATGAATGATGAATGCCCAACTCCGACAGCATTTTACATTAAAGCAAAAAATGGAAAAGAATCACTGAAATGTTCTGAAATAATAAGTGGCCAAGTGTTTAACAGCGTCATCAAATAACTAACAACTTTCATTTGAAAACTGCATCATTCAACCAAACAGGTAACGAACAAGAAGCTTTTATTATGTAATGCTGGCGGTCAGTCACTTATCACACACAAACACTCTCTTTTCCTTCCTCATTTGTAGAGCCTGTGTGTATGGGAGGGTTTAACCATGTGTTAATATGACAGTGCTGCACCACAGCTGAAATGTCCCCATGAACCGGTCTCTTTACCCTCCTTAGAAGGGCATGTTTTAGTGATGCAAGTTGTTACTTGGTGCTTGGGGCTGCTGGGAGGGACAGCAGGAGTCTATTAACCTCTCTGATTTGGGCATCCAGTGTCTCTGTGGCGAGTGCAAGCTCTCCTAGTTGTGTCTGCAGACTGGTAATGGTTTGTGCGAGCTCGTCTTCCTTGCGCTTGGCGTTGGTGGCCTGCCGGCTGTACTCGAGCACCATACAGCCTCCGCCGATGAGGAAAATGATGGCTTCCCCGAGCAGCTCCGCTCCCAGCTCTGCCGCTGCCTCTTCATTCAACGGTTTGATGGTGGACCCACGGAAACCCATGATTCTCATCTTCGTTCTCATCTCGATCCAGTGATACGCTACAGAGAACACATGAGAGAATTTATGGAAAGATGCACTATGGTTTTACCTTCAATGTAACAGACTAGTCAGGTCATGTCACCTTTATTTATATAGCGCTTCATAAGCAGCTTTACAGTGATGACAGGAACATTAGTTAATGATGTGAACAGAGAAATCATTTCGACTGCATAAAGCAGCTGTAAAAGAAAATAGTGTCATTGTTAGTGTCAAATAGTGTCATAGTGTCGGAAGTCAGTTCAGTGTTGATTCAGTTACGTTGTAAAGATAATAAAATTATTGTATTATTTTATTTCATCTGCAAAGCAGTTCTGCAGAAAACAGTGACGTCATCGTGTACATACATGATATTAAAACATTAACTGGAATATAAATACTATATTTTTTTAAAGATTAGTATTTAAAAACTAGAATATTTCAAAAAAAATTTAAAGAGGGACTAGTACATAAAAGCTATAATATAAAAGTAATTTTCTTTAAAATTATAATAGATATAGATATCTTTTTTTTATATATCTAATCCAACTATAAAACTTTAATATTAAAAACTATTTCTTTCAACACAAAACAATCATCATCAATTAAACTATTACCTCATTAACTACATGACATTTTATAAATAAATTATGTATTCAATTATAATTACTTTATGTACAAATTAAATGATTATCAGGAATATTTATTGTATATTAATATAATCTTATATTACATGAAACAAATCAAGAGTTTTTTTTTTATTGAAAATAATGAACAGAATATACATTTATTATGGCATTCATAAATGCAAATAAAAGGCATTAAGCAAGGCAAGCATCGGCTTGAATAAATAAATAAGAATAGTAAATAAGAATAATAAATTCTGGGTCTTTTTAGTTTTCAAACATTGCAATGATGGAAAGTAGTTCAAATAAAGCCTATTTTAAATACTGAAAAATAAGGTTTCAGCTTCATTAATTTGCGAATAAAGAATTTGCACAGAATCAACATTACATAAATGAAAAATTTATCCAACAGCATTCTAAATATAATACGTTTTCTAGCAAAAGTGGGCAACTGACGTTGTCTTCAACCAATAAGACATATTTCCACAGAAATTATTTGAGTACACACAAAAGAAAAGATGAACAACAGTCTCTGTCAAGCATTTAAAAATCAAGAAGTAAAAGGCACTTTCGCTGTACCCTCAATGACAGAGGAGTCCCGCCCCCGTTAAACAAACTCGAACCTCATTTGTCGAAAGGGGAATTATTTCTACTATCTTATTGGTCACTTGGAAAATCAGTTGTTGAAAACACCCAATAAGAACATCGCAGCAGTCGCGATTGGCCAGAGCCATCTCTCAACGGCTCTGCGATTGGCTAACTAGCAAATACAGACAAACGTCATTGGCGTGTGTTCTTTCGACGTTTACGCCTACAGACACTGTAAGCATGGACTGACATCGTCAAACACGAACAGACAAATGTCAGCTTACCTTGGGCCGGAGGAAGGCAAACATAATTCTTAAAGAATTCACTTCTCCGCGCGCCTGCTTTTATCCTGTTAGCCACTGGTTTTCCCAATTGTCGTACGCCTAGATAGAGCAGCTTTGCAATTGGAAAGGCACCGACAACCATCTTGGCGGAAATGCGTCATCTAAGAAGGCGGGATGATAAGAACGTCACATGGGTCATAAGCCGCCGCTAGACGTAAACCGTCCGCCATATTGGAACGGTCAAAGCCCGTGAGCATTTGAGAGCAAGTTGACTGCTATGTGCAATAGCAACTTGACTGCTATCAGCTATCTGCAATAGACTTCAGCAGATTATTTTGAGATTAAGTCAATACAAGACGAAGGTGTCAGCTGCTGAGCTAACACGACATTAAAAAGTACCATTGTAAAAACATGTAATTTTGAGTTCAGTTAATACATTTAAAAAAAAACACAAACCAACACATTCTCACATGTGAAAGGTTATCCAATTTCTTGGGGAATTTAAATCTTGGCGGTTTCACAAGAAAGCTGCACAATGTTGTGAATGACGACACTCTGACCGTTCCAAGATGGCGGACTTGCCGACGTGTCTGGAGTGGTCGAATTTGACATCTACGTATGCATATCTATGATGTGGACGATGCTCTTGGGTAATGTTAATGACGTTGGTTTAATATTTTTTAGATTTAGAAAGTGTATATATGTATTATATTTTAGTTTAAGAAAAAAAGAAAATATAACCCTTATCGTAGTTTAGTTTTTTAAGAGTTGCCCTATTTGTTTACTTGCCTATATGTATAGTATACGGACATTTTTGCACTGGAATTCCTACAATGCATTCTAAACAGCTCTTAAAGAAATACATAAAAACAATCACGATACAACTAAGAAACAAATATAATAACATGTCTGCGCGCATTGGGTCGCATTGTTTACCTGCGCCAGCTGTGAAACACCTGGATCGGGTTTCAGAAGCAGTGGGCTGGACTGAATATCTCTGAACTTCACAGGCAAGAGTTAAACAAACACCATTGCAATGTTTTCCAGCTAGTCATGTAACACATCCATGCTCAGCGGGACTAAGTTCTAGGACTTTACACAGCACGACAACTTCACAACTGTTACAGCTATTCAAGGTAAAGGAATATTTATGTCATTGTGCTTTTGACTGAGAGTTCAGTACTTTTACTTGTCTTTGAGAAGGCGATTTGGATTGTGCAGTGGACTCGGTCGTGTCCGTTATGGCAGGCCTTTTAGGAACCTTTTAAATAATTATTTATTTTAAAATATGTACGAAAGTTTCGAAAGTTTTTTTTTTAAAGCTCCTTTGTGTTAGAGAATGTAGAAGGAGGAGCCAGAGAAGCTTTAATGGGAATCAGATGTCTTGGAAAAAGCTTTTGAAGTCTGTTCTCATTGAGCTGTCCACTCAACAATATATTATTCATTATTCAACCTCAATGAAGTCTTTGAATTTCCCAAAAGTTTATTCGAGCTCTTATTTATTTAGTAATAATGTAGTTTTGTACTTTGTGTTGTTCTGAATATGAATACTTAAAGAGGCCTGTCAACATGAAAGCCAGTTGCTTTTTGTTACAGATGTTCGTTAGCATTTCTTGTCGGGATACATGAGGACTAAACCTTTTAACCCTATAAAGCACTGTATCATATTTGATATATGAAGGCCTCTAAATAATCAAAATGATCAAAGGTGTTTCTTTGCTGAAAAACCTGTACATAATCTTCTTGCAAGGCTTTTTAGCATAATTCTAAAAAATTCCACCATGTTTTAAGATTTTAGTAATATTTCAAGATAAACACTTTATAATCCATACATAATTTTTTAGACACAGCATGTTCAAACGTATGTGTCAAATATGATACAACAGGCTTTTGAGGAACGTTTATTTGTTCATCGCTCAAGCAAAATTGTATTGCATTGCATTATAAAGATACAATACAATTACAGCGCTTTTATTATAAAAATAAGAATTTAAATATTGTCTTAAAACTATAAATTATTGTCAAGGCTGAAATTGTTGTCATCACTTTCTCACCCTCAAGTTCTTCTAAACTTGTATCAGTTTCTTTCTTCTGTTGGACACAAAATGAGGTATTCAAAGAATGTCGGGAACCAGACAGTTGATGGCGCCCATTTACTTGATATGAATGCCATTTTTTGACATGAAGTCTTCCTTGTGTTCAACAGAAGAAAGAAACTCAAACAGGTTTGGAATAACATGAGTAAATGATGACAGAATGAACATTTTTGTCTGAACTATATATTTAACACACAGAGATACAGAGTGACAACTTATGTTTACAGTATATGCATTTTTATTTAAGGTGTCTGCTGTAATGTTATAAAGATCTCATTGATTTACTTGTTTGGGCCTCTGAATTAAATGTTGGTGTTTTTTATTTCCTCCTCATGCATATTCTCACTATATGGGCTATAAAAGCCTGATGTATCTAATATTGTAAAAAATTTGAAACATACATGCAAACTTTAAAAAAAAAGATTTGAACAAACTTACAGTTCAGAAAATAGATGTTTCTGACTATTGTCAGGCTTTACAGGGTTAAACATGCCACATCTTTTGTTCAACCTTGTGTGTTTTTTCAACCTTCATGTCATTTGTGTTGTGATTAAGTTCAATTTCAGCATTCAAGCGTGCTTTACCATCAGACTAATAGCTGTCAGAACCAGCTGAACTGCATATCTGTCCGACCCTGTCCTGCTACAACTTGTTTGGAGCTTTTTAGGCTGCCTTATGGACTTTATAATATGACAAATTTGCATGTTTGTTCAATCACATGCCAGCCTGTCCTTGTGTGCACTGCGGTTTAATGTTGTAAAGGTCGGATGCAGTCGGGCTGGATGTTGGATATCTTGTGTGATTCACAAGGAATGTTAAGCTTGTAATTCCAAAGACTTGAGAGATTCCAGAGGCAAATGTTATTTGAGACTCTTCAGATTCCCCTCTACACAGGCTGCACATAAACAAACATCCATTAGAAAAACAGAAGTGTCTGGTGTTGGTCAGAAAGAGTGCAAGTTGTCTTAAAACCCACCCCATGGGATCAGCATGACTAACAGGGTTTAGTCAGAATGTTCTACAGTGGCCGTCATTGTCTGAAATGTAACCTGACACTCCCCAATTGTGTGTGTGTGTCAACCCGTTAAGCCAAATATGATAAAATGTCTTGATTTCTATGTAGTTCTATTTCAGTATAATAGTTTTATTTAGCAAAATTCGCACCCAAAAATGTGATCATTTACTCACCCTCATCCTGTTGCAAATCTGTATGACGTAACATTTTGAAGAACAGTCAGTGATCATTCAAAAATAAAAAATCTAGCTTTTAATAATTAAACATTATTATAGACAAGTGAACAGTCATTAATAAAATAAGAAAAAATACACACAAGTTACAAGCATAGATGATAAATAGAGTAGAATAAAGTATGGTCTAATAAGTGGTCTGGGGTGTTCACTGATAAGCTCACAAAAAAATCGCTGCAAAAGATGCTTTTCAACAGGTTTTATCGTAGTTTATCTCCATTGATATGTATATCTCTAGGGTAAGTGAGGAACACTGTTATAATACTAGGCAGAGTCTAATAGATATTAGGGGGGTTGGGGGGTGCTACTACAGAAACCGAAAATCCTCGGGCCAGCAGCATGTGTCCAAATTTCAATCTTAACCGTTCTATTTCATCAGAAACGATTTTAAAACAGGGCTTTAAGTGTAAAATACCGAACTTGTCCTTTAAGACATAAATGACTGTGTTTATGAGAATACTTGCCGAGACAGGCATTTTAACATAATTTTGTGTGTATGAGTCTGTTCAAGTTCAAGGAGAATCAAGAGGAGTTGTTTGCATGCTATCACGCATGAAACACGTCTCTTTCTATGTGCACGTGCATCGGGTGTGATCGAGTTCTCTTTCGCCTCTTCTTGCGCATTAATGTTTTAAATAGGGATGCACCGAAATGAAAATTTTTGGCCGAAGCCGAATAATAATGAAACGCTTGGCCGAAGGCCGAATACCGAACATGGTGTTTCAAATTTTTTCCATTTTTGAAAATTTTTTCACCATTGCGTTAATTAAATAGTAAAACTGTGTTTTTTACTATTTTGTCTTGCTTTTCAGAGAAAAAAAAAACATTAGGCTACAAAAATCTAATTTAAAAATATTTATTTAGGCTAACACTGAGCATTTTTTAAAGATTCCAGCAGATATACAAACAAAGCACAATATAACTTCTATAAATTTACTAAATAAATTTGTAAAAAAATAAAATAAATATGTTAAGCGGACATCATGATCCCCCCCCCCCCCCCCCCCCCCCCCCCCGTTTCCATGGGGACGCGTCATGCTTGGCACGTGATTCACCACTGCCAAAATAGCGCTGTATAACAGAGATGTATAGGGTTGCCACCCGTCCCGGTTTTCCCGGGATTGTTCTCTTTTTTGAGCGACAGTCCCGGAAAATGTATATTCTTTCCCGGGACACGAATTGTCCCGTTTTTTTGTGAAAATGTACTTCTAAAGTAGAATTTCCTGGTTTCAAATTAAACCGCGTTTCCTTCTACTGTTACTGTGTTGTCTTCATGGTTGTATCCAATCCTGTGTCCGTAAACGGGTAAAAACGGGTAAAACAGTGGATTGGCCGATGCCAGGCGTTTACTTTTATTTGATTGGAAGCAGAAATACAAAGCGCCTATATCGCCTAGCAACTGCCTCTGCTGTCGGTCGGTCGCGCGCGCGCATTCACACATCCAGGATTAAACAGTGCGAGTTCAGTTGGTAGCTAGCTTTTTTTAAAACTTTCTATTTACCTAACGTTACTCAGTTTTGTGGACAGCAAAAAGGGATGAGAAATACACATGAAAAAAGAGGTGAGAAATGTCAGTCTTAGGTTGCCAAAATTTACTAAGTTAACAAACAAAACAAAGTTGTTTATAATCTATTATAATACATGTTATCATGTTTTAATTGCTAAAGAGTATAGCTTATCTTTCTACAAATGATTAGATTTTATAATATATTATAATACAGTATATGTTTACAAGTTTTATACAAAAGTGTATTTAATATATGCATTTAATGTAGAAAGGAGTCCAGAGTGAGTGCATCTACTTCAGGGAGTGCAACTACGTTAGGACAAATATAGGTAAGAGAGGCAATAGGGAGTCCTACAACTGTTAACCAAGGGGGTAATCCATCGACCGGAAGTTGAAGCCTCGCGGAAGCCGCCATCTTGTAGCAGAACTTCACTTGCGGAAGCATTCCCATTGACTCCCATTCATTTTCGCGTCACTTTGACAGCGAATAACTTTACATCTGAGGCGTTTAAAGACTCCATTTGTCCATTATTTATTTCTAAAGAAACACGACAATGTATAAAGGGCTCCATTACCTTCTATGTTACATTATGGCCCCGTAGAAACAGTTTTTGTAAAAATAGGCTAACGATTGCGTCATAACCACTCGACGCTCTGTCGCACAGTAGAGAAATTACCGTACAGACAGTAGGAGAAGCTCACAGGCAATCAATGCATTAACTTAATATGGCGTACTGGCGTTACATTTTAAAATAAATACTATACAAATTACTTACTCCTGCTCATTCACGCCAAAGAACTCTTTGCTCAAGCTCGCCGTCTCTGCAAGATCAACGTTGGCAGTTTTCACGCACAGCTACTAGAATATTTACATCTGTCAGACAGGGTACTCACGTCATCAAGCTTAGTTTGAGTCGGTTTGAGTCTGCGCGTCAGGAGCGGAAGTGCTAAAAAATCGCTAAAAATGGGCTTCAACTGTCTCAACTGAGTTCCAATGAGATGGCTCTGTCCACTTCTTATACTGTCTATGCTGTTAACATAGTATATTTGCAAATATGGGTTGACCCCTCCCCCCTCCCCCTCAAAGTGTCCCGGTTTTTCACAAATCAAAGGTGGCAACCCTAGAGATGTAACGTTAGCGCTTTTATTTCTGAATATTAACAAACTTGCTTACCATGTCATCAACTACCTTCTATTCCTATTCTCAAATACGTGTAAGTGAGTTTGTTTTGTCGTTTTGAAAACCTTTATAAATGATCTTGACTCTTGAGTAACGGGCCGTGTCATGTTTGTTTGGGCCAGTTCAGAAATTCCTGTCTGTTGGATTTATTACAGCTCGTGAATTCATCAGTTTCTCCCGAAATACATGAAAGTAAGTGGCCGGTGAACTGAGAGAAGAATAGAGTTAACCTTATAGTTAATTACTCTGCGTGTCTGATATGAATAAAACCCGTCGGCAAATATTTGAATGGGTTGTTGTTTCTGCTTCCATAGACACCATTGTGTATTTTACAAACTATACATGTATGGTTTTGCTATAAATAATATTAAATGTCTGAAACCTAAAATAAACATTATGTGGTTAAAAACACTGAATAGTTGTGATATATGACGGTGACGCGCACGTCCGACGTTAGGCTTGTTTGAGATGAGCAAAATCTGCGCAGAATCGATCACCGGTGATCAACGCGAGATGCATGCCGGTTAGAAATGTGTCCGAGAGCGGTCCGCCTTGCTCTGATGTCATGCTGACGTATGTCAAAAAACTCTCGCGACCGCAAGCCGCACGTGTCGGATTCTGCAGTCGCGCGCAGTTGCTCTCGACTGCGCTGATCAAAAGCATGATGGGAAACGACTTGCTGACGACACAGCTTAATGCTCATTTGGTTTAAACAACCGTGATGTATTGTTCTTTTTTTAAATGTTCGATTTTAAAACTCTGGTATCATTTGTTGTGTAGGCTATACGTACGTTATGTGTGAATAAACTCTCTGACAGTGCGATATGGGTTATGTGATGTCATTTTTATAAAGACATAAAACAATTATAAAGATATGTCTGTAGGCTATTAAAGAAAAAAATATTGATAAACACATATTTGGAATGGAATTAAATAGCAAGTACTTTGGGTGTCTTGTTCATTATATTTATTTATGGAACGCGATCGGGGACAAAAGTCTGTTTACGGAACGCGTGAAATTTGACCGCGTCAACACGCGCTGTTTGTTCGCGCTAACGCGTCTAAAAGCACAGTAGCCAATGAAATTGCTGTATTTGAGACTATATTTGCATATGTGACGCGATGGTACGTATGTCTCTCATTGGTATGTAGCCTACGTATACAAACATCAGAAGTCATGTTTATTAATGAATGATGTCGTAATATGGTACACGTATGCAAACATCAGACGTTATAATTGTTCATGAGGGATAATGCATTGGTACGTAGTGTGTGATGTCAGCCTTATGTCATGATTTGTCATGCCTTACGTTCTTTCTCAGTATGAAACGCGATCAGGTAGAAAAGTAAGCAGCTGAAACCATAACCATGGCTCTTAGAAATTGTTATGATGTGTGTAATGTAGAGAAATGTGTTTAGAGTTTTGCAAAAAGTTTGTTTTTCAAATGCAAACTCAGTGCAAAGCAATAATGTCCTTGTATTATTGCAGACTTGTTCTAAAGATTGGGTACATGAGTGAATGGTTTCACCGAGTGAGCCTCAGATTCCACTTTTAGCGTTTTAGCAATTTGAAAAAACTGTAAAACAAACTGTGACAGAGGTCGCCATGGAATGAACCAATAAAATCTTAAAATTGCATGGAACTGAGAAGCAATAAAAAAGACTGCAATTAAAAAAAAACAAGAGACAATTATTTTAATGCAAGCAATTTTTTTTTTTTTTTTTGCACACATCAGCTTTGGAATAAAAGAAAAGAAATCTGTAAATCTGTTTGTTAGTAATCTGTACTTAATCTGTGTTTTTAAAACATGAATTACATGAATTAAACATGAATTAAACTCCTGTCTTAATATAAACCGTCTGGGAAATCGCCCCTAAATATTTAACTAAGTTATTCTTGCCACTATAACTTATGGATCCCTAAAGACAAGTTTATGGGTAAATAACATATTCATAATAAAAATATAATGAATATCAAAACACATGTTAAATATAATGTAGTAATTTTATTGTAGCACTCATCAGCCTGGAGCAGCCAAGATGATGTTCCTGCAATACAGTTCTTGACTATTTCCTAAAGTGGTGTGAAAGGTCAAGCCTCCGTCTAAATACCACCAAAACAAAAGAAATGTTTATTGATTTTAGAATGATTCAATCACCAAATTCAACTTTTATCAACGGGGAGGCTATACAATCAGTTACAAATTATAAATATCTTGGAATTGTGATTGACCATAAGCTTAAATGGGATCTGTGGTCTGACCTCATCAGTACAAAGACACGACAAAGAATGTATTTTTTAAAGAAACTGTTATCTTTTAATGTTCACAACAAAATGTTGCAGATGTTCTATTGTTCTTTTATTGAAAGCGTTTTGGCTTTCTGCATCACCTGCTGGTTTGGTAATGCTACTGAGGCACAGAAGAAGTCTGTAAGAAAAACAGTAACAACAGCCAGTAAACTATTAGGAATCAAGTTACCAAGTGTGGAATGCATTTACAGAGAAAGAGTAATGAACAAGGCAAAAACCATTGTGGGAGACAAGAGGCACACCCTTGCCTCTTCATTCGAACTGCTGCCTTCTGGGCGACGATATTGCCTCCCTCTGTTTACCAAAAACAGATCAAAATCTTCATTTGTGCCTCAAGCAATTAAGTTTTTAAACATGTAATTTAATAGGATACTCAGCTGGTCTGGTATGCCTAATTTAATCGGTAAAGTGCGGGGTATGGGGAAATATGTGTTAAGTGTATTAGTATGTGTATTGTATGTTTAAAGGTTTTCTTTTGGTATATGATGTATGTTGAAATGCCTACTTGATTGCCATGCAAACAAATTTTACTTACGGGGACAATAAATGTACTTTACTTACTTTACTTATACAGACAGAACAGCAGAAACTATACAACCAATTAAACACCAAATTACAAAACATTATTAGGCTATGTGAAAGTGAATAAATGTGTGTGTGTTTAGTTATAAATGTGTGCTGTGTAAGTTAGCCTATAATAATTTTGGAAATTATAACTTAAAACAAAAACAAATAATAACCCATAAATATTATAATAATTGTATTATATGGATAATTAGCATTACTTAATATACATTGTAACATTACTTTACTCTAGCACAGTAGTCAGTAAAGCAATGCCACAATAAACTGAATGATTAATATGTAGGAAGGCTACATCTTAAGGTAAGTCTGTTTTTCTAAAATATTACACTTCAATACAGAATGTGCGCGTTAAGAAACACGTTCAAATTGGTCGTCTTAACATGGTAAAACTGTGCGTCTTTACACGCACTAAAGTAACGCGACGAAAACTGACGCCTTAACACGACCAGAATGAGCGTGTCTACACGTTCAAAAGAAACACGTAAAAAATTGCCGCGTTAACGCGAACAAACAGTGCGTGTTGACGCGGTCAAATTTCACGCGTTCCGTAAACAGACTATTGGCCCCGATCGCGTTCCATATTTATTTATTTTCATTTAAAAGCAACAGAACTTAAATTACATCCAGTTTATTAGCAACACCGTGCACGAGCGTGAATCCCGCGATATCCGCCTTTGATCTCGCAGGTGTCTGATCCACCGTGAGAAGAGAGATCTGTCCGTCTTGCCTGCGCTTTTTTCACTCCTCCCCTCACTGCAGCCGCCTACTCTCGACTACATTTCAGGCGAGGCAAGGCGCATCTCAAACAAGCCTTTTGGCTCAGCGCCAGCCACAGCGCGAGAGCACAGATTGAATCTGGCAGTGATGTCACTTCACTGTAAATTCGCTCCTTAGTGGTCAGCTGCTGCAGAGCGTGCCGAAATCAAAATTGCGAGAGGTAGAGGAAAATATCTCCGCGTCGTGCCTAACAACGCCACTGCAAAGGCTTTGCGGGGCTTATTGCTTAAGTGAAAAATGAGAATTTTAGCATGAGAATGTCATCGACCATCGCGATGTTTCACTATTGAGGATGAGGAGATGTAAGGCTTGTTTGTATGGAACGCCAAAAGGGTCAATTTTCGCCACTAACCAAACGCCTTACATTCTCAAAACGCCGGTTTTTTCGGCGTTTAAGACGAAAAGACGCCGCAAAGTACGGCGTTCTGTGGTACAAACGCCGCAAATTACGGCGTTTACAAAGCAAATTCGCCGTCATTATCGGCGTTTTTTTTATCCAGCCATTGACGCCGTTTCTGACGCCGCAGGCCATCCATAATGCGCCGTTATTTACGGCGCTTCTGTCTGACAAAGACGGCGTAAAAAGCGGCGTTTTGTATAATATTATAATCAGCCCCACCCTTTTCTTCAAAGCTCAGCCCATGAAGTAGATGGAAAGACATACGTAGTAGATTGTCGATCTGAAAGGCGACCGTCTTTGTTCTGTTTCTCTAACGTTGTTATTGGACTATGGACTATTGTGTCATATTTTTATTTCTTCATTGGGCACGTGCATCCCCCTTTTTCCTTTATCATGATATAATATGGTTTTAGCCTCTTACATTCATGTCTGTGAAATAAATTAGATTACCAAGCAAATTACTACCCTCATTAGGGCATTGGTCTGCGTGCACGGGAAGCAGTTTCGGGAAAAGTGTTTTGCTCAGGACAAGGTCCGACCGTATTTTTTATCTCCGCTTCGTTTCTTTTGTATTGGTATGTTGGTGTAGCCTATGTCTTTTACATTTCGGAAGACTACCCGATAGCTGACAACTGATTGAGTAGCTGGCGATAGGGCAGGCTACTTATTACGAAATTACAACAGCAACTGTTTAAGCCCGCTTGGCTGCTGTGGGTCCCTTTATTGCGGATTAGATTTAGATGGGCCTATGCTTCACGATATAGACCATTTAGCTTTTTAAGATCATAAAACTCTGGAGTTTTATCAGTTCCCAGGATACACGAAAGAAGCCTTCCTAAACGATTGAACTATTAAGCAAGCGATGGCGCCAGCCCAAGCGAGGACTACCGCTGCTCTTGACCATACATGACTGTAATATATAAATATGAAAAGTAACTTGAAACTTGTTTTTAAATGGGAAGCGCGACACCCTCCGCCTGTCAGAAAATTAATATGCTTTATTACACAAAAGGAAACTTTGAAACATTAGCCTATTTTATTTATAAATTAATATCACTTGGAGAATAGCCACCTTAGATAGTGAGTAGCCTACTGTACAGTGAATGTTTTGTTACACATCAATATGCTACAGATTGGGGCTGCACGATTGAAGAAAAATGCGATATGTTATCTTTAAAATGTATTTAAAATGATATAACCCATACGTGTTCCACATTCTTTTTGTGACAGGAAAACATCACAACTTATATAAAGTGAACATCAGTGTGTTAGAAGTGCTATTTTAACATCAATATAAACCACGGGGTTTAGGGGTTCAGGTTATCCTACATTAGGGTTATAAATGAAAACTGAAACTGAATAATCAAATGTAAAAAATAAAAACCCAATTAAATATAGTGATTATATACTGATTCTTATTAAAGCTACAAAAGTTATTTAGCCAAGAGCAGAGTGATTTTCTCTTCATCTTTTGCTCATGCAGTTATTGCAAGCCGTTGCGATATGCATATTGCGAAATACATTTGCGATATTTTGATATATTATGCAGCCCTTAGATGTAGGCTTCATATTTTATTGGTGTTTGGTATGTATTGTTTTTATCATTGTGTTGTTGGAGGAATTGAAACGTTTTTGTTCCTCGTTTACGAAGTATAGGGAATATATAGCAGGCTAATGCAAAAGGGTTGCGGTGATGGACTATCTACTTCAGTAATAATACGGGATCTTATCGTTTTGCTGAGAAGTCTGTTTCTCAGATCATAATAAAAAAATTGTTCACCTATAAAACGAAAGCATGTTCTGGCGACGGCCCTGAGTGTGGAATCTTCAGAAACGCGCTTTTCGCTCTCATGGAAACAGCCTACTAAAAATGTTTTAATTTGTAATGTTTAAAATAATGAAGCAAAAGAAACGAAGCGGAGATAAAAATACGCTCGGACCTTCGAGTCGAACCCAGTCACTATAAGAGCAAACAACACTGCTTCCCGTGCACGCAGACCAATGCCCTACTGAAGATGGTTTGCTGGGTAATCTAATGTATTTCATAGACATGAATGTAAACAGAGGCTGAATCAGAATCTATGAATCATACTATATACCCACATGATAAAGGAAAAAGGGGGATACCACGTGCCCAATGAAGAAAAATATGACAAGATACAGTCCAAATAGTCCAACAACATTAGAAAAACAGAACCCATTCAGATCGACAATCTACTACGTATGTCTTTCCATCTACTTCATTAGATGGGCTGAACTTTGAAGAAAAGGGTGGGGCTGATTATAATATTATACAAAACGCCGCTTTTTACGCCGTCTTTGTCAGACAGAAGCGCCGTAGATAACGGCGCACTATGGATGGCCTGCGGCGTCAGAAACGGCGTCAATGGCTGGATAAAAAAAACGCCAATAATAACGGCGAATTTGCTTTGTAAACGCCGTAATTTGCGGCGTTTGTACCACAGAACGCCGTACTTTGCGGCGTCTTTTCGTCTTAAACGCCGTAAAAACCGGCGTTTTGAGAATGTAAGGCGTTTGGTTAGAGGCGAAAATTGACCCTTTTGGCATTCCATATGTTTGAGATGCGCCTTGCCTCGCCTGAAATGTAGTCGAGAGTAGGCGGCTGCAGTGAGGGGAGGAGTGAAAAAAGTGCAGGCAAGACGGACAGACCTCTCTTCTCGCAGTGGATCAGACACCTGTGGGATCAAAGGCGGATATCGCGGGATTCACGGGATTCACGCTCGTGCACGGTGTTGCTAATAAACTGGATGTAATTTAAGTTCTGTTGCTTTTATATGAAAATAAATATAATGAACAAGACACCCAAAGTACTTGCTATTTAATTCCATTCCAAATATGTGTTTATCAATATTTTTTTCTTTAATACAGACATATCTTTATAATTGTTTTATGTTTTTATAAAAATGACATCACATAACCCATATCGCACTGTCAGAGAGTTTATTCACACATAACGTACGTATAGCCTACACAACAAATGATACCAGAGTTTTAAAATCGAACATTTAAAAAAAGAACAATACATCACGGTTGTTTAAACCAATGAGCATTAAGCTGTGTCGTCAGCAAGTCGTTTCCCATCATGCTTTTGATCAGCGCAGTCGGTGGAGAGCAACTGCGCGCGACTGCAGAATCCGACACGTGCGGCTTGCGGTCGCGAGAGTTTTTTGACATACGTCAGCATGACATCAGAGCAAGGCGGACCGCTCTTGGACACATTTCTAACCGGCATGCATCTCGCGTTGATCACCGGTGATCGATTCTGCGCAGATTTTGCTCATCTCAAACAAGCCTGTAGTCACGACACAGCGCCCCGCCCCCAGAGACCGCGTCTCCTCTCCTCCCCTTTCCGCCATTTTGGGAGGATACCCGCCAGCGCCGTTCATTGTTTGTATTGGTAGTAGAGGAGGTTGTCGCACTGACTAAGGCCCTGTTCACACGAGAACGATTCCGAGTGAAAACGTAAAAATATTTTATCAGATGTGCCTTTCGTTTACACGGCGACAGCGTTTTTGGGGCTTAAAAACGCAAAAAAGTGAAACCACCCTCCAGAGTGGAAAACTAAAAAACGCTCCACCGTCGCGTTCCCGTGTAAAGGGTAAAAACGCAAATCTGCTCTCGTCGCGTGCGCGTTTACGTCACAGGCATTCGCCAGTACAGGAAAATAACAACCAACATGTCGGATTATTTCCATACGTCGGACCTTTAAGTTGCCCTAGCAGCTCTGATAAACATACAAGAGTCTTTTCAGCAGTTGTACAAAATATTCTCAGATATTGGTGTTGTTGTGTGGCAGTGCTTCGTTGCCACCTAGCCGCCTGGAGTGCATACTACATCGAATTTCACACACTTTTGCGTTACCATATGCACGCAGATTTCCCCTTCATAACGCTCGTCTAAACGCAGAATAAAAGGTGAAAACGCAACGCCACTTTTGCGTTTTCTCTTCAGATCGTTTCCGTGTAAACATGGCCTAAATATATATAGTGTAATAACTGATGCCTAAAACCAAGTAATTAACTATTTCCATATAAGTACAAGATGGTAAAGAGTCTAACGTTAGGTCTCTGTTCCATGATTCAGCTCAGGCCCGGTTCTACGGAGTGCTTAGGGTGCTAAGCACCCTCAAACAAAAGTGAAAGCACCCTCAGATTAATTTTTTTTAGCACACATGTAGCGCTAAACGAGATATTGCCGACAAAAGAAACAGACGGATTCACACTCATACATATAATACACTAAATAAATCCATTAACGCGAATTATTTTACAGAAATTATTTTATTATGCTTTCATGTTTAATGCATTGGATTGGTTGTGTCCTTTCGCGATCGTGATACGCATAGGTGAAACGGTCTCTTTAATTGCCCACTTTGTGTGTGCGTCCCGCTCAGGAAATTCGTTAGCTGACTTTCTGAGACGGGGCTGCCTTTAGGTAGCCTAAAAATATGAATTGTCCATTTTTAATCATAGATACGAATTTGGCTCAAGTAAGTTCAAACCTCTATATCACAACAAGACGAAATGACACCGCCTGCCGATGACAGCAGCGAACTACAACTTCACTCTCACCGCATGACACCCATTCAAACACCGGCGATAAATCCCAGCAAGTGCCGCGGCCGATGGCGCCGACGCCGCCGAGAGTGACCAGCATTTGACTGTCTTAATGAGTAAGTCATTTAATCTTTAAATAAGCTGTTTCGTTTAAAAGGACTGATTCATTGTCGTCAGAAACTAAATGTCTAAAATGTAGTCAGTTTCAGTTTCAATACTTCACACATTTGCAATACTGCTGATATTTGCAATATTATCTGGAATGTGTAACATTTCTTAACTATATCATATGATATAAATGCAAAGCACAAAAACTCGTACAGGGACATAGGCCTATTACTGCAGATCGCATATCGTTTAACATCATGGTTTAACATAACAGCAATTACAATATTGTCGTAGACAGGTATCGCTCAGCCCTATTTTGAGCACCCTCACTATTTTCAGAAGCACCCTCAGTGATTCAATGATTCAGCTGCAGGCAGCTCGTATGGGTCGACGTTTTTAATATCAGCCAATTTCTCTAAATAACTCTGTTTGGCATTGGTAGTAAGTTTCTCCCTGTAAGGAGCCTTTTCTTTTGCCGCATTCTTCTCCATTTCTTCTTATTATTTATATAATTTCTTGTTATTTCTATCCGTTGCCCCTGGTAACCGATAGCGTATCCTCCCAAAATGGTGGACGGGCTCAATTCGTCACGTGACAGCAAGCTACCGTGACGCATGTCCTCATTACACATCGTCTGATGCCAAATTGGTAGGCATCGCCCAACCCTATTCCACACCGCGGACATTTTTGCTGCATTTATAAAGCGCGCGCCTCTCACTCACGTTACTATTTGATCGCGTCATCAAAAACGTCATTGTTCGGAAAAATTTATTCGGTCTTTTTACTTATTCGGCCGAACACCGAAAGTGTTTTTTTTTCTATTTTCGGCCGAATAATTTCGGTTGCCGAACATTCGGTGCATCCCTAGTTTTAAAATCACTTGATTGTGTAAATTATCAAGAGAAACGTGCAATTGATAAACGTTCACTCTATGATGGTTAAACTTAGCAATTAATCCACGAATCACACGCTTGTCGAATTTGGGCCTGGTCCGTATGGATCATGGGCTGCGATCTGTTGCACCCAAGGGGGTGATCCACCAGCCGGAAACTGAAGTCTCCCCGGGGGCCGCCATTGGCTAACAAGCCTTCACCTGCTGTTAGCATCCCATTGACTCCCATTCATTTTTGCGTCACTTTGACAGCGAATAACTTTACATCTGAGGCGTTTAAAGACTCCATTTGTCCATTGTTTATTTCTAAAGAAACACGACAATGTATAAAGGGCTCCATTACCTTGTATGTTACGTTATGGCCTCCTAGAAGCAGTTTTTGTAAAAATAGGCTAACGATTGCGTCATAACACGCGACTCTCTGTCGCACAGTAGAGAAATTACCATATGAGGATAAGCTCGCGGGCAATCTTTTACTGTCTATAAGGCAATTGGGGGGACGAGGAGGCATAAAGTCAAGGGAGAAGCCCATAGAGAGTCCATAAGAGAAACGGGACAAAATATTTTCAACAACGTTTTGAGGAATTCAGATTTCTCTTGGCACAGCTAGTAGAAGACGTACCACTGTCAGACGGGTTGCTTACGTCACATCTACGTCGTCAAGCTCAGTTTGAGCCTGCGCTGTGCGCTTTGCAATCAGGAAGTGAGTGCTTCTAATTGACTTCACTTTTCTCCGCTGTGTCCATTTCTTTTACTGTCTATGGTTGCACCCCTAGTTAGTGACGCCTTTTAGGGGACTAAAATTGCTCCTACTTTAGAGTAGGGTCTAACCCAGCACAAAAGGAACTACCAGTGGCGCAGATGTACGTTGAATGGCCGAACACAACAAAAACACAGCTCAGATCACAGCATCCTCCAGGTGTTTAATGCCGTCACTGTCAACCGGCTTTCGTCACTTCAGAGTTACTGGCGGTGCGAATGCAAAGGAAAATGTCTCTAGGGGGAAATGTAGTCCTCGGGGGACCACCCTGGTGGCTAGTTCATATTACTGAGTTCCTATAACTGCCTGGTGCGAAAGCCCATAATAAGATTTTGATCTTTTGTACCCAGTCCATGATGTCATGGTAAAGGTTGCTCCACTCCCCTTCAGAAGCAGCCTTTTCAAGGTTTTGAAATAAAATCCCAAGACTCAAGATTGTAATCAATGCCTTTCATTGTAAGAGCAGTGTTCTGAGCTTTTGTACATGGCCATTTTGCAGTCATTGCATATTTATGTAATTGCTTTTTATTCTTTATCTGATGAACCTCCTACACTCTCAGAAAAAAAGGTACAAAAGCTGTCACTGGGGTGGTACCTTTTCAAAATGTATTGTACACTTTTACCTAAAGGGTGCATTGGTATCTTAAAGGTAGACATATAACCTAAAGTGTACCTAAAAGGAACAAAAGTGTACCTTTTGAAAAGATACCGCCTTAGTTACAGCTTTTTAACCTTTTTCTGAGAGTGTATCTGCTGTCTCAGCTGGTTATAAATTATTATTTTTGGCAAAGTCCTACATGAATTCCAAACCTATGCTGCTTGAATTCCTGGCTTAGTTTGTTCTTATCAGTTAGACTATGAAACACTCTTGTGTCTACAATGATAAATGTGGGTGTTTCAATGCCATGAGGTAGCGTCATGTCTGAGACCTGTCATGAATGTTCACTTATAATTAAAAGTGACTTATAGGGATAGTTCACTAAGGTTTTATGTCACTCCAAATCGGTATGACTTACTTTTTCTGCCTGACACAAAATAGTTCAAATGGGTTCAAAATAACTTAATTGACCATGACAAATAAAATCTTTCAAAATATATTTTGTTTTCTACCGAAGTGAGTCAGATTTGGAATGACATGAGGGTGAGTAATGATGACCAAATTGTCGTTGTTGGGTGAACTATGTCTTTAATTATCCATCTGGATAACTGTGGGGATCTAAATGCTGATTATGCTGGTACAAAATGTACTATTGTCTTGTCTGTAGATAGTTTAGACAGACAGACATTTAATTATTATTCCTTGGTTTTTGTAATGATTCATCTACAAGATGAAACTTGGTAACATATAAACACTTTTCAAATGAATCCTGCCTAAAACAAATCTGCAATGAACGATTATTTTGATAATCAATTAATCTGTTGGTTATTTTGTTAAATATTTGGATGACAAAAAAAAAAAAGATTAAACTGATAATAAATCATTTGAAAGCATTAATAAATAATTATTAACATAAATTAAAAGTAATTAATTAATTGTAATAATTTATAAAGATGTTATTCCACATCCTGCCCAATGGTGTCCTCCAAACAATGTGCAATTTGAAGGCTATAGAAACAAATGTGAATGTATTGATGTAGGCTCTTACAAGACACTTTGCTCACGAGACACGAGATTGGGTTCATGAGACCGAGACGAGATTTTTGCACAGTATTTTTAATAAATCCTCAATGACAAAATTAATGACTGGAAAAATAGTCTGCAGGTGCATTTTGAAATGTTTTAACTAATCATCTTGTAATAAATGTCCTTCACTTTCTGAGTATGAATTATCATATGCATTTAAAGACAACAATATACAAGCACTGTAAAAGGTTTTGCCACAAACTCAACTGGCTGTCTTTCTCCTGTATGATTCACTCGAGTCTCTTCAGACCTTACTGTACATGAATTATGACCTCCTAATTGAACTCCTTTCCACAAATTAAACATAGAAATAAAAACAGTGTAAATAACAAAAATAAATAACAGTTTTTCTTATTCTTGTTAAGTGCAAACAATAAGTGCAACCATAATCAATGTGCTCTGAATATTCAAAGTGCAAACAGAGAGCAGAAATACATGAAATACGGTTTTAATTAAATTAAAAAAAAAAATTAATGGGAAAACATGAGCGAAGATACATAAAATTCTCTCAAAATAAAAAATAAAATAAAAAATATTATTGAACAAAAATATATTACATTGATTTTACTGAAAATAAAAAAGTTACATTTCAGGATTTCTGTCTCTGTTGACCGCGAACAACATAAGCGTGACTCCTAATTGAACAATTTCAAAGGGTTAAAACAAAAGTTAAAAATTAAAAAAGAATAATTAACAAAAACAAGCACAAACTAAACATTAACTAAACATTAACTGATAGAAGGATCACACATTCATTAATCTGGTGGATGTTTTCCATGCACACAGTGCACAGCAATTAACTGATAATCAAATTATCTTCAATATATATTATATATAATATTATCTTCACTAATCTGCCAATTATTTTCATTATCGATTATTATTGATCAGTTTTTGCAGTGCTGTATAAATAATAAATGAAAGCCTATGTTTATATTTATAAGACACAGAGGCTGAGATTTACAAGATGCAAATAAATGATTACTTTGAAATTCATATCATGCAAATCAGGGTAAAGGACAAGTGTAACAACTGATTGAGACACTGTTGAGAAAGAGAGAACATGAGCACATGGTTTCTGTCACCACACCCTGATTCATCAGTGAAAGCACTGCTGGTTTAAACTTTTAGTCATGGTTTCCGCCCCAGGCTCAGAAAATGGGCTAGGTCTTCTTATCAGCGCAGGGCGAGAATTATTATTAACCCGTGTCACTCTCAACTTCACATTCCAGGCTCACTGTGTAAGCAAACGACCGTGGAGCAGTGAAATGAGAAGTGGAGATCAGGGTTTAAGATCAGATGAGGAACTAAAAGACAGTGTGTGTGAAAACAGATTGACTATTGTACTATTGTACAACACTATTGTTTATTTAATTTTTTTCCCTTTCATTTTTTTTAAACAACGTGCAAAGTGAAAAAACACTAATGTGTTAGATGTTGCACATGCTTGTTAAAAATAATCATTAGGCTATATCATCCTTCACTTATTGCACAGTTTTTAAAAAGGAAGAGAAACTGCCATTCAGTAAGATATTATTACTATTTATCTTTTTTTATACTTTTATTCAGTCAGGATGCATTAAATTGATCTGAAATTACAGTAAAAACGCTTACATGACTCTTACAAAAGATTTCAATGTCAAATAATAAAATTCACATGTTTCTTAAGCAGCAAATCATCATATTAGAATGATTTCTGAAGGATCATGTGACACTGAAGACTGGAGTAATGATGCTGAAAAATCAGATTTGATCAATAAATGACTTTTTAAAATTATAGATGAATAAAATATACTAAAATAGTAAACAGATGTTTTCATTTATATAATTGTGCAGGCTATTTTACAAAAATATCTTGAATGTCTAGTAAAAATATACTATACATAATCATCATATTAGAAGTGTATTCAAGTTATTGTATGTGTAAATTGCATTTTTGATGTATTTTTGAATAAAGTTAGAAATCTGAATGAAAAAAAAAAAGCATTTCTATGACCCTATTACATTTCCCAATCCTCATGGTCAAAATAAAACCATGTTTTGTAACTTAAAAATAATTAGATTGAACATTTTAATGGTATATTGACCGCTCATTGACCGTATATTGACCACTTTATTTTTAAGGGAGGGTGTTTAGAAGTGCATTGGTTTATGTGACCCGGGCAATGCTCAATAGATCAGTCACGAAGCACGATGCTGTTTGTCAAGAGAGCACGACAGGCACGTGTACATACAGTTTATTACACTGTGAAGAGTGAAAGTGACTGTGTAACTAATACAACCCCACTAAAAGCTGACCAAACATCAGCTTAATGTTATTCATAATAAGTAATTGTTTCACAAAGGACGATATTTGCATGCTGTATGTTTTAACATTGTAAAATGAGCGATGTCCACGAACTTCTTCCAATATTGAAAACTGCACAAAGAACAGGTAAATTACTAATAAAGTTTTTTGTATTATTATTTTTTTTTTTTTCTTACAGAGGGTGAAAGTCTAACAACATTTTCAGATATGCATAAAATCTGTCTCTATGCGCAGCCCACATGTCTATATGTTCTCACACATGTTGGGTAAATATAGACACATCAGCATGTGAAAGTCATAGTGTCACTTGCTCTTGATTCAATAACAGTTAATTATAGTGTAAAGAAAGGGTTGCATCTGGGACAGGGCGTTTCTCTGAAGGCCTTTTTTGACTGTTGGAATGCGTTAGAAAGTCTAGAAAGTCCTGATCTATGTCAATGTAGGTAGGGCAATCTTCACTATTGCAGAATAATCATGACTATGAATAATGTATGATATATACATACTGTAATATGCTTTATAGACACACACACTATACTGTTTAAAAGTTGGGGTTGGTACGTTTCATTTATTTGATCAAAACTACAGTTAAAACAGCAGTATTGTTCACATATCAATCTTTCAATATCATTCAAATTTAAAGTAATTGTTTTCTGTTTTCATATATAGTCAAATGTAATTTAATCATTACTCCAGTCTTCAGTGTCACATGATCCTTCAGAAATCATTCTAATATGCTGATTTGCTACTCAAGAAACATTTCTTATCATAATCAGTGTTGAAAACAGTTGTGCTGATTCATATATTTTTTTCTCACTTTATTTAGATTTTCTCCACATAAACAAAATACATCACACAATTACAGATACCATTGAAAAATCACATTTATGTATTTATAGTCCTTAGTAAGTTTACGAATTCCATCTCAGGACAGAGACAGAACAAGGGTAAAGTTAAGAAATAATAAAAAGGAGATATACAATTATGGATCTGTCATATGATGCAAATTATGTGCAAACAGCAGTCCACATGAATTCAAAATAAAGGAAAGGAGAAAATAAAATAATAGCAGAATTACATACAATATACATAAGAACCATAAACCAAAAAAAAAATAAAGAATTCAAAACCCCTTAATGATTGTAAAATAAACCAGTAAAGCACCAGTGCTGCTTAATATTTTTGTGAAACCGTGATATAGGCCTTTTTGATTTGATAGAAAGTTCAAAACAACAGGATTTATTTGAAATATAAACTATATTTCTATAGGACTATATTTTAGCTATTAAAAATGAATTTGTAACACTGTAGGACTGCTTAAAAGATGTTATGTTGAAAAGATAGCTTGTAGTACGGACTGGTAGTTCAAACTTGTGGTTAAATATAGTTGGAAGGACTATAAAAGTAGGGATGGACAGATTTTGGCCGATATATTGATAACCGATAATTATTTATATTTGAAAGCCTATAACCGATATATTGGCCGATAAATCTAAATCCTAATTTTTATATTATTTTTGAGAGCCTGATTACAAAAACAAAAGCAAATGTTCTCATTATAATTGTATGTAGTCTATACGACAGACTTGCGTTGCACATGTAGCATTTAACTGTAAGTGATTCCAATCATATTTCAAGCAATTCAAAACCATCACGGTGAATCTGGTAAATGTAAAGGTAAAGAAGTGTTTACTGTCAGAACAAAATAAAATAAAAAGTGCTTTAGCATCAAATAAATAGATAATAGAATGGAGAACAGCTGATTTTGAATATTTCTGTTTTGAGTCAGAAAGCATGCTGGATGTTAGAGATCATGATGGACAATGATCTGATCTCCTTGTTTGCACTCAGGCGGTGTGTTGAATGAATTGGAGGTCACGTCTACAGAAGCACAAACACCATGAACTCCCAGGACAGCTTTGGCAGCAACTTGATGCGTGAGTATTGCAGTACACTAGCAGTTATGTTTCATTCCTATGAATAGGCAATGTGGGACAGGTCACGATGCAGCCGTTATAATAATATGGTTACATGTCTAAGCACGCTAAGATTTTTCAGTCCTTTGTGAGTGTCTACAAAATGCCAAATAAGGTGCTACTTAGTCTGTACATGGTTCTGGAGTGGCTTGTTACATCATGTTTCCTGTCCTTTGTCTGACCACTTACAGTCATTATTGTATATTTACTCAATGTTTGTGTGTGTATGTTGTAGTTCAGTCCATCAAAGATGAACTGAACGCATCTTTGGCCACAGCGGACGAGCTGTCACGGGAGTTCAGCTCTCTCATGTCAGAAGCCAGTCCTGTTGCACAGACCACTCCTGCACAGGTACAGCGCTGACTCAAGGCCGAGCTGGTTCACTGTTGTCAAGCCGTTTTCATATCTGACTTTGGTAGTTGATATTTCAAGCAGTGACAACAATGTCCTCCAGTGATTTTTTTTAGAATAGACAGACTTTATTATCATTCAACAGTACATTCACCATATACAGTTGAACGAGATTTCGTTGCAAGGCTCTGAATAAAAACAGAAGACAGTAAAACAATATAAATATGTGCAATATATAAAATATGTGCAATTTTAGATTTAACAATTATGAGACATCTCATATAAGTTTTAGCAGCAGTGATACACATAATATAATCATTATTCATGCAGTTTATAGCTTCATGTTTATCAGTAGACAATATGGACTACATCTTTTTACTTTTGTACTTGTTCACACAACATAACTATTTAAATGACCTGCAAAACAACAAAAAAATATAATACAAACAATTAGCAACCAATTACATCTAGGGTTGGGAAAAGTAACATACTTATATTTATATATTGTATGCTCTCCAAGACTGCATTTATTTGCTAAAAATACAAAAAATCTGCAATATTGTGCTATTATTACAATTTAAAGTTGTTTTCTATTTTAAAATGTAATTTATTCCTGGGAATATTACTTCGGTAATGTGATTCTTCAGAAATCATTCTAATATGCTGATTTGATGCTCAAGAAAATGTCTTATTAAGTTGGCTTGAGAAAGCCAACTTACTGAAATCCTATTTAAACTTATTATTAAGTTGGCTTGAGAAAGCCAACTTACTGAAATCCTATTTAAACTTATTAAGTTGGCTTGAGAAAGCCAACTTACTGAAATCCTATTTAAACTTATTATTATTATTATTATTCTTCTGACTCTAAAATTTAAACTCTAACTCGTCCTAGAGCTTTAACTCTACAAACTCCAAACTCGGGTCAGACCTTCAAACTGTTCTGACTTAGTGTGCTATATCTTTTCAGACTGATTTGACTTTCAGATTTCTTAAAAATTAATATTAAAAATCATAAAAATCCCATTGACTTTCATTGTAACAGTTCAAAATGAGCCAAGACTACGGTGGCCCAGTAGTCTACACCAAATAAACTCAAATCTAAATTCCCTAAAGCCTTGGACTCAATTAAACTCCCATTCTATATGTACTTATGAACTCTATCTATCTATCTATCTATCTATCTATCTATCTATCTATCTATCTATCTATCTATCTATCTATCTATCTATCTCTTTCTAACTTATCTATCTATCTATCTATCTATCTATCTATCTATCTATCTATCTATCTGATCTTTCTTCCTTTCTAACTAATCTATCTTTCTTCCTTTCTAACTAATCTATCTTTCTTTCTTTCTAACTAATCTCTTTATTTCTAAACTAATCTATCTTTCTTTCTTTCTAACTAATCTTTCTTTCTAACTAATATTTCCTTCTAACTAATCTATCTTTCTTTCTTTCTAACTAATCTATCTATGTTTCTTTCTAACTAATCTATCTATCTTTCTTTCTAACTAATCTATCTATCTTTCTTTCTAACTAATCTCTTTCTTTCTAACTAATCTCTTTCTTTCTTTCTAACTAATCTCTTTCTTTCTAACTAATCTATCTTTTTTTCTTTCTAACTAATCTATCTTTCTTTCTTTCTAACTAATCTATCTTTCTTTCTTTCTAACTAATCTATCTTTCTTTCTTTCTAACTAATCTATCTTTCTTTCTAACTAATCTATCTTTCTTTCTTATCTATCTATCTATCTATCTATCTATCTATCTATCTATCTATCTATCTATCTATCTATCTATCTATCTATCTATCTTTCTTTCTTTCTAACTAATCTATCTATATATCTTTATTTCTAACTAATCTATCTTTCTTTCTTATCTATCTATCTATCTATCTATCTATCTATCTATCTATCTATCTATCTATCTATCTATCTTTCTTTCTTTCTTTCTTTCTTTCTAACTAATCTATCTTTCTTTATTTCTTTCAAACTAATCTATCTTTCTTTCTTTCTAACTAATCTATCTTTCTTTCTTTCTAACTAATATTTCCTTCTAACTAATCTATCTTTCTTTCTTTCTAACTAATCTATCTATGTTTCTTTCTAACTAATCTCTTTCTTTCTAACTAATCTATCTATCTTTCTTTCTAACTAATCTATCTTTCTTTATTTCTTTCAAACTAATCTATCTTTTTTCTTTCTAACTAATCTATCTTTCTTTCTTTCTAACTAATCTATCTTTCTTTCTTTCTAACTAATCTATCTTTATTTCTTTATTTCTTTCTAACTAATCTATCTTTTTTTCTTTCTAACTAATCTATCTTTCTTTATTTCTTTCAAACTAATCTATCTTTATTTCTTTATTTCTTTCTAACTAATCTATCTATGTTTCTTTCTAACTAATCTATCTTTCTTTCTAACTAATCTATCTATGTTTCTTTCTAAATAATCTATCTATCTTTCTTTCTAACTAATCTCTTTCTTTCTAACTAATCTATCTATCTTTCTTTCTAACTAATCTCTTTCTTTCTAACTAATCTCTTTCTTTCTTTCTAACTAATCTCTTTCTTTCTAACTAATCTATCTTTCTTTCTTTCTAACTACTCTATCTTTCTTTCATTCTAACTAATCTATCTTTCTTTCTAACTAATCTATCTATCTTTCTTTCTAACTAATCTATCTTTCTTTCTTTCTTTCTTGCTAATCTTTTTTCTTTCTTTCTTTCTTACTAATCTATCTTTCTTTCTTTCTTACTAATCTTTTTCTTTCTTTCTTTCTTACTAATCTATCTTTCTTTCTTTCTTACTAATCTATCTTTCTTTCATTCTTACTAATCTTTTTTTCTTTCTTTCTTTCTTACTAATCTATCTTTCTTTCTTTCTTACTAATCTATCTTTCTTTCATTCTTACTAATCTTTTTTTCTTTCTTTCTGTCTTACTAATCTATCTTTCTTTCTTTCTTACTAATCTTTTTTTCTATCTTTCTTTCTTACTAATCTATCTTTCTTTCTTACTAATCTTTTTTTCTTTCTTTCTTTCTAACTAATCTATCTTTCTTTCTTTCTTACTAATCTTGTTTTCTTTCTTTCTTTCTTACTAATCTTTTTTTCTTTCTTTCTTACTAATCTTTTTTCTTTCTTTCTTTCTAACTAATCTATCTTTCTTTCTTACTAATCTATCTTTCTTTCTTTCTTACTAATCTTTTTTTTCTTTCTTTCTAACTAATCTATCTTTCTTTCTTTCTTGCTAATCTTTTTTTCTTTCTTTCTTTCTTACTAATCTATCTTTCTTTCTTTCTAATCTTTTTTCTTTCTTTCTTACTAATCTATCTTTCTTTCTTACTAATCTTTTTTTCTTTCTTTCTTACTAATCTTTTTTCTTTCTTTCTAACTAATCTATCTTTCTTTCTTACTAATCTTTTTTTCTTTCTTTCTTTCTTTCTTACTAATCTTTTTTTCTTTCTTTCTTTCTTTCTAACTAATCTTTTTTTTCTTTCTTTCTAACTAATCTATCTTTCTTTCTTTCTTTCTTGCTAATCTTTTTTCTTTCTTTCTTTCTTACTAATCTATCCTTCTTTCTTTCTTACTAATCTTTTTTTCTTTCTTTCTTACTAATCTATCTTTCTTTCTTTCTTACTAATCTTTTTTTCTTTCTTTCTTACTAATCTTTTTTCTTTCTTTCTAACTAATCTATCTTTCTTTCTTACTAATCTTTTTTTCTTTCTTTCTTTCTTTCTTACTAATCTTTTTTTTCTTTCTTTCTAACTAATCTATCTTTCTTTCTTTCTTTCTTGCTAATCTTTTTTCTTTCTTTCTTACTAATCTTTTTTCTTTCTTTCTTTTTAACTAATCTATCTTTCTTTCTTACTAATCTTTTTTTCTTTCTTTCTTTCTTACTAATCTTTTTTTTCTTTCTTTCTAACTAATCTATCTTTCTTTCTTTCTTGCTAATCTTTTTTTCTTTCTTTCTTTCTTACTAATCTATCTTTCTTTCTTACTAATCTTTTTTTCTTTCTTTCTTACTAATCTTTTTTTCTTTCTTTCTTTCTTTCTTACTAATCTTTTTTTTCTTTCTTTCTAACTAATCTATCTTTCTTTCTTTCTTTCTTGCTAATCTTTTTTTCTTTCTTTCTTTCTAACTAATCTATCTTTCTTTCTTTCTTACTAATCTTTTTTTCTTTCTTTCTTACTAATCTTTTTTCTTTCTTTCTAACTAATCTATCTTTCTTTCTTACTAATCTTTTTTTCTTTCTTTCTTTCTTACTAATCTTTTTTTTCTTTCTTTCTAACTAATCTATCTTTCTTTCTTACTAATCTTTTTTTCTTTCTTTCTTTCTTTCTTACTAATCTTTTTTTTCTTTCTTTCTAACTAATCTATCTTTCTTTCTTTCTTTCTTGCTAATCTTTTTTTCTTTCTTTCTTTCTTACTAATCTATCTTTCTTTCTTTCTTACTAATCTTTTTTTCTTTCTTTCTTACTAATCTTTTTTCTTTCTTTCTTTCTAACTAATCTATCTTTCTTTCTTACTAATCTTTCTTTCTTTCTTACTAATCTTTTTTCTTTCTTTCTAACTAATCTATCTTTCTTTCTTTCTTACTAATCTTTTTCTTTCTTTCTTTCTTACTAATCTATCTTTCTTTCTTACTAATCTATCTTTCTTTCTTTCTAACTAATCTATCTTTCTTTCTTTCTTACTAATCTATCTTTCTTTCTTACTAATCTTTTTTCTCTCTGTCTAACTAATCTATCTATCTTTCTTACTAATCAATCTTTCTCTTACTAATCTATCTTTTTTTCTTTCTTACTAATCTATCTTTCTTTCCTTCTTTCTTTCTAACTAATCTATCTTTCTTTCTTACTAATCTTTTTTTATTTTTTTATTTCTAACTAATCTATCTTTCTTTCTCTTTCTTACTAATCTATCTTTCTTTCTTTCTTACTATTTTTTTCTTTCTTTCTTTCTTACTAATCTATCTTTCTTTCTTTCTTACTAATCTATCTTTCTTTCTTTCTAACTAATCTATCTTTCTTTCTTACTAATCTTTTTTTATTTTTTTATTTCTAACTAATCTATCTTTCTTTCTTTCTTTCTTTCTAACTAATCTATCTTTCTTTCTTTCTTACTAATCTTTTTTTTATCTTTCTTTCTAACTAATCTATCTTTCTTTCTTTCTTACTGAACTATAAACTAATTAAACTTTAAACTAATTTAAACTTTAAACTTCTTCAAACTTATTGGTCCAAACTTTCACAAGCCAACTTAAAGTTTGTCTCGACGAACTTTTTCTAGTTATTATTCTTCTTCTTCTTATTTTTCTTACCCAAAAAATTCTGACTCTAACTCGTCCTAGAGCTTTAACTCTACAAACTCCAAACTCGGGTCAGACCTTCAGACTGTTCTGACTCGGCGTGCTATATCTTTTCAAACTGATTTGACTTTCAGATTTCTTAAAAATTAATATGAAAAATCATAAAAATCCCATTGACTTTCATTGCAACAGTTCAAATTGAGCCAAGACTACGGTGGCCCAGCAGTGGACACCAAATAAACTCAAATCTAAACTCCCTGAAGCCCTAGACTCAATTAAACTACCATTCTATATGTACTAATAAACTTATTATCTATCTATCTATCTATCTATCTATCTATCTATCTATCTATCTATCTATCCATCTATCTCTTTCAACTATCTATCTCTCTTTCTATCTATACATCTCTTTCTTTCTTTCTTTCTAACTAATCTATTTTTTCTTTCATTCTAACTAATCTATCTTTTTTCTTTCTAACTAATCTATCTTTCTTTCTAACTGATCTATCTTTTTTCTTTCTAACTACTCTATCTTTCTTTCATTCTAACTAATCTATCTTTCTTTCTAACTAATCTATCTTTCTTTCTTTCTAACTACTCTATCTTTCTTTCATTCTAACTAATCTATCTTTCTTTCTAACTAATCTATCTTTCTTTCTAACTAATCTATCTTTCTTTCTAACTAATCTATCTTTCTTTCTAACTAATCTTTCTTTCTTTCTAACTACTCTATCTTTCTTTCATTCTAACTAATCTATCTTTCTTTCTAACTAATCTATCTTTCTTTCTAACTAATCTATATATCTTTCTTTCTAACTTATCTATCTTTCTTTCTAACTAATCTATCTTTCTTTCTTTCTAACTACTCTATCTTTCTTTCATTCTAACTAATCTATCTTTCTTTCTAACTAATCTAACTTTCTTTCTAACTAACTAATCTATCTTTCTTTCTTTCTAACAAATCTATTTATCTTTCTTTCTAACTAATCTATCTATCTATCTATCTTTCTTTCTAATCTATCTTTCTTTCTTTCTAACTAATCGAACTTTCTTTCTAACTAATCTATCTTTCTTTCTTTCTAACTACTCTATCTTTCTTTCATTCTAACTAATCTATCTTTCTTTCTAACTAATCTATCTATCTTTCTTTCTAACTAATCTATCTTTCTTTCTTTCTTTCTTGCTAATCTTTTTTCTTTCTTTCTTTCTTACTAATCTATCTTTCTTTCTTTCTTACTAATCTTTTTTTCTTTCTTTCTTTCTTACTAATCTATCTTTCTTTCTTTCTTACTAATCTATCTTTCTTTCATTCTTACTAATCTTTTTTTCTTTCTTTCTTTCTTACTAATCTATCTTTCTTTCTTTCTTACTAATCTATCTTTCTTTCATTCTTACTAATCTTTTTTTCTTTCTTTCTGTCTTACTAATCTATCTTTCTTTATTTCTTACTAATCTTTTTTTCTATCTTTCTTTCTTACTAATCTATCTTTCTTTCTTACTAATCTTTTTTTCTTTCTTTCTTTCTAACTAATCTATCTTTCTTTCTTTCTTACTAATCTTTTTTTCTTTCTTTCTTTCTTACTAATCTATCTTTCTTTCTTTCTTACTAATCTTTTTTTCTTTCTTTCTTACTAATCTTTTTTCTTTCTTTCTTTCTAACTAATCTATCTTTCTTTCTTATTAATCTTTTTTTCTTTCTTTCTTTCTTTCTTTCTTACTAATCTTTTTTTTCTTTCTTTCTAACTAATCTATCTTTCTTTCTTTCTTTCTTTCTTGCTAATCTTTTTTCTTTCTTTCTTTCTTACTAATCTATCTTTCTTTCTTACTAATCTTTTTTTCTTTCTTTCTTACTAATCTTTTTTCTTTCTTTCTTTCTAACTAATCTATCTTTCTTTCTTACTAATCTTTTTTTCTTTCTTTCTTTCTTTCTTACTAATCTTTTTTTTCTTTCTTTCTAACTAATCTATCTTTCTTTCTTTCTTTCTTTCTTGCTAATCTTTTTTCTTTCTTTCTTTCTTACTAATCTATCTTTCTTTCTTTCTTACTAATCTTTTTTCTTTCTTTCTAACTAATCTATCTTTCTTTCTTACTAATCTTTTTTTCTTTCTTTCTTACTAATCTTTTTTTTCTTTCTTTCTAACTAATCTATCTTTCTTTCTTTCTTTCTTGCTAATCTTTCTTTCTTTCTTTCTTTCTTACTAATCTATCTTTCTTTCTTTCTTACTAATCTTTTTTTCTTTCTTTCTTACTAATCTTTTTTCTTTCTTTCTTTCTAACTAATCTATCTTTCTTTCTAACTAATCTATCTTTCTTTCTAACTAATCTATCTTTCTTTCTAACTAATCTTTCTTTCTTTCTAACTACTCTATCTTTCTTTCATTCTAACTAATCTATCTTTCTTTCTAACTAATCTATCTTTCTTTCTAACTAATCTATATATCTTTCTTTCTAACTTATCTATCTTTCTTTCTAACTAATCTATCTTTCTTTCTTTCTAACTACTCTATCTTTCTTTCATTCTAACTAATCTATCTTTCTTTCTAACTAATCTAACTTTCTTTCTAACTAACTAATCTATCTTTCTTTCTTTCTTTCTAACAAATCTATTTATCTTTCTTTCTAACTAATCTATCTATCTATCTATCTTTCTTTCTAATCTATCTTTCTTTCTTTCTAACTAATCGAACTTTCTTTCTAACTAATCTATCTTTCTTTCTTTCTAACTACTCTATCTTTCTTTCATTCTAACTAATCTATCTTTCTTTCTAACTAATCTATCTATCTTTCTTTCTAACTAATCTATCTTTCTTTCTTTCTTTCTTGCTAATCTTTTTTCTTTCTTTCTTTCTTACTAATCTATCTTTCTTTCTTTCTTACTAATCTTTTTTTCTTTCTTTCTTTCTTACTAATCTATCTTTCTTTCTTTCTTACTAATCTATCTTTCTTTCATTCTTACTAATCTTTTTTTCTTTCTTTCTTTCTTACTAATCTATCTTTCTTTCTTTCTTACTAATCTATCTTTCTTTCATTCTTACTAATCTTTTTTTCTTTCTTTCTGTCTTACTAATCTATCTTTCTTTCTTTCTTACTAATCTTTTTTTCTATCTTTCTTTCTTACTAATCTATCTTTCTTTCTTTCTTACTAATCTTTTTTTCTTTCTTTCTTTCTTACTAATCTATCTTTCTTTCTTTCTTACTAATCTTTTTTTCTTTCTTTCTTACTAATCTTTTTTCTTTCTTTCTTTCTAACTAATCTATCTTTCTTTCTTACTAATCTTTTTTTCTTTCTTTCTTTCTTTCTTACTAATCTTTTTATTCTTTCTTTCTAACTAATCTATCTTTCTTTCTTTCTTTCTTTCTTGCTAATCTTTTTTTCTTTCTTTCTTTCTTACTAATCTATCTTTCTTTCTTTCTTACTAATCTTTTTTTCTTTCTTTCTTACTAATCTTTTTTCTTTCTTTCTTTCTAACTAATCTATCTTTCTTTCTTACTAATCTTTTTTTCTTTCTTTCTTTCTTTCTTTCTTTCTTACTAATCTTTTTTTTCTTTCTTTCTAACTAATCTATCTTTCTTTCTTTCTTTCTTGCTAATCTTTTTTCTTTCTTTCTTTCTTACTAATCTATCTTTCTTTCTTTCTTACTAATCTTTTTTCTTTCTTTCTAACTAATCTATCTTTCTTTCTTACTAATCTTTTTTTCTTTCTTTCTTTCTTTCTTTCTTACTAATCTTTTTTTCTTTCTTTCTAACTAATCTATCTTTCTTTCTTTCTTTCTTGCTAATCTTTTTTTCTTTCTTTCTTTCTTACTAATCTATCTTTCTTTCTTTCTTACTAATCTTTTTTTCTTTCTTTCTTACTAATCTTTTTTCTTTCTTTCTTTCTAACTAATCTATCTTTCTTTCTTACTAATCTTTTTTTCTTTCTTTCTTACTAATCTTTTTTCTTTCTTTCTAACTAATCTATCTTTCTTTCTTTCTTACTAATCTTTTTCTTTCTTTCTTTCTTACTAATCTTTCTTTCTTTCTTACTAATCTATCTTTCTTTCTTTCTAACTAATCTATCTTTCTTTCTTTCTTACTAATCTATCTTTCTTTCTTACTAATCTTTTTTCTCTCTTTCTAACTAATCTATCTATCTTTCTTACTAATCAATCTTTCTCTTACTAATGTATCTTTTTTTCTTTCTTACTAATCTATCTTTCTTTCCTTCTTTCTTTCTAACTAATCTATCTTTCTTTCTTACTAATCTTTTTTTATTTTTTTATTTCTAACTAATCTATCTTTCTTTCTCTTTCTTACTAATCTATCTTTCTTTCTTTCTTACTATTTTTTTTTCTTTCTTTCTTTCTTACTAATCTATCTTTCTTTCTTTCTTACTAATCTATCTTTCTTTCTTTCTAACTAATCTATCTTTCTTTCTTACTAATCTTTTTTTATTTTTTTATTTCTAACTAATCTATCTTTCTTTCTTTCTTTCTTTCTTTCTAACTAATCTATCTTTCTTTCTTTCTTACTAATCTTTTTTTCTTTCTTTCTTTCTAACTAATCTATCTTTCTTTCTTTCTTACTGAACTATAAACTAATTAAACTTTAAACTAATTTAAACTTTAAACTTCTTCAAACTTATTGGTCCAAACTTTCACAAGCCAACTTAAAGTTTGTCTCGACGAACTTTTTCTAGTTATTATTATTATTCTTCTGACTCTAAAATTTAAACTCTAACTCGTCCTAGAGCTTTAACTCTACAAACTCCAAACTCGGGTCAGACCTTCAAACTGTTCTGACTTAGTGTGCTATATCTTTTCAGACTGATTTGACTTTCAGATTTCTTAAAAATTAATATTAAAAATCATAAAAATCCCATTGACTTTCATTGTAACAGTTCAAAATGAGCCAAGACTACGGTGGCCCAGTAGTCTACACCAAATAAACTCAAATCTAAATTCCCTAAAGCCTTGGACTCAATTAAACTCCCATTCTATATGTACTTATGAACTCTATCTATCTATCTATCTATCTATCTATCTATCTATCTATCTATCTATCTATCTATCTATCTATCTATCTATCTATCTATCTCTTTCTAACTTATCTATCTATCTATCTATCTATCTATCTATCTATCTATCTATCTATCTGATCTTTCTTCCTTTCTAACTAATCTATCTTTCTTCCTTTCTAACTAATCTATCTTTCTTTCTTTCTAACTAATCTCTTTATTTCTAAACTAATCTATCTTTCTTTCTTTCTAACTAATCTTTCTTTCTAACTAATATTTCCTTCTAACTAATCTATCTTTCTTTCTTTCTAACTAATCTATCTATGTTTCTTTCTAACTAATCTATCTATCTTTCTTTCTAACTAATCTATCTATCTTTCTTTCTAACTAATCTCTTTCTTTCTAACTAATCTCTTTCTTTCTTTCTAACTAATCTCTTTCTTTCTAACTAATCTATCTTTTTTTCTTTCTAACTAATCTATCTTTCTTTCTTTCTAACTAATCTATCTTTCTTTCTTTCTAACTAATCTATCTTTCTTTCTTTCTAACTAATCTATCTTTCTTTCTAACTAATCTATCTTTCTTTCTTATCTATCTATCTATCTATCTATCTATCTATCTATCTATCTATCTATCTATCTATCTATCTATCTATCTATCTATCTATCTATCTATCTATCTATCTATCTATCTATCTTTCTTTCTTTCTAACTAATCTATCTATATATCTTTATTTCTAACTAATCTATCTTTCTTTCTTATCTATCTATCTATCTATCTATCTATCTATCTATCTATCTATCTATCTATCTATCTATCTATCTATCTATCTATCTTTCTTTCTTTCTTTCTTTCTAACTAATCTATCTTTCTTTATTTCTTTCAAACTAATCTATCTTTCTTTCTTTCTAACTAATCTATCTTTCTTTCTTTCTAACTAATATTTCCTTCTAACTAATCTATCTTTCTTTCTTTCTAACTAATCTATCTATGTTTCTTTCTAACTAATCTCTTTCTTTCTAACTAATCTATCTATCTTTCTTTCTAACTAATCTATCTTTCTTTATTTCTTTCAAACTAATCTATCTTTTTTCTTTCTAACTAATCTATCTTTCTTTCTTTCTAACTAATCTATCTTTCTTTCTTTCTAACTAATCTATCTTTATTTCTTTATTTCTTTCTAACTAATCTATCTTTTTTTCTTTCTAACTAATCTATCTTTCTTTATTTCTTTCAAACTAATCTATCTTTATTTCTTTATTTCTTTCTAACTAATCTATCTATGTTTCTTTCTAACTAATCTATCTTTCTTTCTAACTAATCTATCTATGTTTCTTTCTAAATAATCTATCTATCTTTCTTTCTAACTAATCTCTTTCTTTCTAACTAATCTATCTATCTTTCTTTCTAACTAATCTCTTTCTTTCTAACTAATCTCTTTCTTTCTTTCTAACTAATCTCTTTCTTTCTAACTAATCTATCTTTCTTTCTTTCTAACTACTCTATCTTTCTTTCATTCTAACTAATCTATCTTTCTTTCTAACTAATCTATCTATCTTTCTTTCTAACTAATCTATCTTTCTTTCTTTCTTTCTTGCTAATCTTTTTTCTTTCTTTCTTTCTTACTAATCTATCTTTCTTTCTTTCTTACTAATCTTTTTCTTTCTTTCTTTCTTACTAATCTATCTTTCTTTCTTTCTTACTAATCTATCTTTCTTTCATTCTTACTAATCTTTTTTTCTTTCTTTCTTTCTTACTAATCTATCTTTCTTTCTTTCTTACTAATCTATCTTTCTTTCATTCTTACTAATCTTTTTTTCTTTCTTTCTGTCTTACTAATCTATCTTTCTTTCTTTCTTACTAATCTTTTTTTCTATCTTTCTTTCTTACTAATCTATCTTTCTTTCTTACTAATCTTTTTTTCTTTCTTTCTTTCTAACTAATCTATCTTTCTTTCTTTCTTACTAATCTTGTTTTCTTTCTTTCTTTCTTACTAATCTTTTTTTCTTTCTTTCTTACTAATCTTTTTTCTTTCTTTCTTTCTAACTAATCTATCTTTCTTTCTTACTAATCTATCTTTCTTTCTTTCTTACTAATCTTTTTTTTCTTTCTTTCTAACTAATCTATCTTTCTTTCTTTCTTGCTAATCTTTTTTTCTTTCTTTCTTTCTTACTAATCTATCTTTCTTTCTTTCTAATCTTTTTTCTTTCTTTCTTACTAATCTATCTTTCTTTCTTACTAATCTTTTTTTCTTTCTTTCTTACTAATCTTTTTTCTTTCTTTCTAACTAATCTATCTTTCTTTCTTACTAATCTTTTTTTCTTTCTTTCTTTCTTTCTTACTAATCTTTTTTTCTTTCTTTCTTTCTTTCTAACTAATCTTTTTTTTCTTTCTTTCTAACTAATCTATCTTTCTTTCTTTCTTTCTTGCTAATCTTTTTTCTTTCTTTCTTTCTTACTAATCTATCCTTCTTTCTTTCTTACTAATCTTTTTTTCTTTCTTTCTTACTAATCTATCTTTCTTTCTTTCTTACTAATCTTTTTTTCTTTCTTTCTTACTAATCTTTTTTCTTTCTTTCTAACTAATCTATCTTTCTTTCTTACTAATCTTTTTTTCTTTCTTTCTTTCTTTCTTACTAATCTTTTTTTTCTTTCTTTCTAACTAATCTATCTTTCTTTCTTTCTTTCTTGCTAATCTTTTTTCTTTCTTTCTTACTAATCTTTTTTCTTTCTTTCTTTTTAACTAATCTATCTTTCTTTCTTACTAATCTTTTTTTCTTTCTTTCTTTCTTACTAATCTTTTTTTTCTTTCTTTCTAACTAATCTATCTTTCTTTCTTTCTTGCTAATCTTTTTTTCTTTCTTTCTTTCTTACTAATCTATCTTTCTTTCTTACTAATCTTTTTTTCTTTCTTTCTTACTAATCTTTTTTTCTTTCTTTCTTTCTTTCTTACTAATCTTTTTTTTCTTTCTTTCTAACTAATCTATCTTTCTTTCTTTCTTTCTTGCTAATCTTTTTTTCTTTCTTTCTTTCTAACTAATCTATCTTTCTTTCTTTCTTACTAATCTTTTTTTCTTTCTTTCTTACTAATCTTTTTTCTTTCTTTCTAACTAATCTATCTTTCTTTCTTACTAATCTTTTTTTCTTTCTTTCTTTCTTACTAATCTTTTTTTTCTTTCTTTCTAACTAATCTATCTTTCTTTCTTACTAATCTTTTTTTCTTTCTTTCTTTCTTTCTTACTAATCTTTTTTTTCTTTCTTTCTAACTAATCTATCTTTCTTTCTTTCTTTCTTGCTAATCTTTTTTTCTTTCTTTCTTTCTTACTAATCTATCTTTCTTTCTTTCTTACTAATCTTTTTTTCTTTCTTTCTTACTAATCTTTTTTCTTTCTTTCTTTCTAACTAATCTATCTTTCTTTCTTACTAATCTTTCTTTCTTTCTTACTAATCTTTTTTCTTTCTTTCTAACTAATCTATCTTTCTTTCTTTCTTACTAATCTTTTTCTTTCTTTCTTTCTTACTAATCTATCTTTCTTTCTTACTAATCTATCTTTCTTTCTTTCTAACTAATCTATCTTTCTTTCTTTCTTACTAATCTATCTTTCTTTCTTACTAATCTTTTTTCTCTCTGTCTAACTAATCTATCTATCTTTCTTACTAATCAATCTTTCTCTTACTAATCTATCTTTTTTTCTTTCTTACTAATCTATCTTTCTTTCCTTCTTTCTTTCTAACTAATCTATCTTTCTTTCTTACTAATCTTTTTTTATTTTTTTATTTCTAACTAATCTATCTTTCTTTCTCTTTCTTACTAATCTATCTTTCTTTCTTTCTTACTATTTTTTTCTTTCTTTCTTTCTTACTAATCTATCTTTCTTTCTTTCTTACTAATCTATCTTTCTTTCTTTCTAACTAATCTATCTTTCTTTCTTACTAATCTTTTTTTATTTTTTTATTTCTAACTAATCTATCTTTCTTTCTTTCTTTCTTTCTAACTAATCTATCTTTCTTTCTTTCTTACTAATCTTTTTTTTATCTTTCTTTCTAACTAATCTATCTTTCTTTCTTTCTTACTGAACTATAAACTAATTAAACTTTAAACTAATTTAAACTTTAAACTTCTTCAAACTTATTGGTCCAAACTTTCACAAGCCAACTTAAAGTTTGTCTCGACGAACTTTTTCTAGTTATTATTATTCTTCTTACTCAAAATTTACAATTTAAACTCCTCCTAGAGCTTTAACTCCACATACTCCAAACTCGGCTCAGACACTCAAACTGTTCTGACTCGGTATGCTATATCTTTTCAGACTGATTTGACTTTCAGATTTCTTAAAAATTAATATTAAAAATCATAAAAATCCCATTGACTTTCATTGCAGAAGTTCAAATTGAGCCAAGACTACGGTGGCCCAGTAGTGTACAACACAAAAACTCAAATCTAAACTCCCTGAAGCCCTAGACTCAATTAAACTCCCATTCTATTTGTACTAATGAACTTATCTATCTATCTATCTATCTATCTATCTATCTATCTATCTATCTATCTATCTATCTATCTATCTATCTATCTTTCTAACTAATCTATCTTTCTTTCTTTCTATCTAATCTATCTTTATTTCTAACTGATCTATCTATCTTTCTTTCTAACTAATCTATCTAACTAATCTATCTATCTATATCTAACTTATCTTTCTTTCTAATTTATCTATCTATCTATCTATCTATCCATCTTTCTAACTAATCTATCTATCTATCTATCCATCTTTTTAACTAATCTATCTATCTATCTATCTATCTATCTCTAACTTATCTTTCTTTCTAACTAATCTATCTTACTTTCTAACTAATTTATCTTTCTTTCTTTCTAACTAATCTATCTTTCTTTTTTCTAACTAATCTATCTTTCTAGCTAATCTATCTTTCTTTCTATCAAATCCATCTTTCTTTCTTTCTAACTAAGTTATCTTTCTTTCTAACTAATCTATCTTTCTTTCTTTCTAACTAATCTATCTTTCTAACTAATCTATCTTTCTTTCTAACAAATCTCTTTCTTTGTTTTTTAACTAATCTTTCTTTCTAACTAATTTATCTTTCTTTCTAACTAATCTATCTTTCTTTTTTCTAACTAATCTATCATTCTAACTAATCTATCTTTAATTCTAACTAATCTATCATTCTAACTAATCAATCTTTCTTTCTTTCTAACTAATCTATCTTTCTTTCTTTCTAACTAATCTATCTTTCTTTTTTCTAACTAATCTATCATTCTAACTAATCTATCTTTCTTTCTAACTAATCTATCATTCTAACTAATCTATCTTTCTTTCTAACTAATCTATCATTCTAACTAATCAATCTTTCTTTCTTTCTAACTAATCTATCTTTCTTTATTTCTTACTAATCTATCTTTCTTTCTAACTAATCTATCTTTCTTTCTTACTAATCTATCTTTCAGTCTTTCTTTCTAACTAATCTATTTTTCTTTCTAACTAATCTCTTTCTTTCTTTCTAACTAATCTTTCTTTCTTTCTTACTAATCTTTTTTTCTTTCTTTCTTTCTAACTAATCTATCTTTCTTTCTTTCTTTCTAACTAATCTATCTTTCTCACTAATCTATCTTTCTTTCTTTCTTTCTTACTAATCTATATTTCTTTCCTTTTTTCTTTATAACTAATCTCTTTCTTTCTTTCTTACAAATCTTTTTTTCTTTCTTTTTTTCTTTCTAACTAATCTTTTTTTCTTTCTTTCTAACTAATCTATCTTTCTTTCTTTCTCACTTATCTATATTTCTTTCTTTCTTTCTTTCTTTCTTTCTTTCTTTCTAACTAATCTATCTTTCTTTCTTACTAATCTTTTTTTCTTTCTTTCTTTCTAACTAATCTATCTTTCTAACTAATCTTTCTTTCTTTCTTTTTAATTAACTTTCTTTCTTTCTAACTAATCTATCTTTCTATCTTTCTTTCTACCTAATCTATCTTTCTTTTTAATTAACTTTCTTTCTTTCTTTCTTTCTTTCTTTCTTTCTTTCTTTCTTTCAACTAATCTATCTTTCTTTCTAACTAATCTATCTTTCTTTTTCTTTCTAACTAATCTCTTTCTTTCTTTCTTTCTAACTAATCTATCTTTCTTTCTCACTAATCTTTTTTTCGTTTCTTTCTTTCGAACTAATCTATCTATCTCACTAATCTATCTTTCTTTCTTTCTTTCTTTCTTACTAATCTATCTTTCTTTCCTTTTTTCTTTCTAACTAATCTATCTTTCTTTCTTTCTTTCTAACTAATCTTTTTTTCTTTCTTTCTAACTAATCTATCTTTCTTTCTTTCTAACTTATCTATATTTCTTTCTTTCTTTCTTTCTTTCTTTCTAACTAATCTATCTTTCTAACTAATCTTTCTTTCTTTCTTTTTAATTAACTTTCTTTCTTTCTTTCTTTCTAACTAATCTATCTATCTTTCTATCTTTCTTTCTACCTAATCTATCTTTCTTTCTTTCTTTTTAATTAACTTTCTTTCTTTCTAACTAATCTATCTTTCTTTCTTTCTAACTAATCTATCTTTCTTTTTCTTTCTAACTAATCTCTTTCTTTCTTTCTTTCTTTCTAACTAATCTATCTTTCTTTCTCACTAATCTTTTTTTCTTTCTTTCTTTCTAACTAATCTATCTTTCTCACTAATCTATCTTTCTTTCTTTCTTACTAATCTATCTTTCTTTCCTTTTTTCTTTCTAACTAATCTATCTTTCTTTCTTTCTTACTAATCTTTTTTTCTTTCTTTTTTCTAACTAATCTATCTTTCTTTCTTTCTTTCTAACTAATCTTTTTTTCTTTCTTTCTAACTAATCTATCTTTCTTTCTTTCTAACTTATCTATATTTCTTTCTTTCTTTCTTTCTTTCTAACTAATCTTTCTTTCTTTTTAATTAACTTTCTTTCTTTCTTTCTTTCTTTCTAACTAATCTATCTTTCTTTCTTTCTAACTAATCTCTTTCTTTCTTTCTTTCTTTCTAACTAATCTATCTTTCTTTCTCACTAATCTTTTTTCTTTCTTTCTTTCTAACTAATCTATCTATCTTTCTATCTTTCTTACTAATCAATCTTTCTTTCTTTCTTACTAATTTATCTTTCTTTCTTTCTTTCTTACTAATCTGTCTTTCTTTCCTTTTTTCTTTCTAACTAATCTATCTTTCTTTCTTTCTTACAAATTTTTTTTCTTTCTTTTTTTCTAACTAATCTATCTTTCTTTTTTCTAACTAATCTTTTTTCTTTCTTTCTTTCTAACTAATCTATCTTTCTTTCTTTCTTACTAATTTTTTTTTCTTTCTTTTTTTCTAACTAATCTATCTTTCTTTTTTTCTAACTAATCTTTTTTCTTTCTTTCTTTCTAACTAATCTATCTTTCTTTCTTTCTAACTAATCTATCTTTCTATCTTTCTTACTAATCAATCTTTCTTTCTTTCTTACTAATTTATCTTTCTTTCTTTCTTTCTTACTAATCTATCTTTCTTTGCTTTTTTCTTTCTAACTAATCTATCTTTCTTTCTTTCTTACTAATCTTTTTTCTTTCTTTTTTTCTAACTAATCTATCTTTCTTTCTTTCTTTCTTTCTTTCTAACTAATCTTTTTTTCTTTCTTTCTTTCTAACTAATCTATCTTTCTTTCTTTCTAACTTATCTATATTTCTTTCTTTCTTTCTTTCTTACTAATCTATCTTTCTTTCTAACTAATCTATCTTTCTTTCTTTCTTACTAATCTTTTTTTCTTTCTTTCTTTCTAACTAATCTATCTTTCTTTCTTTCTTACTAAACTATAAACTAATTAAACTGTAAACTTCTTTAAACTTCTTCAAACTTATTGGTCCAAACTTTCACAAGCCAACTTAAAGTTTGTCTCGACGAACTTTTTCTAGTTATTATTATTATTATTATTATTAATGTTGAATAATGTGTTTTTTAAACGCAAACCTAATCATAATTATCATGAATTATTATCTTTATATAATATAATTCAATCCATCATAGCTGAAAAAAAATTCAAAAACAAAGATACTTTTTTTGCTTTATAAACCTAATATCCAGTATTGTGTGTAGCCATGAAATAATAAAGGCTTATTAATTGATAAAAGACTGCCATGATCATCCCAGACCTTTATTGAGTTACTGTCTACATTCCACAGTTTGAGATGGTGCATATGTGGCTAAATATTGTTCTAGTGTATTTGAATCCAACAGCATGACGTTTTCCTTGATCTTTTTATTGTAGTTCTCCAGCCACAGACCCCAGGGCAGCAGCGATGGCAACAGCGGTCTGTACAGCGCAAGCAAGAATGGATCTGAGAACATCAGGACAAGCCTCCCCGTCTCCCAGAGCTCAGACTCCTTCAACAACAGGAAAGAATCCAACCTGGACCTTCCTCCTGTCCTCACGATTCGATCTCCATCACCTGGCCTAGACAGCATGAAGTTTAGGCCGTCATCTCCCAGTCCTTTAACCCAGCAGCACTCCCCTTTCATGACTCGTAAAGACAACTCAGAGTCACGATATCCCGTCGACCAAAAGATACCCCCTAATATGTCTCCAAATACATTGAGACGAATGCCGCAGAGGTCTCAGGAACGAAGCACGAGAGGATCGCTGAGCTATGTGGAACTGTCGCCCTTATCCAGCCCCACATACGACAGTAAATCATCTCGCAGCTTGCTTCAGCCCTCATCTAGCCCCATGTCTCCCATGAGCAGGTCACCCAGGCTGGATCGAGCTCCTTCCCCTCAGCCTTTCAGTCAACCGTCAGCCAGTACGCTGCCACGCAACTTCCAGTCATTCAGACCAGGTATTTGGGATTTTGAGTGCAATAAATGCATGTAAATAAACACTCTTAAATGAAAAAAATCGGGGGGAAAAAACACCCAACCATGCATTAAATAACATAGGAAGTGAATACAGGTCATTTTAGACCCATGTTGTGCATTAGAAGAGATTTGCATTGCTTGTGCATCAAAGGGTTAAAAATAAAGATTCTTTATTGCCATTTGCAGTTCCATGAAGAATCTTTAACAACTATAGAATCTTTCAATTGCACTAAAAGGTTCTTTATGGTGGAAAATGATTCTTTCGATTTTTCTTCATAATGATTCTTGTGCAGTGTGTACAGTGGGCACCACAGGTCTTTGGTTGGTGGGAAAGTTGTCTGTTTGCTTTGTTTGGTTTATCGTTTGTTCCCTCATCGGTTCTTTCTTCCATCTCCTTTCAGAAGAGGGAATGCAGAGGCAGAAGAACCCCTGGAACGAGACTGACCTGGATTCATACGAGAGAAAGCCTCACCACACATATGATAGTAAGTTCTGTTGCACAATTTACACAGAATTTAAAAGTAATGTAAACACACAATTACTCACGTTTCTTTCATAAAATTGCATTGTTTAGTAGTAAATCTGGAGGCAACATTGTGCAACAATTAACAGAAATTAATAATCAAAGACCTGTTTTTGTTCATTCAGATATTTTCATTGAAATAGAGTGCCTGTTTTATACTTATTTCAGAATATAAAAATAATATTAAACAATTTTATTAAACTATATCAGACTTTACATTGACTGCTACGTGAGACAATTTTTAATTTTTTTTAAATTAATTTTACATGCATGTTAAGTGAATACTGAAAAAGTAAGTAATTTACTAATTTACCAGTCACATAATATTGCTTCTGTGTAACAAACACATTTAACCATTCATAATATACAAAAAATGTATGACTTTAAGAGCTCTAAAAGTTTACAATATTAATAATAATATACAATAAATATAGTCCTGTACACAATCTTTAAAGTTTTAAAATCCAAGATGTATTATGACAAAGAAAATACTTTTTATTGGTTTATTCAAAGTCATACCTTCATTATTAAGCATTTTATCGCTATATCACGTGCTTGCAAAGTGGGTTTGTTACCAAGAGGCAACATCATGCAGAAGACTGGGTTAACTGTAAGCACAAGTCACTCTCTTAATGTCAATTCTTCATTAATGATGTGTTTTGCTCTGTGTTGTAGAGAATGAGTGGATCAGACCAGCTGTACCCAACAGCAACTGGAAAGAATCGAACCTGGATGCTCCTTCCACCAAAAAGGTGTGTAAACTTTGGCGTGTGTGTAAAATCGTTTTTTGGTGTCAGTCTTAATTGCCCAAGGCATTATTACTATAAATGTCATTGTTAAATTATCTGGATTATCTGGATCAACTGAAACCCGTTGACATTTTCTCTCTTTCTCTTCCACAGAATGCTTTTTTAGGGTTGCTTTTTGACAATAGGTTAACAACTGTATTGTAACTTGTTAATACTATAACAACCAATTAAAAAAAGTTTATATGTAATTATTCCTTAGGATTTCCAGGTATAAGAAACAAGTTTAGACAATTCCCATGAAACAGGGAACAGCTGTCATAATAATAATAATAATAATACTACTACAGTGTAACTGACAGAATGTGAAGAATTTCTATGTTCTCTAATTCTCACTCTGTCTTCAGGATACCGCTCCCCGTTCTCTCCCATCATCTCACAGCTCGCTCCCGAGAAACACTCGTATCTCAGTGCCCCCTGACCTCTCCTCAAACCCCAGCTCAGCGTACAGCTCTCAGCAAATCATCTCCCGGATCCCCGTCCCCCCTCCCAGCTCTGAAGTCCGTCAGCACAGGCCCATCCCGCTTTCCTTCATCATGAGGATCCAAAACCCTGGCTACAACCTATACACCCCTGGCCCAATAGGAGAGCCCCATCAAGGGATTTACCAGCAACACCCCCCCCTGCCCCGAGAATACCTGCGGCACAACCAGACGCCTCAACCTCAGCAAGCTCAAAGACAGACTCCCTACTATAGAGAAGGTACCCGCTACCAGATGGCATGAGTGGGCCAACGGGCACTCGGTGACGTGACACACACTAGTCATTTATTCAAAAACACAGTTCATACTTACAGTGACTTGAAGAAACCTTTCATGAGCATGTTTTTAATTTCTGAATTAAAATTCATTTTGATTTTGTTTTTGAAGGCATGAAGTCAATTAAAAACTAAAACAATGTTTAAAATTAATTCTTGAAATAAAATCTCATGTGTAGTTTAGCAGGGTCTTTTATTAATATTTATTTCAAAACTGATTATTAATGTTTGAATACTAATGTTTAGTTATATACTGTATATATATATATATATATATATATATATATATACTGTATATATACACAGTATACACACGGTATATATTTTCATTTGTATTATGACAGAAAAACAGACGGCTAAATCAAAATCATATGGTTCAACCATCACAGAAAAAGACATAAATCATAAAGTAGACCCCCTGCAGTCTATTACAATAGCAGATCATTTGACCATTGCATGACCAAGACAACATTAGTTTTAAAATGTAATGTTGTTTGCAACTTCCCAAAAAGTTGATATTTGTAAATTGATTTGTGAATAGAAAAAACTTTTTCCTTGAAAAATCTATTTCATTTTTCCTTTGAAAATACTGATTGGATTGAATTGAATTGAAATTGAAAGCATTTATTGTCATTGTATTTGCATACAATGAAATTATGAGCGCTTATGCATTTTTATGTGTGTTTTCAAGAAAATGTGTTATTACTTTTAACTTGATGGTTACATAACATATTTGTCATGTGACGTGACACACACTATTCGTTTATTCAAAAACACAGTTCATACGTATAGTGACTTGAATAAACCTTTCGTGAGCATGTTTTTAATTTCTGAATTAAAATTAATTTTGATTGATTTTGTTTAATAACCTATGTGATGTCATTAAATTGAAGAATATCTTTTAAAACCATCAATACAAAGATTACATTTCAACTGGGCACATGCAGCTACATTTTTAAATGTTTATTATTATTTTTATTATTCAGGGTTCCAACACAGTTTAGAAAAGTATGGACTTTTTTATTTGTTATTTTTCCATACTTATCTAGACTATGATCCAGATCTGGAAACTACTCAGAGTATGGACAAATATTTGTGTTTCCAGACTATTGCCCCCATTCAATTTTCTAAAATATAAAATTAAAACTGTATCATACAAGCAGGGTGTTTTCATGGCAATTGTTTGGTGATCAATGAAAAACCCAGAGAAAATACGAATATTTACAGATGCATGTACTATATTACCAAATATAACGGTGAAAATAGTGCTGTATGATCCATTTATGTTAAATATGGTCTGAAAAATCTACAGAGAGGTTTGGAAATTTCAGTCTGGGAAAGTATGGAATTTTGAAATGTATTGCACACGTTTATTTGCAATTTAAAATGCTATTTTTTTTTTGTTCGTTGGTTTCTTAAAAACAGTACTTTACCCTGGAGATGTTGAAGCTGAGCTTGAGAAACGAGACACAAGTAAACCAGAAGGCCCTGTGTTCGTGAAACCAGACGGAGAGGCTAAAGTGGAGGATTTCGACATGCCCCCTCGTCCTCTCAGTCCCACACGTCTCCAGCCAGTGGTGGCTCCTCAGTCAGACCTGGACACGGACCTAGACGAAGTGATGCGCATTCGGGCCGAGTTCCCCAGGGCCCTGAAGAGACGCGGCTCAGCCGAAGTTCCTCAGCCCCAGTATGACCTGCCCATTTCCCAGTCCAACCCTTACAAGATGTTTATGAATAAACTGCTTCGCAGGAAGACCATCCGCATCAAGGAAGAACCAGTTGCTGAAAGCGCCAGCTCTTCAGATGAAGAAGAGAGTCCCAAATCTGCTGTGACAATAGATCCAATTCCAATCACAGAGATACAGGTCTCTCCTGAACAGAAGGTGAGAGGCAGACAGATTACATATTGCTCAGTAACAGTGGACACCAATGACAGTTAAGAGGATATTTGATTTTAATCTGGTCTTACAGGGCATTCACTCTATCTTACGGAAGGGCAGCAAAGCCAATAAATCCTCCATCCGTAGAGCTCACTTGAGCCCACTGGTTCTGATGTTGGACGGGTCCTTAGTAGGAGAGTTGGAAACTGTACAGAGGGCTGCACAGGAGGTATGTGTCACTGCTTTGGGATTCGGCTGCTACCGAAGTATGGTTGCTTACAGGTGCTGGAAACTTGCATCAGCACTGTATAGGGTTTCTTTCAGTCTGGGGTGACCGCACACAACAATAAATGCAAAAAAAAAAAAAACAGACCGCGCACAACTGGGTCTTGAGTGTGTTTGTCGTTACATACCGTTATTGACGATAACCATACGACGGAATTTTTCGGCTTTCCTTGTTTTCACTGTTATATGGTATGTGACGGCGCTATTACGCAACCTCTGAAAGAGTAGAGAGAATCTCCAGATCAAAACAGGCAAAAAATTAGCAGAAACAAGAGATAAAAGCATTGCTTATGCACGTTGTGGTCTTTGAAAATTACATGATTTTTCTCAGCTTTTTGTTCTTTTTTTACATTTACATTTGACATGTATTCATTTAGCTGACGCTTTTATCCAAAGCAACTTACAAATGAGAACCATAGAAGCAGTGAAACTAACAGCAGGACAACAAAATATAAGTGCTATAACCTTTCTCAGTTTAATCTAACGCAGAACCCGTAAAGTTTTTTTTTATATATATATATATATATATAGAAAGGAAGAGAAAGTGTTAGTATTACTGGAGCAAGTGCTGCCGAAAGAGATGCGTCTTCAACCGTTTGTTGAAAATGGCTACGGACTCAGCAGCTCTGGTTGAGCAGGGAACGGTCATGGTAAAGGTCCGAGAAAGAGATTTTGTGCCTCTTTGACGTGGCACCACAAGACGACGTTCGCTTGCAGAGCGCAAGTTTCTGGATGGGACATAAGTCTGAAGTAATACGTTTAGGTAAAAGGGGAGCAGAGCCAGTGGTTGTTCTGTAGGCAAGCGTCAGTGACTTGAATTTGATGCGCAACCATTTACATTTTTTGAGGAGAGGAGTTCTGTGTGCTCTCTTCGGCTCGTTAAAGACCAATGAAGCTTACCCACATTCAAGTGTTGATGAAAATAATAATGCATGAAGCTAGCATAAAACTGAAGTGCACTTGTGTGTCCCTGTATAGATGAGCGACCCAAGCCAGTCTAATGATGAAGGCATCACGGCCCTTCACAATGCCATCTGCGGCGGACACTCACAAGTGGTGGAGTTCCTGGTGCGGATAGGGGCGAACGTTAGCGCTCCGGACAGTCACGGATGGTGAGTGATCAGTTTAACAAGTGTGTATATATATATACAGTATGTGCTTATGTCTTTGCTTATGTATGTATATTCACTCTCATCTCATTGGCAGGTCGCCTCTGCACTGTGCTGCATCCTGTAATGAGCGTAAAATGTGTGAGTTTCTGGTTCGTAACGGAGCAGCGGTGATGGCCGTGACAGACAGCGATGGGGCCACAGCGTCCCAGAAGTGTGACCCGTACGCCCCGGGCTTCGAGGAGTGTGAGGGCTTCCTGAGAGGTGAGGATGGTTTCATGAGAAAACAACCTTAACACACATCACTTGTGTACAGAGGTAAACTAAATGGCGCAACACAAGTTTTTACAGGCGTAACGCCTACATGTGTGTTAACTCCCAGCAATAAATTTAGCATGTCACAATGAGCTGTGCATTCCTGAGTTAATAGTGCCATCTGCTCAAATGGGTTGGAAACAACGGTCAGTACAAGTCAGGCAATTCATAAACTGTAGGGTGGAGATGACATGCAATACACCCTTGTGTAACTCATCAACACTAATCTGAGCACAGTCATGTATGCAACAGTTTAATTTGCTGCTGCCAGCATTATTTACAGTTTCACGTGTGTGTTTTGTTTAGGTGTGGAGGAAGCGATGGGCGTAGAGAACAGTGGGGTGGTGTACGCTCTATGGGGATATCCAGCGCAGGCTCCTGATGAACTGAGCTTCAGAGAAGGAGACATGGTGACCATCCTGCAGAAGCCTGAGGGGGTGGGCTGGTGGTGGGCTTCACTGTGTGGCAGAGAGGGCTTCGTACCAAACAACTACTTTGGGGTAAGAAGAGCTCATTTACACGACAAATTAGTTACTGTTAGTTACTGTTATTACTATAGTAAGTACATGTACCATTATGTTGTTGGAAAATGGATGGCCTTTGTATCAAAATTAAAAAAAAATTACAACTTTTCAGCCGTTGCAGTAGGTGCAGTAAACAATTTCCGGGAAACGCTGTTTAAAGTGGATCGGACTGAGCAGCACAGCACACTTGTAGCCAATCATTAGTAGGGGGCGTGTCCACTCATGATGGGGGAGGAGAGTGAGCCAATCAGTGGTAGGGGGCGTGTCCACTCATGATGGGGAGGAGAGTGAGCCAATCAGCAGTAGAGGGTGTGTCCACTCATGATGGGGGAGGAGAGTGAGCAAATCAGTGGTAGGGGGCGTGTCCACTCATGATGGGGGAGGAGAGTGAGCCAATCAGCAGTAGAGGGTGTGTCCACTCATAATAATAATAATAATAATCCGTTACATTTATATAGCGCTTTATCTGGGACCTCAAAGCGCTTTACATAGAAGGGGGTAATCTCCTCAACCACCACCCTCATGATGGGGAAGAGAGTGAGCCAATCAGCAGTAGAGGGTGTGTCCACTCATGATGGGGAAGAGAGTGAGCCAATCAGCAGTAGAGGGTGTGTCCACTCATGATGGGGAAGAGAGTGAGCCTATCAGCAGTAGAGGGTGTGTCCACTCATGGTGGGGGAGGAGAGAGAGTGAGTGAGCAGGAGTGAGATTTGAAGAAAAAATTGTAGAAAGAGAGATGGCTGATAGACATAAAAAAAAGAGAAAAAGTAATATCACTAGAAAAAGAAGGGTTATGATCAGGCAAGAGCTTTAGGACCCGCGTTAAACATAAGTAAGGTTGGTTTTGCTATGTTTTACAGAACTGATGCTGTTTTTGTAATGTTATCTATAGTAACAGGACAGTTTTGAGTATCATTGTTTGTCTGGAGCTGCTGCAGACTAACCAACAACTCTTATTGTATATACTCTTGTGTACTCTGTTTGTTTGGGTTGATTTCAAATATCAACAGTTTTTCTCATAAATCACTTACTGCACCTTTAAAGCTAGTAGGTCACCTTGGCCTAGTAACAAACCAGATACCATGTTCCAAAAACCAGTTTAAACTAGTACAGTATGAAATATTATTCCAAACCTTTCTACAATGTTTATAGAAGAAATTAAAACACAAAAGATGTGCTGGTGTCTTCCACTGCAATGTTTAAAATGCTGTTTGTCTGGTCAAGTGTAGAAACTTTTTTTTTGTCATACATTCCAATTATTTTGAATCAGTCTTTAAATGTAATTTTGTCTTTTCTTGTTCTCTCACATGCAGCTTTTTCCAAAAGCACGGCCTAAGTCACTCTGCTGAACCCATCCTGTAACATAAAAGACAAAAGCGATCAGTGCATCTGAATCATGCCAACCAAGTCTGAACACAGGTTTCACATGTGTGTTTGAATATGTGTAAGATTGTTTTCTCTTCTGTCTTGTATAATGGACAGCTATGATGGGATTGTAGTTCAATCCCATCAAATTTCAGTTCAGTTTTCACTATAAGAACACCATGACAAAGTCACTTCACTGGGAATAGTGGATATATAAGTTTATATAGACCTTACCAATGGTAAAACTGTCATTAATAAAAATGTATCTTGTAAATCAGAGCATGCTGCCTATATCATGTGAGAGTAGGGACTTAGTTTCATTGTATAAGCAAACTGGACTGGATTAGATAATAAATGTACAAAAGTCTTATTAGTTTGTTTGGAAAGGCTCATTCTCTGCCCTGACTTATGTTTTTCAGCACTGAGCAGAAAGGAATTCATCAGTCTGTCAGTATTGCTTTTTATGCATATTTTCACATTTGTTTTATCAGTTGTTAATAATCAGTAATGTTGCATAAATGCAAAAAGGGGATTTTAGAGATGCATTTGAATAACTAGTGTCCTAACTCAGCTTTTATTCTTTCTTCTTCTTCTTTTTTTTTTTTTTTTTTTTACAGTATTCCACACCAAAATGTTAGCTTTTTATTTTTTATGTAACTTTTAACTTGCTATTTCTATCTTTTTTCATAGTGACCTTTATGTAGTATAAACTATGAGTGAAAGTTCTCCTCTCATAACAATATGCTCTCCGTGTGGGTTGTATATTAAATATTTGCTTTGATGTGAGGGAAGTTTGCTTTAGAGGTGTGTGTGCGCGCGAGTGAGTGTTTGTTTGGTTTGATTGGCCTTGTTGAATCCACTGACTGTGACTGTTAAGAAGACAATGACAAATTGTTACTCTTTGTAATACTCTTGCACAAAAGAAACATAAATAAATACTAATTGTACATGTGTGGTTTGTTTGAATCTTTACTGGACATACATAATTGCTAGCTCGTTGCACACAGGATTACAAACTGCATGCAAGCCACCAGCAGAGGGCAAAGCCCAGTCATTTTTGAAGTCACACAAATCACACTTGCACCCATCACCCCTAGAGGTCCCCCAAGCAGCATTCTCATTCATTCGTGTGTGAATGGTGGGGTGGGGGAGAAGTCTGCAAATGATATATGAGCTTAATTTTCTTCAAACTCTTTGTCAGGTATAAATCCAATGTATTTTGATTAATGAGTTTTAAAGATTATATAGAGATTGGGAATATAGCCTATAATTTGAAGCATATTTGATTAATCAATTATTTAGCATTATTATGTTTACTCTGGTTTAATTAAGGCAAAACAAGCTAGTAATTAATCTTGTTAATTAAGTTCCAGAGGATTCTTTTGATCAGCCTGCTATCAGATAGACTCGTTCATTTCACCTCACTCAAAAGATGCATGCTGACTTTATGTGATGAAAGAATTTCATATATGCAAATATAATTCTGGGCATAGCCTGTTAATAACACAAAGCCACCACCTACACTGGAAGAACTGGAGTGTCATCCAGAGCTTTTATTATCTATTTGCTTGTGTGGTAAGATTACATAAGTCTCGAGGGGCTTTATTCTCCTGAATACAGTGTTCGGAGAACCATGGACTAAGTAAACATCACTGTGCACTAATATAGTCACAGCTGGGTACTCGTTTATGGAGCGAAAATATATGTACTTGTATAACAATGGCAGATGTCCTCAGCGCATGGTGCGATTCTTATGCGTTATTTTTTATAAAGTGTGTAATAAATATCGATTAGCCTATAAATTCATTGTTTAAATAGTTTTATAATAAACAAATCACCACTCATACGTACTATACGTTCATGTTTCTCGTATCACTCCGCGATCTCGCTCTCGTTACAAACTCAAGTTTGGAACTTAAAGGTGCTCTAAGTAACTTTTTTACCTTAACTGAACAGCTTCAGAGTCAGTGGAATGGTTATATTACTTATTTTGGGTTGAATGGTGGTGGTTTCGCACCCCCCTGGTGCTCGAGAGCGGAAAAACCGCACTTGCAACTTTGGGCCGGCGGGCCGCCGGCCTCGCCGTCAGGAAGTATCGCGTGATATCAGGTCTCGCGATGTAACGAATTGCTTGACGGCACTGCACACGTACACGCCCCCATTCAAGCACCGGCTAGCTATAAGCAAAGAGCAAGATAGATTGAGTTATGGCTGAGCCTGTAAAAATGAAGCAGAAAGCTAGGAAATCGTTGTCGGAGGACCAACGAAAGAGGAAACGGGAGACTGACCGAGCAAGAAGTCAGACTCGAGTAAATATCGGACCGGCTTTTTCAGAATGGCGAAAACTGAGAGAAACAGAAGCCTGCAAAACGGATGCTGAGCTGGCCTTCTTGCTGTTGCACTTGCAAGTATCTTTGGAATAAAATGTGTTTTAATATTTAAATTTCAAGTAATTGTGACCTCAGGATGTTTGCTATTGTCTGTAAAGGTTTTTATTATGATCGCTGTCTGTTACGGGCTTACTAGTACGCATAGTACTATAACTATGATGTTAGCATTGTCATTAGCAAACACATTTAATTTCTGTAGTTGTTTGGCCGTTCCTCTGTCGGTTTTAAATGTGTAACTTCGTTCGCAAATAAATAGATATCAAATTCTTCAAATCAAGACACCGGTGTATCCTGCCCGCGTCTAAATGGCTAGCGGAGATTTTGGCTTGATCTAGCTAGATGGATGCTGCCCTTCTATGTGTCTAATTTAGCTTGTGTACTCAGACGAGGCTGAGGTTGACGTTGCAATATCACAAAACAGTTGACGTACATTACAGAAATGAGTTGAATTACGATGGCCTAAGTCAACGTGTCTGATAATAGGCAATAATAAACATGTTGCACATACCATGATCGAGCTAGAAAAAACGTTCTGATGTTTTCTTAGACAAGCAAAGGTAAACCGTCATTCTACCAGATGAACTTATAGACCTTGCTAATATAAATTTAGACAAATTAGCCTCCGATATATATATTTTTTATGCTCGTGCCCACTCTCCCCAAAAAACAACAACACGAAAGCAGTAGTTTGCCTTGTTCATATTGTTCGTTCCCGGTAAAAATACTAGTATGCATGACAACACAATAAAAATTAAAAAATCGCCATCAGTTGGAAAGAAAATATTGCTTTTCTTACCTCGGGAGACATAGGCCTAACTGGTTTTGAAATAGCCGGTTCCTGCTCAGCTGGGTTGACAGCTGATCAGCTGGGTTGCTCGTGGCGAGGGGGAGGAACAACAGTTCGTTTTTACGACAGTGTGTTTGAAAGCATTTACTACCAGACACCAGGGGGGGGCGTCGTAGAGAAAAAACACCCAGTTCTGCCTTGTGTCCCTTTAATTGCGCCTTTTTGCGTTTGAAACGATGCGGCTTCATCTAGGGAAGTAATAGACAAGTGAAATAAGGCACACAAAAAAGTTAATTTAGACCGTATTATTTCTTTCTTTCACCGTTTAACTCAGACAAGCAAACGAAAACTGCTCAGAAGAACACAAACCGGTAAGAGACTCAACAAAATAATGTGTGACTGTGAGAGAAACTTTAGAGAAAGAGAACACAGCTGAATGCAGGTTAACATATAGGCCTCATTTTGTTTTACGGAAGTTGCGAATGCGATTGTGTTTTCTTCCTTGTTGTAACGTAACCGAATGAATTGAAACTGCTTCCCGAACCAGCAGGGACTTGATTTTAGAAATCGCGAATTGATTGGATCATTGTGGTTTGATATTGCCATGATCTTACCCTGTGTGTGAACACACAGTCATTCTCATGCGAGTGTATGATTGTTTCGTTCATCAGAGAAAAGGACATGTTACTGCAAGTGGGAGGGTAAGTTTACAAGGAATAATATAAATCAATAAATATAATACAACAATGATAATAATATACACAGGTAAATCATTTAGGCCTATAATAAATACAGTAGGCCTACATGCCATATTGTCCATTTTGATTTCATGGTGATCCATTTATTATGCCACTCTTTGGAATACTTGATTCTGATCGGCCAAAGGCATCATGTGAATTTGCTTATTGGATTAGATTATCTTGTTTCGTACAAAAGTGTGGAGCAAAAAGGAAAAATTATATTTCTCTCGCAAAAGCATTGCATTTTCCCAAAGAAAATTTCCAGACGCCCATGAAGAATATATATCAGGCCTGCCGTCAAGGGGGGGCTATGATGATTTCAAGACACACCCACGAATACAATTTCAACCCTCAAGCCCCCCTGAGAATGATAAAAGTGTGTCCTGGTGCCAGGACTGATTCATATACATGCATAGAAGAACAAACCAATGTTCATCCCTCCCTGTGAGAGGTGTGTTTGATGTAGGACTGGTGCTGTTGTGATGGGGCTTTGTATCGAATGGTGATTGTGTGAAGGTAGAACTCATTTGATGCCTCATTGGAACCCCATTATGATGGAGGGAAGGGAGAATAGAGTGCTTTGGAAAACTCGAACAGAGAGAGCGTGCCCCCTTCAGCAACAAACCAAACCTCATATCCACAGGCACACCTGAATGCTTTTCAGCTTTTTTTAGTCTCTCTCTCTCTCCCACTTTTCTGACCTCATCCCTTTATTTCCCATACCTCGTTTTTTTGCCTTGTTGAGTTCCACTCCACTGCCAGCCATCATCTGCTTCATTCTCTCTTGATTCTCTCACTGTCTTGTTCCTTCTGTGTTTTTTCTTCTCTGTCTCTCCCCCTGTTTTTCCCTTCCCCTTTCTCAGACACACACTGTTAGTCTAGAGATGAGTTGGCCATTATTAAAGATGGCATTTTGGCCCATCAGCTCCTGACAGGCCCACTTGACGTGACAAGATGGTGTACGTGCACCTCAAAACAAATAAATGTGTAATCAGCCTCCAACAGATGGGCTTTTCCGGTGTCTATAAAGGAAAAAATAGAGAGAAAAAAATGATTGGAGTGGAAAAATGGTATGGTAGAAATGAAAGACTGTTCTGTTTCTTTATCTCTTCCTCCTTCTTCATGTGTAAATTGAGAAAAGGAAACCTGTCAGATGAATATGAAGGTAATCCATATTTGAGTGTGTAAAATTAATAGCAGAAGGATAAGTTATTGGTGTACATGACCAAATGCATCATAAAGTCTAATTATCGGACATATGTGCACATGACATTACCTCAGATGAAACTCTCTATCGACAGCGTACTGATGACTGATTTCAGGCCTGTCCATTCAAACAAAAAAAAAACAAAAAATAATAATCTGATGATTTTTGATGAAAAATCTATATTTATATAGTTCCCACAGAAACACTCCAAAATCTTATAGAAAGTCTTCCCAGAAGAGTAGAAGATGTTGTAGCTGCAAATGGGGGATTAACTAAATTTTAATGTCAATGTATTTATAATACAATGTAATTACAGTCCCTGTTGGTGCAAAGGTCAGGTGTCCCAATACTTTTCTCCATATTTGATATTTCTTTTAGTTTTAGTAATTTTAGTGCTTCAACTTATTTCTGTTAGTCGCCATCTTAAGTTTTACATCTAATATTCATATTTTATTTCAATTACCTACTGATTTTTAATAGTTTTAGCTAACCAAAACAACACTGGCCCTCACACAAGCTATCACACACACACATCACCCAGACGGCCCCTCCTCGCACCAGATCCCTGTCCCTGAAGTCATAAATGTTGAATGTTCATCTTTAAAGTATTAAAGGCCATGTGCTGAGTAATTACCACAGAAGATATTAGCTTTATAAGATGGACACTTGGGAGATCTTTCTGTAAACAAGCACATTTCACAATGCATTATGCACAGGGCAGACAATGCGAGTGGCACACATATGGACGGGGGCTGGTATGAGTAACAAAAACACACTGACTGACTGCAAATGATGCCATTACTACATTTTATAACGCTTTTCATTTTCCTTTTAAGAGCGTTTAATCAGTGCTTGTGCCTCAGTGAACAGATTCAGTGAACCTAATTAAAAAAATGAAATCATCTTGTTTGTTTAACATGATGAACATGAAATGATTGCATCAGTAATTGTGGCAACACAAACCCTATGACAAAACTATGATAAACCAAAATACACAGCACAGTAACATAGCACTTGAGGAGACTGTTATGTTGAGAAGAATTTATATTACATAAGTCTAAATTTGTATTAGATGGAATAATTACTTTTTTGAAAAGAATATGTATTTTATTTTTCTAGTGGTTAGATACTAATTGTAACATTTTGTATTTTCCATGTTCCAAGGAAAACTATAATGCTTCAAAAACCAGTCATTTTTAACATTTATTTTCATATCTTCAATTCAACACTTTATTATTCTGTTGTTTGGCAGGATGAAATTGCATTTAGATGATGAGATTCAAATGTCAACAAATAGCCTCTCTGTATTTACTGTGTTCTCGCAGTGCACCCTATAAATGAAGAATACACAATTATTTTTACTTCATGCGTGTACTGTAGCATTTGTAGGCATATATATAAGTAAATAACTTAACGCTTGAGACAAATGAACGCTGCCACATGTTTGTTTTTTAATGACTGTTAACTTAATATGCAACATGACATCATGACTTTGCGTAAACACGGCACTTTCAAATAAAGTGGCGTGTTATCTATACGAATTTTGAGCTATCCGCGTGTATGTCCACGCCGAAACGAACCGTCATCTTTTGCGTGTGTGGCTACGCCGTTAAAGGTCCGAGCGAAACGAAGCAAAATGTACATCTACATTTTTTCCCCTAGGATGGTAGGGAAAGACTCATAAATGGTATTAACCCCAGTGACGGGTAGGTTTAGGGACGGGGTTGGGGTAGGTCATATATTTATATATACAGTAATAACGTTAAGTCAACGGCGTTGATAAACACGCTGAAAAGCGATTATGCGTGTTGATAGCACGCCAAAAATGGACATACGAATTGGCGTGTCATACATGCGCCATTTCATGAGATCAGTCTGTAATATGTGTTTACGGTATTGGTTCAAGCCTTAATTATGGGTTCAGATACCTACCCAAAAGTACGCCCTATAATTTGCACTGTATGTATAGATATTAAACATCTCATCAGTATGACACACACACACACACACACACACACTCTCAGCATGCATTAGTCCGTGAGGCTCACAAAATAGGGCAAAAGAGACAGTGAGTGCCATATAAAAATATCTTCCCATCATTTCCCCTCTTCTTCTTCATCTTCTCTCCACTCTCCCTGTTTTTCTCTTTATCTCCAGCTCCGCTCTTCATACCCTCCTGTCCCTCTCTCTGTTCCTCTGGAGTAATGAATAATAGAGGGATGCTTGTCTTCTCTCCCTCCTCCGGTTAATCAGGCCTCGCCTGACTGCCCTTTCTGTCCCCTCCTTTCCTCTCTCGCAACCGTTCTTTAATAAATCATTCAGAGTTTCAGGACGACAGCAGCCGCAAGTGGAGGAGAACACCACTAAAGACCTCCACATCCACAAATATCCTCTTTCCGTGTCTCCGGTTTCTTCTATGTTTCTCATGAGACACATTTCCATCTATTACTCTTACTCACCTGCTCCTACGCCATCCACGCCTCCCTTTTTATATCAGTCTCTCTCTTTATAGTCCATCATGTTGATCTCCCATGTAACGTTTCAGTGATAGCGTCAGCCTAAAACACATTCCCAGGTGCATTTATACAGGAAATGAGATTGCACAGCGATAATATGCATTTACACAGAACCAAGAGCACTGATATACAGTCCAACAGTATTTGAGGCTGTTTACAAATTTTGATACGACAAAAAAAAAACGTTGCAAATCTATGGCCACCTTCACACAGCAGCAGAATACAGTTGTCAGTCCTGTATTTGAGTCCCTAATATGGTTACGTTCACACACACAGTTCAGTTATTTATGGGAGTGACAACCTAATTCTATAACTGAACTCACACCCTAATTTCAGGACTCACAACCTCATTCTTGGAAAACCCGCGCTGTGTGAACAGAACCGGACTGGACAACTAGTTTTCTGTCACGTTGTGCAGTCTGAGAGAGCCGCTCTGCACAAACACATGTCTACCGAGTGTTGCAGGTTTTCACGTGTGGTTTCGGTAACTTACAGCGATGGAGATATTCAGTGTGTGATCTAAAGGTTTTATGTACCCATCAGTTTTGTGTTATGTGTGACTCAAATGCTCCGCTCTCCACCCAGAAAAGCTGTTGTCAGTTAAGATTGTTGTCGTATCAAAAGTGATAAGACTTTTCACTTTTATGGATATTGCCATCTTTGATATTACTTTGATCACTGTCGCGATGGTTATTGTTAAGAGAATATGAACTTGACTCCCGTTGCACGTTCATACAGACAGTATTCGAACTCTACTGTAAGTTGCAGTGTGAACGGGACATTTCAAGACTGACACCTGTAAGTAAATGTGGTTGTCAATTCCAAAAACAGACAGTGTAAATGTAGCCTATGTGTTATTTGTGTCATAAGTAGTGTGAGCGCTTGGAGTATGTCAGAGATGTGAGGCATCTGTCATACTGTCGAGAATTTGTCATGTTGTATCGCTACATCCAGTGTAGACAGCATCACTGATTATAATAGTTATTTGCTTTTGTCACGCCGTGCAACTCGTGTCTGGTGTAGACAGGCTGCATTGGAAATAGCATACTTACCTACTATTCGAAATAAGTACCTACTTAAAGGAACACGCCAACTTTTTGGGACTTTAGCTTATTCACCGTGTCTCCCAGAGTTAGATATGTCCATACATACCCTTTTCATCTCCGTGCGTGCTGTAACTCTGTCTGTCGCACCCACCGCTAGCCTAGCTTAGCACAAAGACTGGAGGTAAATGGCTCCAGCTAGCATACTGCTCCCAATAAGTGACAAAATAACACCAACATGTGATTTGTATAGTCAAAGTGTGTACAAATAACATGGTCATATGAGACACAGGCATCTTTTAACCGAATACATACTGGGAACTATATTCTCAGAAGGCGAAGCACTGCTACTTGGGCGGAGGGATTTGCTCGCAGCGCCTGAGAAGCCCCGTGGTCAGTGGTTGCGCAAATCAGTGAGTGTTTGCATATATATATATATATATATATATATATATATATACAGTATATATATATATATATATGTGTGTGTGTGTGTGTGTATATATTATGATCTATAAGTTAAACTCTTCATTTTTAAATGTAAAAACTGCATATTAATGCTATTCTTTTTTTTTTTGGTGATGGTGGTATTGATATTGATATTATAAAACCATTTATATACCTATTTAATATAAATGATCTGGGTCGGGCGACTGTTCTAGGTGCTGTCGGTGGGTGCGACTGGCACGTCCAGTCGGCATGTTCATTAATAACACGTTTTTTTGGGGTTGACTGGGCCCTTCTTTTTTACCGCCTATGTCCCCAATCCATTCTGTCATGCAAAATAAATATGTTGGATGGATATCGGGGCTGGATGTGGTGTCTCTGGCTAGGGAGCTAACCGGTGCACACTAGGGTCCAAGCCACAGATTACCAAAAAAATAAATAAAGGGACACCAAACTTGACTTATGTCCTGTCAGGTCACAACCAGACTAGGTGAGCTTGGTTTGGAGGTGCCTGTTATGGTGCCCCAGCGGAGGAAGACTAAAAATAATTTTATTTTCAAGGAAAAACATTTAAATATGTCATTTTGGTGATCAAAGATGAGGGATAAAATGATTGACTACAGTGGGACTTTAATAGCTGCCATATTTTAGTTCTGCTTTTAAGTGTCATTGCATTCTTCCACAGATTTTGGAGCAGACACAGAGCCACACCAGAGTATCCTCATCTTTGCAAGACTAGAATTTGTACGCCTTAAAAGACTAGATGTAGAGGTAAGAAAACAGACGTATCTGATCCAACATGAAGGGCAAAAATCAGACTCCACCTCAGGGAGAGCGGAAGTCAGGAGAGACATCATTCTGCTCTCACTCACTCTTTAATCACTCTTCTGGTCATTAAGTCTCGGATTCCCTCTATCTATACAGTGCCTTGATTTATGGTTTATGCCACCATTCTGTCTTACTTTTCCTGCCTTTCTGTATGTCTCTTTTTCTTTATTATCTCGCTCTGTCTGTCTCTCTTCTCCTCTCCAGGGTCAGGTTCTGTGACAATTACTTTTAATCTGCCTCCATTACCAAATCTCCCTTCCATTCCTTGGTTCACAGTATTAATCACTTTAATTGCCACAGAGTCTGAGACACACACCGCTTTCACCCTCTTCTGAAAGGTGTTCCCATTGTGAGTCTAATCCCCTTAAATGGCCACTTTGGCATTTATTTCATTATTTCTCATGTTCTTCACAGTCATCAGAATCCCACTAAACCTCACGAAATCCCTTGAATGTGTGAATTTGGAAGGGAAGGATAATTGCATATACTGAGACCTCTGTTTGTGTGTGTTTGTGAGGTAGACGGTAATAAAGACACAGATTGTACTTTGTGTGGTTGTGTGTTTGGGAGGCGAGGATAAGAAAGCCTCATGAGTGAGTCTCAAATGCATATTGTGTGTGATAGAGCAGGTTTAAAGTGAGCAACAGTCTCAATAACGTTATAATAACGTCTCAATATTGTTATTATGTTCTTGTCTGATGTTAATGATTGTTAAAAGGCAAGCTGACCCAGAAAATAAAAATGATTTTACTCACCCTAGTGAATTGAAGTTAATGTGGACTTTAAAAATACTGTACTTGCTGATAACATTAATGAAACAAAAAGCAACTTAAGTATACTTAATGAGAGCATGACAGTTACATTACACACCTAATGTCAACTTTGAAGTACATTAAACCATGATGTTTTAATGAATATTTGTCATGCTTTAAGCCGTGTAGTGAATATTTTATGAGCAGTAGGATAATCTCTCTATTTTTTAGTAAAGATTAAAAAAACATATTTATCCGCTGTCACACAGAGTCAAAGCACAACCAAAACAATGTTTTTATGCAAAATGCATGAAGTTTCGTTCTTTAACTGCTAGAGGGCCAAAAGTTACATTGTGTACCTTTAACTATATATATATTTATTTTACTTCAGACCCATGGGTCCAAAAAGAGTAAGAGTAAGAAAAAAAAGAAAATACATACAACATATATTTTGACAGACAACATAGAAGATTTAAAAGACATACAAACTTACATTCCAAGTGTGTGTTATTCAATAATACATTAAGGTTAATATTTGAAATGCACTAAATTGCATCTTCATCATTACATGTGTGTAACTAATATATATAAATATAATAACTCAAATATATTTAAATGCATGACATACAAGTCTAATAAGAATACCCAAGGTCTAGCTAGGACCAAGGAGCAGAACCGGAGCACAGAACGTTTTAAATGACTTTATTTAATACAGAATGACTAACGTTTCGACGGCCATGCGTCTTCAGAGTTCAAATTTGTGCATGCTTTCTTCTGCTGGACACAAAAGGAGATTGTTTTTGACAGTATTTTGGCAAGATTGATTAATAAATAATTTGTTTGATTCAGACCTTTCAATGAGTCAGTTGATCCACAGTAGTTCACAAAATGGTTCTAAATGATTGATTCACTAATGTGCTTTTTAAAGTCACCGACTCAGTAATCTGGTTACGGTGGTTAGCGCACAAGTCATACCAACCAAATTTATGTTACTTTATGGTGCTTTTTTTGTCCTGGTTGAGGCTTGAAAACTAGTCCCTCCTCATTTATTGTTATTGCACACAAAATAATCATTTTCAAAATGTGTTCTTTTATGTTCCACTGAAGAACAAAAGTCATAATTCGGGTTTGGTACAACATGTGGGTGAATAAATGTTATTATTAAAATTATTAGTAGCTGAATGAATCCATTAAGCTGTCGTTCTCTCCTGGTTTTTAATGAGGTGGCTCACCGAGGCTAATAAAAAAATGTAAAGAGGAAAAACTGCTGTGCTAAGTAAAAGTCGTCAGTCTTCGAGGAGGAGAGTCGGATCCTCATTGGCAGTGCTGACCCACACTAATAGCAGTATTGTCTCCTAAAGCATGTTACCTCGCCAGCATTTCTCAGCCATGTTTCATTCGCTCTCATCTGTTGTAATGCGATTATGTCAGTGTGAGAAACTCGCTGTGTGTCTGACTCGTGGCCAAATGTTTATGCAAGAGAATTCTCAGAGCAAAATTAAGTTATTGAACATCCGAGAATGTCTATAAACACTCATTTTGATCTAGCATGTTTGCTTATTACAAAATTTCCATACTTCTCATACTTTACTATGATTCTAAATGGCAGAAAACAGCAATAAATAAGAATGAGGAAGCGTTTCCAATCCAAAGCTTTACTGTTAGTGAATGTGTTTGTGTGGGAAGAACTGCAGACCAAGAGCAGCTAAATAAATAATCATTAGCAGCCTCACTTTAATTTAGGTTACAGCTCTTGAGAGGGCTAAAAGCACTCATGACTCAGTCCCCACAGGCTGCTCTCTTTGTTTCACTGAAACCTTTTCTCCTTTCACTGTTGACTGCATTGCTTTTTCTCCCTCCATTTGACCCTTTATTTATTAGTGTCATTCATTCTCATCTGCCTTCTTTTTCTCATTTGGGTTCAAAGTAAATACATTGATTGACGTTTTCTCTCTCTAATGCTTCTTCGACCCCTTCAGTTTTAATCTTATCTTCCTTTCAGTCTTATTTCATTCCACCCCACATCTTACAAATTGGAGAGAGAGTGCAAGTGTTTGAAAATGATCATTTTTCTGCTATTTTGTTTGATGCTAATGGTGCAAAAATTATACACTTTAGCTTATGATATGAATGAATCACAGCTCATTGGAGAAATGCTGTTTTAACTGCAGCGACCAGATTTTTGCAGAGCATTAAATAAAATGGGTTATTAAATCCCAGAGACTTAAATTGAAGAAACCAAGCCTTATCGACAACTGGTTTTACTTATTGTAGAAAAAATAATTCATATGACTAGATTAAAATCTTGTTTTCATCTAGTCAAGTCAAGTCACTTTTGTTTATATAGCCTAAGCAGCTTTACAGTGATAAAAGGAAAATAATGCAACAAAGATTGTTTTGGCTGTACAGCAGCTCTAGAAGAAAGTCATTGTCCAGTTTAAGTTCAGCGTTGATTCATTTCCGTTGTAAGTCGATACAAATCGTTATTATTCCACAGCAAAAACAATGGAAAATAAATGCTTTACAAAATCGACCTGTGACTTTAAAAACCTTGAAATGGAGACATTCTCTGACAAACATCCCTTCAAACAACCATAAGATTAAACAACAATAGCAAGGAAATAAGTAAAATAATAAGTCATATAAAATATATAAACAGAAAATAGATATATTTTAGAAATCCTTAGATCCTTCCCAATGCATTAAACAGTTGTCATCAAAGTCCTAATTGTCTGAGCAATGCTACCCTCATTCAATTTATCACTGTTTACTTGTTAATGTGTGTCAAAAAAAATTCTCATTTGTGTCATTTTTTTATTTCTCCAAAGGAATTTCAGGAGAAATATTTAATACATACGTAGATATCATACCGTATGTGTCTCCTTATCTATGAGGGAGCAACATCTGAGCCATAAATCTCTCCAAGCTGAAGCCAGTCTAAATATTGACCGTCACAATGCCTTAATTGCAAATTTCATGGATGAGGCACCTAACAAATGAGAGTTAGACTGAGCATGACTGGAGTGTTCCTGATTATTGAGGACAGGAATGTGCTTTCGATTCTGCCCTCATTTTGCATGTTTGAGTATTTGTGTGCGAGACATTTGTTGATGGAAGTCAGCTTGATCCCTCAAAACGAGTCTTGCTCATCACTTCACAGAGGGGGGTAAAGCACGGGAGAGAATAGGACAGATTGAAATGTAGAGAGGGATTGAACAATTTGGATAGGCAGTGGGATTTTAGTGGGATTTCCTTTTTTTCATCCCATCCCTCCATTCTGATTATCCTTTCAACCAATTTTTCACCCCCCTCTCTTTTAGAGATAAATAATTCATGACTCCTGAGGCACAGAACAGTGCTGGAACATTCTAGGAAAGATAAGGGATTCTGATGACTGCTGATACTTGGCATGTAACGCCACGCGTAACAGAAAATTGCACAAAGCATCTCTTCCACAGTGATGTACAGCCTGCAGCCACGGTACAGTCAGCCCCCACACTTACACACACTCTTCGTCAGCATTTAGGCTTGGTTTTAGCTACAAGAGAAAGATTGAACTGCTCTTGTCTCAGCTCAAAGTCACCGACAAGTCTGTCCACAGGCCTACATCACTCGATTCCCTTTGAAAGGGAAGATTAAAGCACAAGCCACCCCGGAAACTTCAAAATAGAGCCGTCGGGTTACTGAAACAAAAGCTACTCTGGAAATGCGCTGCTATTATAGTTTTCAGCACAGCACACGCTCACAGACGCACGTCCTGATTTTGCTGAGTTAGATGCGTTCCTTGGTCAACATATTTTGTTAATCCTGGAACAATATTCCTGTCCGAAAATGTATTCCCAACCTGTGGCGGATGTTGGTGAGCCTGGGTCAGGTCAGTTGAGTTTTTATTAAATGGAATTTGTTTATAGTAAAGATTACACAACAACATTATTTTGGTTTAATAAACTTTATTTAAACTTTCGTTTGGAGTTAAGTGCGCACACTCTTTAACGTTTAGTTCCTGTGAGTTGGTGCACCATCAAAAGGGCTTCGGGTGGAAATATCGGACGTATATATATATGGTGCCGGCCAATGCTCGGGCCACAACCATTCCAGTTTCTGCTCCGGGGGAACTCCAAGGACTATTTCGCTGCCTTTTCTTTTGTTTATTTCTAAGAGGTACATTTATTAAGTGAAGTCATTTGATGGTATTATTTGAAGTGTTTGTTTATGGATATTGGATGTTTTCATATTTGTTTATTGTGTGTAATGGCCATTATATGTCTGTGTATCCCCCTTTATGTGTTAATTGGTGCTGGACACCAAGGTATAAAGTTGTTAATTGTTTCTGTATGTAGGAGAGTGTTCTGTGAGAGAACAGGTCCTGTAGACCCTAGACCTCTGTAAAGGGTTGAGAGGCAATTGCAGTGAATCATCCTTATTGTACGTTTTTCTTCTTGTTTGTTATTTTATTTTTGGTATGTTTGGTTTACCTCAATTGGGTTAGTATTTGCTTTTGTAACCCCATTTTGTGGAAATAAACCCCTAAACGTTTGCAGTAGCCTGCTGCCTCCATGTTCCTTTATCCTTTAATGGTCACATCTATCACACAACCATATCCCTACCATCTAAACCTAACCCGAAGTTATCCCTAAAATTAGAGGAATGTGAATAACAATGATTTTGAAGCACATAACCCTGGTTGTAAGTTTATACTTGACATAAACTGTAAACTTGTCCCTCAGATCTTGGTTGATTGGAATGTTGTTCCAGGATCAAAAAAGATATTGATCCAGGAAAATGTTGCACAAATCAGGTTCTGCCTCACGCCACTGTTAGCTGCTGAATTTATCATTAATAATATCTTTAAATAAATCCTTGCTTGTTCAAGGGCTCATTTTTGTACTATTAATTTATTCAAAAATGCATTAAAATTAATTTAATGTGTACAGTAACAGAGTTGAATACACCCTTTTTTAAGATGTCTGATATTACAGGGTCCCCGCGGGTCCTTAAAAAGTCTTAAAATGTCTTAAATAAAATTTTCGAGTTTTAAGGCCTGAAAATGTCTTGAAATCTGAAATTTCTGATAAGGAGGTCTTAAATTTCATGCGGGGACCTTAAATTTCTTGTCCGACTCGTCATCCGTTGTTTTTTTACCGCAATTTGACCAACCTGCAACCTGCATCATCCCATAGGTGACTGATGAGTAAGTGATTGATGAATGCGTTGCGTTGATGGTTTGCCGCCCACACCAGCTCTGGTGAGCTGTGCCGCTATGCTTCGCCACATTATTCTGTGTCGTGTCGCAGACGCAGTGTTAATTTCGTTAATGAAAATTATGAAAAAGACCTTTTTTTCCCTGACTAAGACAAGACGATGAGAGACGATACCCACGTGACATCATTAAACGATAACTGTGACTATATCAACACATACAATATCGTCGACGAGAAAAGAAATACAAAGAAAAGAAGTTGTTTAAAAAAATACAAACTTGACCAAAAGCACTTGTTTTTGTCGAATAAAGGACACAACAGCAAATGACAGACTGTGTTTACGAGCGTTCATGCTTACAGTTGCCAGATTTAAATAATGTAAATCCCCAGTCGGAGCTATTCATTTAAAAGAACTCGTTTTCTATCTGGCAACCATGCGCGAACCGCTTTGCTGAAAAATCGCGGATGATCTGAAAACACAGACAAGTAAGTTGGAGTTCAGTGATCTTCATTTGAGATTTTCTACTTAAATTAATTAAAGTGTCATTCAGTTGGTCTGTGTTCTGTCACGAGCCGCTTGCGCTGTTTGTGCGACTAAATCAGCGATCAAAATGCAGGCTGATATCCAGCAGTGTTTTTAATGTTGATCATATTATTGCTTATTATTGCTATTTTGCAACGAAAGCCACAGCAGAACTGCAGCACACAGCGGTGATTCGAGAACGAATCTGTGGCTTTGGATGAATCGTGAGATTCAATGACCCGTTCATAAATACAGCCACTTACTTTGTTAATGATGAATGAATGACTCGATGACTCACTTATAAAGACAGTGACTTACCGCCACCTACTGGCAATTTTAATTTAATATTTAAAAGTATCACTTATCCATCATTGCATATTGAACATTGTTTTATTTAAAGCATTATTTATTTTACAAAAGTATTTATAAAGGTAAAAAATTAACTGGAAAAAATCGATTAAAGGGGCAGATATTGTCCCTTAATGGAAAAGGTGTGACTGCAGCCTAAGTGCAAGAGGGGTTACGGCACTCCAAAAAATTGGAGAACCACTGAACTAAGGAACAGGGATATGTAGAATTGCACAAGTGCTACTGCTAAAGAGTGCAATGTCAATACAGCCTGTTACCTTGATTAAAATTTCTCATAAGCTTAATTGAATTGGCCTAAAGCGAAAAATTATAATTATTTTTTTGTCTAAAGACTACATATAAAATAGCTACCAAAATTAATGTCGGTAACTGCAGTTTGACTAAAAGTAATGTCTAAAAATGCAATGACTTTTCGTCAACTAAAACTAGACTAAAACTATGAAAGACAAAATGACTAAAATGTGACTAAGACCAATAAGCATTTTCATCTATGAAGACTAAGACTAAAACAAAAATGGCTGGCAAAATTAACACTTGTCGTGTGTAATGCTGAACATTTTCACTTTTTTTTTTCTTTTTTTTTTTTCTCGTGGTAAAGTCTTAAATTTGCCTTTTAGAGGACTTAAAAAAGGTCTTAAAAGTCATTAAATTTGCTGTTAAAAAATGTGCAGATACCCTGTATTATAATGATGCAAAAAGCCTCATTAAAAGAATGAAAGATGTGGTCAGTAAGATTTATTGATTTATTAATTGATTGAAAAGAAACTTTTAAAGAACACATTACTTGATCAAAAACATGTTTCTACAGAAAATATCAAGAAGCACAGCTATTTTCAACATTGATAATAATAAGAAATGTTTCTTGAGCAGCAAATCATATTAAAATGATTTCTGAAGGATCGCTGGAGTAATGATGCTGAAAAGGCCTTTAGCAAAATAGATGGGAAAACTTCAACACCCATAATGCACTAGGCAAATACTCCTTAGCAAACTTTTAATCATAATGGTGTCGACTTGTTTTGTTCCCGGGTGCAAGAATAAACGTTTAGCGGGAGTGAGTTACTTTCAGTTTCCAGTGAAGGACCCAGTGTGGTGTAGGCAGTAGCAGTGATGCATTTTGCGTCATCTGGGAGACTTTTGGTGACAAATAAATGGAAATTTCTTGGTCCAGATAACACAGAGATTGAGTAAACATTGTTCTTTTACATATACTACTGACATTGTAACAATACAAAACATGTTAGAAAATCTGTGAAGTTCCACTTTAAGGTGTGTAAGTCATCAGGTGTGAAAGGCTCTTAGATCAGATTCTCTCCATCCTGCAGTGCTGTGCCATTTAGTTGCTCTAGCTGTGAGAGAATTACACATGTTTTACTGTGAAGATGGAGTATGTGTTGAGTAAGTTGGTTCAGCTGCTGATTCAGTAATGAGCTTCGTGAGGTTGGACTGTTTCTGTGCTGCTGAGGTCGCTGTGTGTGTGTGTGTGTGTGTGTTTGTGTGTGTGTGTGTGTGTGTGTGTGTGTGTGTGTGTGCGGTTGCGCGTGCGCGCCTGTGTGTGGGTGTGTGTGTGTTTGTGTGTGCGTGTGTGTGCGGTTGCGGTTGCGCGCCTGTGTGTGGGTGTGTGTGTGTGTGGATGTGGGTGTGGGTTTAATGCTAGACAACAGGGTCAGGAAATCAGTGGGAAACCAGCCGGATTGGGCTCAGCTTCCTTAAGAGGATTGTAATGTGACAAGTCATTAACTGGAGCTCTGAGCTGCACATGTGCTGACTAAGAGACTGTACTCTTAACCAGCAATGATGGGGTAGCATCATCATTTTCTGCACATGAGACAGGGCGACTGCACTGTATTAAGGAGAGGATGACCGGGGCCATGTATTGCGAGATTTTGGGGAACAACCTCCTTCCCTCAGTTAGAGCATTGAAGATGGGTCGAGGCTGAGTCTTCCAACATGACAATGACCCGAAGCACACAGCCAGGATAACCAAGGAGTGGCTCTGTAAGAACCATATCAAGGTTCTGGCGTGGCCTAGCCAGTCTCCAGACCTAAACCCAATAGAGAATCTTTGGAGGGAGCTCAAACTCTGTGTTTCTCAGCGACAGCCCAGAAACCTGACTGATCTAGAGAAGATCTGTGTGGAGGAGTGGGCCAAAGTCCCTCCTGCAGTGTGTGCAAACCTGGTGAAAAACTACAGGAAACGTTTGACCTCTGTAATTGCAAACAAAGGCTACTGTACCAAATATTAACATTGATTTTCTCAGGTGTTCAAATATTTATTTGCAGCTGTATCATACAAATAAATAGTTAAAAAAGCATACATTGTGATTTCTGGATTTTGTTTTTTTTAGATTATGTCTCTCACAGTGGACATGCACCTACGATGAAAATTTCAGACCCCTCCATGATTTCTAAGTGGGAGAACTTGCAAAATAGCAGAGTGTTCAAATACTTATTTTCCTCACTGTATATGAGATACATTTGTACATTTGAAATTAAGTCAAATTATAAGTTAAAAAGTGGAAATTAAGACAGTCAAAAGAAAGATGAAAAGAACAATGGAAATAATGAGATGTAAAGTCGTCATAATTATGACAGAAATTCAAAATTATGAGATTTTTTGAGAAAACTCAAATTTATCTCATAATTGACTGTCATAATTTTGGCCTTTTCTACTTTGAATTTCTATGACATGAACTTTATCTATGATTTTTAACTTTTAATACTACAATTTAGAATTTATGTCAATTTAGATATACAATCCAAATTCAAAACATGATTTTATTTTTATTAAATTTTTTTATCTTAAGTTGTAGAAACGGGCTTCCAAATGTTCCTGCCGCTTGATGCCATACTAACTATTATAACTGGCCATAACTTTTGGAAATCTGACCACAAATGAGATGTATGTGTTCTGATACAATTTAAAAAAAAAAAATTCTATAAACATTTGCTCTAATAGATCACTGTAGTGCATAATTCATCATATTATCACCAAGATAAATGATTATCAATTTATGAATCCAGCTCAACATAACAACAATATAAGATTTCTGGTTGTCAATGCATCATTGCAGTTTATTGGCATAAATTTAAACTTTTCTCAACTTGACAAAATGTTGGACACACTCAAATCTCCTCACGACGGCCAGTCGCTCATGTTTCTTGTTATCATCAGCTGGCGTTGAAGATTAATGATGTTTAGTTTTCAAGAGGGCTTTCAGTGTCAAAAGGGCAGTAAGCAATTTCTGAGCTCCAAAACACACATGTGTGTGTGAATTTGGGGGAAGACCATCAAGATAGGGGTGTGATCCATTTGGGTAGGGGCGTGTTTGTTTTGTTAATTTCAGATAGTTTATTTTACACATTTGACCATGTTTAAATCCATTGTAAATGCAGAGTTTTGTCTAAATAGTGCAGAAAAAGTGACATTATGTAGCAGTATAAAGAGAATAGTTTGCCTTTTTATTTTTTATTTATTTACTTGATTTAATTATATTTAAGTAAGTGTAATGAATATTAATATTTCATTGTCTATCTGTGTATGCATTCCAAGCATTCACAAATGTTCATATGTATTGACAGTTTTTCATGTGCTTATTATGGTCTTCTTTTAGGCGTGTGCGTGTCCAGATGTAATGAGCAGGAGTGGAGCTGAGCGCTGAGCTCATTTGTCTGGGTGTTGTCAGGTGCGTGAGCTCTCTCTGCTGTCACTGGGGATTATTTCAGGCTGTCTGCTCTCTGTGTGCCCGAATAAACAGCATGTGCACTCACATATGCCAATGCCATACATTTCAATATAGGCAGGCTGTGCGTGTATGCGTGTGCGCGATCTTTTGCGTTTGAGAGTGAGGTCAATTAATTTGAACCTCTCTATTCCCCATGAACCTTCATGCATATAAAAACATCACATACTTCCCATATGGATTACTGCTTTAATCACCTGAATAAATGGCCTTGACCTCTTCAGATGGGTGGGTAAGATGGGTCAGCGTGCCTCCGCATACGTCATGACAATGACCTTCTGCTTCAGGATGGATTACAGATCGCTGTGCTCTTTGCACTTTGCTGCTTTGCATGATGGGAATCCTGGACTAGGAGTACCGCTCTAGGTTTACTAGACTGGTTGGTTTAAGCACTTGCCAAGCTGAAGCTACTCGTATTTTAAAGTTAGGCTTTTTTGAAAATTTAGTTTCAGCACTTTGTACACATTTATTATTCATTGGACATTGGATTTTATATTTAAAGATATATTTTAGTGAGTGTTTAAATCTTTTGTTAAATTGTTTTGTTTAGTGTATTTTTATTTGTTCGTTTAATTGTTTGAACACAATTAAAAATGAGATAGTATAGGTGTTCATATGAAGCCTATTTCCACCACATAAGAGGAAAAAGTGGTTGGCAAATTACATACTAAGTCATAATTATGAGATAAGTCAAAATTAGATACATTTGAATTTATGACGTAAAAAGTCAAAATAATAAAGATAAAAAGACATAATATAATTAAAATATAATTTTGACATACAAATGTGAAATTATAAGATACTATGCCATTCTATGTGATGCTTGGTCATATTACGAGATAAAAAGACATATTTTTTTTAAAGACATTAAAAAAAACATTAAAAAAAAAATATATATATATATATATATATATAAGTATAATTAATAAATGTTATTAAATAAATTACCATTATAAACTACAACCCTATTTTTCTGGTACCAAAAAAATAATGATGATTTTTGAATGAATGAATGAACAATTTAATCTCAATTAGGGTGACAGCTTTAAGCATTAAACATAATCAATTTATATGAAATACAACAACAAAAATTAGAATACACCCTAAATATAGTTTAAAGAGAGAGAGAGAGATGTAGGAATTAAAATGGTTTAGGAATTAAAATAACATGCAGGGATTTGAATCATTGTTTTTTTATTATTATTGATTCAGTTCACTTGGAGAGAGGTTTTGATTACTGGCTCAGTTGGCTTGGCTGTAAAATGCATGTATAATGCATTGCAACATCAACAACAGCAAAGTAGCATTTTTGCTCACTGACTTGCTACTCTTTTCACTACTTGGTAGCATTGATTGGTTAGCATTGATACTTTTACTGAAAATTAGTTAAGTTGGATGCATTGATACTTTTAGTCAACTGGTCTCTAACACTGCCTATCATAATAAAAAACGTACATTAGATAGCTTGTGTACATGATACACATCACATATTTCAACAGAAGCCACCTTAGTCTGTCTTTCTCTCTGCCAGTGTGTATTTCTATATGTCGCTCCCTCGTTCTGTTTTGTTTCCCGCAGTGATCTGCACCTCTTCATCTGTCTGCCCTTCTCCCCCTGATTTGTGTGTGAGGTAAATGGTGTGTGTGTTTGTTGTCAGCAAGGGTGCAGCAAGCAAGAGGAAAGGCTATTGATCCATGCTGACCATACACTCACCCAAACAGCTGTCGCCCTGACAGCGCAAGACAAATGAAGCATCAGATTCACCATGTAGACTGACCGATTCCCATCCACAACAGTGGCAGAGAGAGAGAGAGAGAGAGAGCACACCTCATGAACAGACTGCATAAGCCTAGAGGATTGTTATTGATTACTAATGTCCGTCCCTGCACTCGGCTTTATCCCAGTCGGGGTCCCCTGAGGTCCGTCGTATTAATATTAAAATCCAGGATAGAACAGAATGTTTTTCTCCTGCTTCTTTCTCTATATTGAACAGAAATCTTCATTGTTTTCACTAAACAGTGTCTAGAAGTGGGTCAGATGGGTGAAAACAACATGAAGAGCTTACTGCCATGGATTGAACAATTCTGGCTGGATTTTCTATTTGAACATGAATAATAGCACAGTACAGCACTGTTCACTTAAAGCCTACATCAAATCCAAATTGACCCTGTTTACATACCTAAGGTTTTGACTTTGTACACTGAGAATTTATTGCATTGTAAAAATGTAGTGTTTGATACCAAAAATGGTGCTAAAACTGAATTTAAAATTGCTAAAGCAATGCCTAAATATCTGTTGGCTATTGGTTTATATTATTCAAAAGCCAGTAGCTATGTTTATATCCACATATTTTTATGAGATATCACATTAAAAAAACGCTGGATGAAAGCGGCAAGATGTTCATAAATGAAAAAAAAATTTGGCATATAAAACATTTGCTCAATTGAAGCAGAACAGTTTTTTATCCAATGAGAAGGCATGCGCATAGACTCAGATGGAAACACATTTACCGAATACATTTATGATGGAGGAAATAGAGTATCATTTAGGGAATTTGTGTATCGCTTTTAGTTTGTTTAATTTTGATTCAGTTCTGATTCATTATGGTATGTATGGTATGGTATGGTATGGTAGTCTATTTTGCTTACATAAGAAGGAAATTCTTTGCTCATTGTGGAATTGACAGAGCAGTGTTGCAGACTTATCTTTTTGAACTATTCATAAAAAAAATTGGATCATAAGATTAGTTTGGGATTTGGCTGCATTGGTCACTGTCGAAAACGCGTACTGTAGAGTAGGTACTGCATTTAGTCTGAAACTTACTCTGCGACCGTTAAAAACTGATGTTTTATGAGTACTATGAATTCAGAAATACTTCTTGTCTCACATACTGTGTCTCATATGCCTACTAGATAAGTATTATATTATATTATTTAAATAATTCCATATAAAAATAACCGTCTATGTCTAGAAAAGATAGAAATGTCTTAAAAAGAAATGTCTAAAATAGATTATGTATGATTGATTTTATGTGAGAAGATCACAATTAAACAGAAAATTTAAAAAAGAATATTTTTACCCAACCCTATTATTTATGAAAGTACAGTACCGTTCAGAGTTTGAGGTCTGTTAGATTAGTTTTTGATAGAAAAACATGATGCTCACCAATGCTGCATATATTAGATCAGAAATACAACAACAGCAATATTTGTAAAATATTTTTACAATTTAAAATAACGTTTTCTGTTTTAATATATTTTAAAATGTGATGCAAAGCTGAATTTTCATCAGCCACCATTACTCCACTTCTCTGTGTCACATAATCCTTCAGAAATCACTCTGATATGCTGGGTTTTTTTTTTCAGGACTCTTTAAATAGACAGTTCAAAAGAACAGCTTTTATTTGAAATGGAATGCATCCTTGAGGCCACTTTCTACAATCTAAATCAATTCCTGATGGATAAAATCAAGGACCACCCAAAATGGAAGTTGATGGTTTCTTGTTGAATTTAAAGGAGAACTCCGGCGCAAAATGAACCTCGGGTGTAATAACACATCGGTACTGACTAAATCGTTCCCTGAGATTTGTTTTCATGATAATCAAATGTAAAGAGTTTTATCTCTAAAAACAGTTTAGCTTATAATGCTAGTAGATGGGGCATATAATAAGCAAAAAGAGATCGCTAGTTAATACCACTAACAAGGCTCAAATTAGCCCCACACTAACACAGTAGCATAATGACGGTCCTTACATGCAAACCGAAGCATTGAGAACTTTGTCAGTGTACAGACAGTTTAATAACAAGATACTTTACAAAGACAGTACATTACACGAATACAGGCAGGAGCCATCTTGGAAAACAGTCTCGACCAGTCGAACCACGAACACGGTGATACGTGAGCTGAACTGTGACTTGGAATCTCATATGGTCCGTTGTTTCCGGAAGAAAGCACTGAGCGCACAAGAGAAGCACTGAACACTGAAAAAAAAAAAATGTAATCTTATCTTCAATATCTACACGTACTGTTCGCTCACCTTCGTGGTTCGACTGGTCGAGACTGTTTTCCAAGATGGCTCCTGCCTGTATTCGTGTAATGTACTGTCTTTGTAAAGTATCTTGTTATTAAACTGTCTGTACACTGACAAAGTTTTCAATGCTTCGGTTTGTATGTAGGGACCCTCATTATGCTACTGTGTTAGTGTGGGACTAATTTGAGCCTTGTTAGTGGTATTACCTAGCAATCTCTTTTTGCTTACTATATGCCCCATATACTAGCGTTATAAGCTAAACTGTTTTTAGAGATAAAACTCTTTACATTCGATTATCATGAAAACAAATCTCAGGGAACGATTTAGTCGGTACCAATGTGTTATTACACCCGAGGTTCATTTTGCGCCGGAGTTCTCCTTTAAACTGTGACTTTCTTTGGTCAGTTATCTTGGCTCTCTGTAGGACTGTCCATTCTGTGGCCGTATAAAGAGTGAGAACAATGTTTCACAAAACAACCTCATGCCAACATTCCCACTGTTCTGAAGGACCTTCAGGGAGAGAGAAAAAAGCAAAGAAATGTAGTGGGAGAGAGGAGGCTTGAGTCATACTGATGTGTTTACAGTAGCAGGGAAACACTGTACACGCCACCAAACACCGTCAGGCTCTAGGACCCTGCGATACACTGATGCTACAGCCAAAGAGAGAGGGGGAACGTGGGGGGTGGAGTGGAGCGCAAAAAGACTGGAGGAGGGAAAGAGATGTGGAGAGAAAAGAGGAGAGGAAGATGCAAA